>CM063502.1:40194661-40212161 GCA_032207245.1 Pardosa pseudoannulata | reverse complement strand
AGCGTGTTACTTTCACTTCTTCATAAACTTTCTTTCAAGTCTTACTATTGAATTTGATATATTTGTTCTAGAGCATTTTATTCAGTTGTCTTAAGATATTGCCGTCCTGTGTTTGCTAGTATAAACATTCTTCCCTTATATATTTTAATTTTTTGTAGTAAACGCGTTTAACTCAAATCAGCTGTCATTTAATGTGATAAGATGCTGCATTTTTCCTCCCCCACCTGTCTTAATATCCCTCCGACCTTGTATCTTTAAATATTTCTTAACACGTGAAGTATCTAACAAATATTTACAAGTTATATTTACTGTTGGTTATGTTAAATTGTCAAATGTTTAACAATTCTAAACTGATACTCTAAAACAGCAGTGTGGCATATCGCTGGAAGTTTTGCAATCAGCAAACCTTAATAATTCGCAAGTTAAATAACGAGATATATATATATTTAAAGCTGTTCTATAAAAGCATTCAGAGTTCAAATTTATATAGGTTGGCTTTGTTAAATATTGAATATTTAGGCAATGCTTATTATTTTCAGATTTTTATTGCATGAAATTAGATACAGTTTTTAAAATTATCTTGCCCAAGATCTTAGTTTGCCTAGCATGCATAAGACTATTTATTGGTTTTGTCTGATAATAGTTAGTCAAAGTTAAACCCTCTGCTACAGAGCTCTCAACTTTCCAACAGGAACGCACCCTCGTTATACTCCGGCTTGCAATATTATACAAGCATTTTATTTAAGAATACTATCTTTCAGCACAGTTAGGTAATTGTGTTAGTTTTTTTCAACTACCTTAAAATATAATTGGGTTTTAGTGATTTTTAGATACATATCCATTTATTCAAATTGTTTTACCACATTAATGTTTAAATGGATTTATAAGCGTTGGAGTCGAATGACTTAAGGTCCCTATGTAATGGTAAATGCTCTGGCTGTTTGTGATTACTGATGTCGTCACTGTTCTGAAAACATGGACCGCATTTGACTAGTGTTTAGTTTACAGGTAGCATTTAAACATATGAATGTACCCACATAACACACAAGTTCCATAAGGCATCGCGTCGACGTCCAAAATGTCCATGTTGCGACATAGACACTATTACGACGTCTTTCTGACATCCAGAAAAGGATGTCGTGTGAACTATTAGCCATATAACGTCCCCGCGACAGTCATCATACGACAGAAATCCAAGCAATGTCGTCGGGAAAGCTGTTGTTTTGTGTTCCCACAACGAACGTCGTGGCGGTGTCTAAAAGTCGACCAATTTAATTATTTTCACGAATATTGTTTATTGGTCAACATACGTCAATTTTTATTTTATGCTAAATTTCATATCTTTCGTTTTATATACCTTTGATAAGCGTTTACATTTTTAAATGATTTTACAATGTATTGCTACACTTTTAAGAATATTAAAACTACTTCGTGTTATTAAAACAGTAATGCTTTTATAAAATATTACTTTTAGAGATCTATTTTAAAAATCGTAAAATTATTGCAGCGGAAAAGATTGATATAAAATATTATTTAAAATACATTTTTAATTAACTATTTTAAATATTATTTTTGCTCGGGGCTAATCTTTTTCTGCAATAAATTCTATTTTTAAAATTTATATTGCAAGCCTCTTATATTATTGAACAGTCCAAATTTTTGTCACTTATTTATAAATTAACATTTTTATCATTCAATGAATATTGAAATTGATGAGAATATCGAGAATTGAAGAGTTTATTAATTATTGAAGCAATATTGTTTTCAGAAAAAAAAGCTATTGATATTAAATTTGTATCAATATATATCTTATACATAAACATAAAAGGTAACCTTTTTTAATTCTAAATATTTTGTCATAAAATGATCATATATTTTTCAAGAACTTTGTCATATAGAATTATATTTATGTCATACATGTTTTCCTGAGATTATCAGCTTGTTTTCTGTCAAAGGATAGATCTTGGCACTGTTATGGGGGGGGACACTTTTTTCAATAAGGTAACCATGCTAGCAACCCTTATTATCTCATCAACGATTGGTCCAGATATCGGGTACGTCACTTTCCTAGTGACGAGTACATTGTAAGATATTTCGCCAAACCAATTTTAATGAGGTGATATATTTCTTTTCTGGAACGGGGAATTCTAGAGGTGTAACCTTTTTAGTAGCAACTTGGCTTCTTAAAGAGAGCTTTATTTACCATTCTGGTTTATGTTACTGTTTTGTTACATGTATGGGGTTGCAAATCCTAGCATTTCTACGAATAATCAGCGTAGGGGAGAGAAATTAACAAATTTCCCGAAGGGAAGTAACGAACTGAAGTAAAACCCTGCATAATTTTGACTATTAATTTAAGTAAATATCATACAGAAATAAATTATATTAAAATGAGGAATAAGTAAATACATCGCTTACACAGAACAAAATTAATTCGTTATAGTTTTACAATAAAAGCCTTAGGCTAAAGCTACACAGGATTTATAAGACCAAGAAGAATTTATGAGCAGAGCAACTTGTCAAATTAAATCTAGAACATTAGGAAGAGCTTAACAAAATAAGAAGTATTTAATACAAATAAATTCTTTATTACATTATCATGATTATTAGATTAAGAGAAACACTAAAGTATTTAAAATTTTTGTGATTAATTGGGAGCAATTACTGTTAATTGGTGAACCTATTAACTGAACTTTGGTAAAAAATATTAAGTAAATTAAATCTGGTGTAAGATATATCAAGAAATAATGCTAATTTCAAAATAACGTATTTTAATGATAAAAATTATTTAAACATATTTCTCAACGTCTAATTTATAGAAAATTTATTTCTACGCATAATTCTTCTTATTTTAAATTTTTATTCAAGAATTAATTTGTGTAGACTTAATGGACCACATTTGTAGACTTAGTGGGGAAAAATACAGATTTTTGTACTAAATAAAATTAAATTGTAGTTTGAAGGGAAATATTGATGCTATTAAGGATTGTGCTCAGCAAGGAATCTAAATATGTTCCAGGATTTATGCTTAAAGTTTTGTGTTTTTGTAAACTATTTTTTTCACACGAGGAGGATTTTCTAATCCTAGTCATCTGAAGTCATAAATATTTAATTTTAATTTAGACAATTCTATCAAAAGGAATTCTTGCGATTTACTATCAATATGTATTAAAGTTTTTAAAACTTAATCTTGGAAGAAGGTGTCTTCTAAAAAACGTCAACAAAATAAAAGTGTATTTAATTAGTTTACATAAAAAGCATTAATGCTCACAATATATATATATATATATATATATATATATATATATATATATATATATATATTTACACACACTCAAGTATCAATAACGATGCCACCCAAACATAACCGGAGATCACTTAATTTAATAAATTTGATCCCCGCCGAGTAGAGACCAACTGATACACAAGGACAGTTTTATGTTAGGAATTCATTATAAAGATGATTATACCTGATGAATTATAATGAGATGAAGTACAACTAACAAGATTGCAACAGAATAGGCATTCACATTTACACATCTGGTTGAAGTCGATTCTGAACATCCCTGTAAGCAGTGGGATTCGTACACACGGATTTTTATTCTGTAACACAGCGGTAGGCTGTTTCTTTGAATTACTTCAAACTGTTTTCATTCCTTCAACTTTCTTATAGAAATAAAAGAAAATTTTCAATTTTCTAAATTACTATTGTGTGGTTTTGTAATTCCGAGTATATCCCACATAACACAAAAGCTCCACAGAATGTAATTTCAGACAAAGATTGAAAATAATATAGGAATCATCTCAGAAAATCATAATTGCCTGATTCGAAAGCGCTGAAAATGTTATCAGCTGAATATATTTTACTTTAAACATTTAACCAATAATTCTAATGTTCTAATATCTATTATAAATTCTAATATCTATGGATTATAACAAAATGCGATTTTCATGTAATTGGTGTTTGTTAAAACGCCTAGTGTCGTTTTTCCTGAAATTTAAAGATTATTTTTATTAATTTATCTAAGCGTAGGAATCCACTGAGTAATCGGTTTCAGAATAAATATTAAAATATGAGTTGGTATTTTTTTCTGTTAGTTGCTTTGTGCAATGAATACAAAAACTCACTCACTCACTCGTGTTACTTGAGGTAGAGCATTGTAAAACATATTAATTCTATTCCAATAAATAAATGAAAAGATTTAACGATAACATTAGTTTGTTTATTAAAAAGAGTTAACTTATAAAATTAGCATATCACTTTGACGTGTTTTGTTTTATTCCAGAATTTAAAAAAAAAGACTAAATGATAAAAAAATAATAAAACTGACTGACTTTCCATTTGATTTTCTGATAATTCGTTGTTTATTTTGAAAAATCATCTTATAAATTTTTAAGGATTAAGACAACAGTGCACTTTCAGCATAAAATTCACTGCTTTTATTGGCTTCTATTGGATTTAAACAATATGAATTAATAGTGAAAATCCACTGTTGCTTTAAGATGTTTAAAACTTAAACATCTAACTCCAACAAATAAAC
Source organism: Pardosa pseudoannulata (assembly GCA_032207245.1). NCBI lineage: Eukaryota > Metazoa > Arthropoda > Arachnida > Araneae > Lycosidae > Pardosa > Pardosa pseudoannulata. Next base: position 40,207,620 of record CM063502.1, on the reverse strand, counting down.
TTTCCAGAAATCAAATATTTTTTAGAATAAATTATTGTTCTTCAATTAATTATCAGTGCACTGAAAAATTTCTAGTAGAATACAAGTTATTTTGAATTGAGTATGTGTACTATATGTAAAAATATTTTACAAAGTATAATACTCCATGAGAGCCTAGAATATAATTATTTTATATATTTTATTACATTAACCTGAAATGCCAATCAGTTATTGATACTACAGTTTGGCATTTAAAAGATTGTAAAATGTCTGAATATGTACTTTTTCTTTAAAAAAAAGATTTCATTGTGTATCGATTTGTGATAACAAGTATGTAATCAAATATAGGTAGGTATATTTTTATGGACAGGATTTTTGCTGCCCTATAAAAAAGAATTGAAGGGCGATTCTTTTGTGTTATGTGTGTTAACACTACTTTCAAGGTGATAAATACGTACATAATTTATCATTTCATTTATAGAATTCAAGATAATAAAAATTAATTATTATTGCTCAAACATATTTCGGATTAGTTAAATAAATGTCTATTTAATGTTTATGCTTTTTCCAAAAATGGCATATTTCTGTTGGAAAAGTGTCCAGTAATTTGTAGACCGGGAGGAGGGGGGACATTTTATACTTTTATTCTTGGTTAAAACTTTTAAGGAATTGGTCGTGACCTAACATTTTCTAGCCTAACAACAGAAAAACTTTTTGCAAAATCTACATTGAAAATATCTGCTAGTGAATGGCTAGTTAGTAAATGTGTATAGCGTGTTAAATAGAATTTTTCATTTTAGTCGGTAATGTTTTCTCGGTAACTAAAAAGATGCTGTCATTGTTCGATTTACTCGAAATACAGTCAGCTTTATTTTAAGTAGTTTCAACGAATTTAAGCCATTTTAATGGTTTCTGGCTGGTGGGCAGAATCATTATGTCTCTACAATAAATAAAAAGCAATGTGGTACAACATATGTGCCTTAAAACTCCTTCCCTATTCATATATTTGCAGGGTGTTTTACTCCACACGCCGATCGTAATGGAAACGAACGAGCTTTGGGGAGACAGGTGTTCTCTTATCTTTTGTAACTACTGGTCAAAATGGCTGTATGCATACAATGGTGTGTAGTTTGTAACTACTCCTTTTTCTTTTGAATCCCTTCATAAAACGTTAAAATTTCTAAAGCGAATTACAATAACACTAAAATCAATGCAGCTGTCTTTCCTTAAAAATAAAATAAATTGAATGCTAAGAAAAAAATGAGTATGGGATTTTTAAGATAAAAATCATATTCCATTTTCATAAAGGATCAAGTCAAGTCATTACGCATTCAGTAAAGAAAATGTAATTTCTTTACACTCCTAAAGGAGATTTTTCTTCTAAAAACTATTTATAAATCTAGTTGCAAGTTATATATAAATTTAACTTTATATATAATAAATATATTGCAAGCAAATACATATTATTTATTTCCTATGATCAAGACAATATTTATGAGACTCTCCCATGTGTCTATTTCCTGGAAATACACTTTAAAAAATGCTTATTGATTTAAGTACTTTTAAATTTTGAGTGGGGAACTTTAATATTTTATAACAGACATAAAAATATGAGTTTAAAATAAAGACTCATTTCCTCAGTCAATTTATATTTTTCTAAAATTACCATTCTAATAATTATAGTTGATAAGAAACACTGGATATGTAAATGTATTATTATATGTATGAAACATTCTTAGGGTGGCAAACGTATTATTACTTTACCCCCATCTCCTCCCCGATGACAAAAATTTTAAATATCGCCTCTCTTCCGCACAATACAAATTATTAAATTGAGTTTCAATTAAATCTCATAGAAATATAAAATTTATTATATATTATTTCTTTCTGGCTTCAGATTCCAGAATTTAAAGCTACGAAGAATTATATTTTGTAGAATATTTTACACTTTTTTTTATAATGATAAACTTATTTTACAAATTCGAGAAAAATTCTGCTTCTAGAATTTGTCACCCCAAGCAGTGTCCTGTTTGTACATTCGTAAGCCCTTACCTGGCATTAAATAAATTAGAACGAAAACAGCATTTAAACTTATAATACCAAAGAAAGCATAATAGTTTTACTTGCATTATTACAGTATTTTAAGTAATAAAACCAAAACACAGTCATATTCAGATAATTAATATTCATTGATGTCTGTCTTTCATGTCACTCTCGATAAGAAAAATAAAGTAACATTAACAGCAACAATTATCCACCACCTTTATCGAATGTAAAACTTTTAGTTTTATCTGAGAGTATATATTTCTCCCCCAGCCACCCATAGAATTTGGTCGTAATCAACACAAATTTTCATATACCTTTATTTTCTGTTATTCTCATCAGTTTTTAGAATAGTGCAATTATGTAAATTATCAATTATTTTTCAAATATTCTTTTATCTACTTTACTTAAAGAGGTTAAATTATTTTTAGTAATATACGTAAATATTTATTACCCCTAAATATTTGTTTAAATATGCATTTCTTCGTTTAAATTTTTTTTTAACTCTATTAAAAGGCTTTTTTGTCAAGCAAGAACTAACATAAAGTTTTATAGTTTACATTTTTCTGTTATATGGAAGCAATTATTTCACAAACTATTCTTTAGTGTTATCAACTGACCATCTGCGAAAGGAAATCGCAGGGGGGGGAGTATTACAAAGAGACCCAGAGTCGAATTTCGAGCATGCCTTCGTGACGTCATTTCCCCCTTCCCACATGGAATTCTCGGACGAATGTCTTTAAAGGACGTTTCTGTACTTCTTTAAACACGTTAGAAGAGCGGCGACTAGTTTCAATAATTTTCTGTTTTTCCTTTTCAATCCAAAAACGTGGAATCTCCTTTCAGTTTATTTATTTTTATAACCTTCTATTTGATTTTTCACAAGAAAATATATGACCGTAAAATAATGCGTTTGAAATATATCCACTTCAGATATTTACAACTTTCTCAAACAGAAATGTTTTAGCTTATATGTATTATTATATCTTTTTTTAACAAAAAGAAAATTAAAATTAAAAACATTTTTATTGCACATATTTATAATTTTACGTTTTAAATATTTTTACATATGAGTAAAATATAAATTGTGAATTTTTGAAATAATTAAATTACCCAAAAAAGTAAATTAGTACCAAGAGCGATAGATACATAAATTCGACATCAATAATGATTGGTTTATGGAAACAATATTGTCTAGGCAATTAAGTTTTTTTCAAAATAAATTACCCAAAAGCTTATTTATAAAAGCCTTAATAAATAAAGAAAATATAGATTGTCCAATAAATTTAAAAGCATGCGTATTATTTTTTACTTCCATGCAATACTATTACAATATTATAAAAACTCTGTAAATGTAATTTTAAGAAGAAATTAGAGAAAATTATATCTAGTAGATCAGATGCCTTAAAAATTAATATTACTGATTTAATATTCAAAAGTTGTACAGCATATTATAAAAGTACAAATGCATACGGGGAAGAGGAATGAAATGGATTATTTGTCAGTGAAAATAATAATTAAGAAGATAGTATTACGATGGGTGTTCAAACATAGACAGCTGCTAGAAGTGGATTCTGAACATCTCTCTAAGCAGTGGGTTTCGAACACACGAACTTCAGTTAAAGTTAATTTGTCTGACTTAGTCCAACTATTCTCCTTCAATTTTCTTGTTGAAACACAAGGATATTTTTAATTTTCTAAATTACAATTGTGCTTTTTTTATTTATAATGTATATTAAAAAGTATAAATAGATACTATGGCGATAAATGAATAGATTATTTATTATTGAAAATTTTAATAGAAGCAATATCTAATATAAATGTAAATAAACCATTCTATATAGTATCTTCTTCGGGTTGTATAACCGTACAAATACTATTTATATAAAATCTCATTTTTAAAAGACATTCATTAAAAAGGATTCAACACTTCAGATAGAGTTAAAAATAAGTGCTTCACTAGTTGGTTGCTTTAAAATTGTATTTTTATTTTAAATTTCACTTACTTTGAGGAATGATCCATAACCCATAATTTGAATTTACTTATAATTGTTAAAAACACAACTCATGATTCATATTTTAACAGTCTATTATTCATATAACATTAGGAAGAGTCATGAATTTCTAGTCACACTTCTTTTTTTTTTTTTCAAGAAAAATGGAAGATAAATTGGATGTAGGTGTCAAATTAACATACATCATGGTTTTAGAGTCAGAAATTAAGTGTACTCTCAAAAGGTTTACAATACTAAAAGCTAACAGTTCTTCCTCACTGAAAACACAGAGTTTTGTACGCCATGGATGACTGACGTCATTCATGCTCATCATTATTTTAAGTTTAACAAAATATTTAAGAAAAAAAGGTGAAAGTAAAAGGATTTCTGAAATGGCTGTTTATTTCCTTCAAATTTTGAAATATTTTAGTAATTTTAAGTAAACTGTGTTTTAGTTCCTAAAATTTTAAAATGCATTAAATATATACATAATATATATTATATATATATATATATATTATATCAGTATATATATATATAATATATATATATATATATATATATATATATATATATATAAATATATACATATATATACATATATATACAATATATATATACATATTTATTGCATATATACATATATATACATATATATATACATATATATATACTATATATTATATACATATATATTACATATATATATAATATATATATATATAATATATACTATATATATAAAACATATACATATACATATATATAATACATATATATATTATATCACTATATATATATATACATATATATATATAAATATATATATATATATATATATTATATATATATTATATATATATATATATATAATATATTATATATATATATACATTGAAAAGTTCGTTGGACACATTATTATTTAATAGAAAAATTATTTCAAAAATTAAAATCATACAGAGCTTTTTTTAAATATTTTCTGTTGATAATAACATTCTAAAGTTCATATATTTCTGCAAGAAAAAGATCTTTTTTCTTAGGTGACAAGGAATTAGATGTATTCCTTGAAGTGAAAAGTATTTCCTTTACTGATAATTAATTTCCCGACTAATTCTTTGATAGTTTTCATTTTAATATCTTAATAATTTAAATATCTCCTTTAGTTGCGTACAATTTTGTCTGGTATTATTTTATAACAATTATCTGCAGTACTGCCGAAAAGTTAATTCAATTAAATATAATTCTTATTTTGAGGACTTCCATGTTAAATATTTTGGTTACTATTCATAACGAGTTTTTTTTATCATTTATAGTTGTTTTATTTTCTATAATTATTTCATTGGTTCCTTTTTTTTCTTGTTAATTTATCATTAAATTTTTGTGATCATTTTACGTTAGTTAAATCTGCTCACAAATCCTGTGATTTTTAAATATTTACTCACTTTATTATTTATTTATTTTTGAAAAAGGGATTAAAAACGTTAAAATTAAATTATAACGTAATTTTTAAAATATAAAAAATGTATCGTTTCAAAGAAGTTAGCTATTGATTATTGATAGTGTTATAGTGTTAATTTTAAAATTTTAATTTCTCTCTGGGATTTGTTGTGTATAAATTTTCCTCCCTTCTCGTTTAAAATTATCACTTCAAAACTTTGCTTAGACTAATTATAACTAAAGAGTATTCCTCGTATATTCATCTAGAAATAATTAATAATATAATTTTTTTATACACTTTCTTTTTCAATTTTATTTTTAGGAATTAAAAAAAATCGACATCTTTTAATAAATTGAGAGTAAACCGCTTTTATTCAGTGTTTTATTGTTTATATATGTATAGCTTGCATTCTTTGAAGAAGTCATTTAATAGTAAATTATCTATTGACTGAGACAGTTTAATGAAACATTTTTTGTTAACTATCTTTTCAACACTTGGCGGAAATATTATAATAGCTTATTGAATAATAAGAATAATATCTCAGGTAAACTAAACATTCGCACTGATTATTTTTGCAATAAAATTTAGACTATAGCTGTATTTATGATAGTCAATTATTAAAGCTTCGGTAAGTGAAAACTTCATTAGAAAGGAAATAATAGCAATAATAGTAGAGAGCAGACTACAGTGATGGTTTTGGTTTGGTTTTGAACGCTACTGTCAACTTTTATGCAAATCATGGGATGTTTTTACTAGTTAATGCTCGGGACCTACTGCTTAAAGCCGTTTTCAAACGTCTATGAACATCCATTCCACAGTGAAATTAGAACCCACGAACTCTTGTACCGAAGATCAGCGCCCTAACCTTTCGGTTATCGCTCGGTCTACAATCATGGATAAAGATTTTTCGAATTACAATATATTAGTTCACTAATACATTGTAATTCGAAATAATTAGTAATAATTAGTTGTGTAAAATTTTTAGAGGCGTAAAAGACTAAAGTCATCTTATTACCTCAGTTGGGTGATTACTATTATAATAGTTTATTGCTTAAAAACATTTTGCATTTGGAATTAAAAACATTTGCAAATTTGCTAAAGTGACATGATTTTAAAATGGAATTATTCGAATTTTCACATATTTTAGGTCAAATTATAATTTTATATTTATCTATAAAAAGTATAGAGTTATTTATAGATTATTTATATATATATATATATATATATATATATATATATATATATATATCCTCAGGTTTAGTTTAATCATAAAATTTATTATAAAATGTAGAATTATTTTAAAACGTTCCCTCGGAAAGACAGGCATGTATGAAAAAATAAGCTTGACTTCTGAATTCCAACTAGTTAAAGGTTTGTGATTGCCAAACATGTTGAGCACTGTCTTTTGGTACAAGAATACATGGATCCGACTCCTACATTTGGCATGGATAAAACCTTTCAGAACTAGCTTAAAGCAGTTGATCGCTACTAATTATTTCTGTTATGCTGAAAGTAAACTAGCTAGCTCTCAAAAAACCACTACATGATAGTTTAATCTCAAAGAAGAGTTATGCAAATGATTCTAAATACTGCCCCATATATATTAATAATTAACCTATAGCTACAAAAATATTTCTCATTTTAAGCAAGGGATTGAGGTCAACTTTTCTCTTGTAAGTTGTTTTCGTCTAAGTAGAATTCTTTTTTTATAACGTATCTCCCTGAAACCCCAATAAATATTCGTAATTTAACATTGCAGTAACAGTTTTCTGAAACGAACTATAAATATACAATTATATTTCAGCATTAATGAACCAGATATTTTCTTAATATATTGGAACTTATATTCTAAATAATTATCAAAATATTGTTTTATTTTGGATATAGAGTAGTAGAATTTATTCAAACAATATCTGCGTAAAATACACGTGTATTAGGTTATTTTTCATTTTCGTGTTATCACTTCAGATATTGGGTTCAGCAATTGTTAAACGAAAACAGATACATCTAAATATTATAATTATGCCTGTTGTGTATTCCGAAAACAGAACATATTAAATAAAAATAATGTAATGAAGAAGCTAGTTGCTTTAAAATTACAAATTGGTATAATTTTATCCAGTGTATTCTACAATTATCTTGCAATGATAGTGTATTACTTATTCAACATTAAGCTTGCCTAAGAAAACTTAAAATTTAGTTTTAGTTCTAAAAATTGGCGCAATAAAAAGGGATATCTGGACAATTTAAGAATGTTTAGGAAAAAAATATCGAATTTTTCATGTTATATTTATGCCTTATATATATTTTTATATATGTTATATATATATATATATATATATATATATAGTTCCTTTATATATATATATATATATATATATATATATATATATAGTTCCCTTATATTATATAGGACGTTTCCATATATATATATATATATATATATATTTTGTTCCCTTATATATATATAGGGTTTCCATTTACTCTAATATTTATATATATATATCTATATATATATATATATATATCAATCTCTATTATATTATATTGATATACATATACATATATATATATATATATGTTACGGCCAAAGCCCGAAGCTCGGCCAGTTCCCGAATTGGCTGGCTAAATCGCACATTGGTCGGCCGTGTGTGGCCAATGTGCGATGTACTGGAAATGAATAGCATATATGCGACTTTGGCCGGCCACTTCCCGAAGTGACCGAAACTCCCTGGCCAATGTTCGATGTGCTGAAGCAAGACTGTTCGGCAGGGTAGATTCTGGTGTAATGACGGCGTGCACATGATAGCAAGAACAGTGTGTTATATTTTCAGTGTACCTGGCATCCAAGTATCGAATCACGAATCTGGCAACGCGTTATTGTTTAGGAGCCTTCAACTGAATAGATTCGTTTGCGAGTTAGTGTGCTTTCCCGGCATAGATAAGTCCTTTCAATATTCGTTTATTTTTGTTATACTATGGATAAAACTCAGTTTTAAGAATTTGTACATGCTTACAAATTTATATTTTATTACTATTATTACACTATGTTTATAGTATTAATACTTTATAATTTCACCTAAAACTTATACATGTATATTAACTTCTAAACCACGAAAGAGATCTCCGCGTGATAAGAGAGTATCGGGTTGTTTTTTATAGATTTTTTCCCATAGTTTCTCCTGACGAAACAAGTATGCTGGGAGAAGATTACGCACATGCAAATGCAGAACCAACTTTTGATATGAAAACCGAGTTCTTAAGTAAATTGAATATATTGTTGCAAGGAAAAGCAGATAATAGCTGGATCCTCAGCAGAGACAAGTACTGTATTTTCATAGAGGACGTTAAAAAGGATAAATCAAAGTAGAAAAAAGAAAATGTTGACTATCGTCGACTAAGAAAATATGAAGTTACTGAGGTTGAGGGAAAAGAAAAACTTAGTAACAGCGCTAGTAACAGAAGAAAATAGCGTCATTTTGCATTATGTGCACACAAAAGAGTTTTTCGACTTGCTACCTAATACTCACTTGAAAATTGAACATGGAGGTCGCACACGGATGGAGAAGGAGCTGCAAACTAAGTACAAAAATGTCACCAAGGAAATCATTACATTGTATCTCCGCTTATGCAAACAGTGTCAGACCAAATTATCTAATCCTAAGAAATGTCTAGTTTCTGTACCTTTGATATTTAAATAATTTAACTCAAGATGTCAGGTAGATCTTATCGACATGCAAAGTAACCCAGACAGCGAATTCAAGTTTATACTCAATCACCAGGATCATTTCACAAAGTTCGTATTATTGCAAGCTCTGTAAAGCTCTGAAAGTTTTCCATTTTTCCAGAGAAACTACTTACATTGGTATCCGTATGCACAGTGGAAAAATCATCACGAACCCTTGCCTCTTCACAAACGCTGACCGGCGGCCAAGACTACACTCGATGCAGTTGCACTACTAAGTGCTCAATAAATCGATGCAGATGTAAAAATAACAAACTGCTGTGCAATTCGAAATGTCATATAAGTTTATCTTGTTGTAACAAGTGATGGTACCAATAATTTTCTGTAATGAACTAATTCAATAGATAATGTGACTATCTGGAAATTTCCATAAGAGACCAGGAGTTTTCTGGTACTGTGAGATCCTTACTTACTAAAACTTCTAACTTTAGACTACAGCCCACCTAGGGCCACCGTAATGTCTCCTTGTCAACCTTGCCTTCCCCCCCCCCCCCCACGCCCCCCCCCCCTCCCCCCCCCTCCCCCACCCCCGTCCACACCCCCCCCCCCCACCCCCCCCCCCCCCACCACCCCCCCACCCCCCCCCCCCCCCCCCCCCCCCCCCCCCCCCCTCCCCCCCCCCCCCCCCCCCCCCCCGCCCCCCCCCACCCCCCCTCCTTGGCCTTTGTTCCGAAGGACGATCCTAGGCACCGAAGAAGGGCGGATTCGTCGGAAATCTCCTCTGTGGCAGCTATAATGTGATTATCACTAGCATTACGGTATACAAATATCCAAAGTTTGCTCATTACCTTGTTTTTCTGACTTTGGCTGACCGTCCCATGCCACTTCACGCATTGGCTGGACAAACCCCGAAATCAAGGAAAGATCGGACATTGGCCGGTCATTGTGAGGTGATATTGGCTATTTCGCGATTTGGCCGGCCAATTCGGCAACTGGCCAACTTCGGGCTTTGGCTGTAACATATATATACATAAATACATATATATATATGTATATAGTATATATAGGGTTTTCTTATATATAGATATATATATATATATATATATAGGGTTTACCTTATATATAAATATATATATATATGTTCCCCTTATAATATATATATATATATATATATATATATATATATATATATATATGTATAAGGGTTATCTTATATATAATATATATATATATATATATATATATTATACCTATATATATAATATAATGAATATATATATAGAGTTACCCTTATATATAATATATATATATATATATATATATATATATATAGGTTTCCCTTATATATATATATAGCGTTCCCTTATATATATATATATATATATATATATATAATATATATATATATATATATATATATATATATATATATATATATATAGAAAAAATTATATATATTATATAGGGTTTTCTTATATATATATATATTATAGTGCTCCCTTTATATATATATATATTTAGTATATATATATATATATATATATATATATATATATATATAAAATATATATTAAATATATATATATATATATATATATATATATATATAGACGTGTTCAATTATATATATATAGGTGTTGCCTTATATATAATATATAAAAATATATATATATATATATATATTCCCCTATAATAAATATATATATATATATATATATATATATATTATATATATATATATATATATATATAAGGGAAGACCTATATATATATATATTATATATAATATATATATATATTTATATATATATATATATATATATACATATATATATAGGGTTCCCCTATATATACATATATATATTAGGGTTCCACTATATAAACATATATATATATATATATTATATATATATATATATACGGTTCCCCTATATATACATAGGGTAAATTTATATATATATATATATATAGGGTAATCCCGTATATATACCATATTATATAGGGTCCTACTATATATACATATATATATTGGGTTTCATATACTATATATATATATATATAATATATATATATATATATATATATATAGGGTTCCCCTAATATATATATATATATGTATATATATATATATATATATATATGGTTCCTCTATATATACATATATATATATATATATATAGGGTCCCCCTATATATAAATACATATATATATAGGGTCCCCCTATATATACATACATACAATATATAGGGTTCATCTATATATACATATATATATATAGGGTCCCCCTATATATACATATATATAGGGTTCCCCTATACATATATATATATATATAGGGTTTTAACCTATACATAACATATAGGGTTCCCCTTATACATATTTATATATATGGTTCCCCAATATATACATATATATGTATAGGGTTCCCCCTATAAATATATAATATATATATATATATATATATATATACTATATTTATATTATATATATATATATATTATATTATATATATATTTATATATATATATATATATATATATATAATATTATTGTATATATATATATCTATATATATATATATATATATATATATATATATATATATATATATAATATATATATATATTTATTTATATATATATACTACATTTTATTTATTTATTTATTTAGTTTATATATATACTAGGTTCCCCTATATATACATATATATAAATAAACAGGGTTCCCCTATATATACATATATATAGGGTTCCCTATATATACATATATATACAGGGGGTTCCCATATATATACATATATATAGGGTTCCCCTATCCCCTATATATATGGTTCATTTATTTATATAGTATTAGGGTTCCCCCATATATATTTACATATATATAGGATTTCCAATTTATATATATATATATATAGGGTTCCCTATATATACAATATATATATTTAGGGTTCCCCATATATATACATTTTATTTATATAGTTGTATATATATATAGGTTCCCCTATATATATATAATTATATAGGGTTCCCCTATATATTATACATATATATATAAGGCGTCCCCTCTATATATACATATATATATAGGGTTCCCCCTATATATAGAATACCTATATATATAGGGTTCCCCTATATATACATATATAGGGTTCCATATATATACATATATAATAGGGTATATAGGCTCCCCTATATTATATATATATACATATATATATATATATATATATATATAGGGTTCTCGCTTATATTATATATATATATATATATATATATAAATATATATATATATATATATATATATATATATATATATATATATATATATATATATATATATATATATATATATATAGGTTCAACCTATATATTTAGGGTTTGCATATATATATAGGGTTCCCCCTATATATACATATATATATAGGGTTCCCCTATATCTATGTGTATATATATATAGGGTTCCCCTATATATACATATATATATAGAGTCCCCCTATATACACATATATATATAATAGGGTTCCCCTATATATATATTAAGATATATATATGTCCCCCCTATATATACATATATATATAGGGTCCCCCTATATATATATATATATATAGGGTCTCCCTATATATATACATATATATATAGGGTCCCCCTATATATACATATATATATATAGGGTCCCCCTATTTATACATATATATAGGGTCCCCTATATATACATATATATAGGGTCCCCCGTATACATATACATTATATATAGGGTTCCCCTATATAAACATATTATTTATATAGGGTCCACCTATATATACATATATATATAGGGTCC
>CM063502.1:40186035-40194561 GCA_032207245.1 Pardosa pseudoannulata | reverse complement strand
AATATATATATAGGGTCCCCCTATACATACATATATATATATAGGGTCCCCCTATACATACATATATATATAGGGTCCCCCTATACATACATATATATAGGGTCCCCCTATACATACATATATATAGGGTCCCCCTATACATACATATATATAGGGTCCCCCTATACATACATATATATAGGGTCCCCCTATACATACATATATATAGGGTCCCCCTATACATACATATATATAGGGTCCCCCTATACATATAGGGTCCCCCTATACATACATATATATATAGGGTCCCCCTATACATACATATATATATAGGGTCCCCCTATACATACATATATATAGGGTCCCCCTATACATACATATATATAGGGTCCCCCTATACATACATATATATATAGGGTCCCCCTATACATACATATATATATAGGGTCCCCCTATACATACATATATATATAGGGTCCCCCTATACATACATATATATATATAGGGTCCCCCTATACATACATATATATATATAGGGTCCCCCTATATATACATATATATATATATATATATATATATATATATATATATATATAGGGTCCCCCTATATATACATATATATATAGGGTCCCCCTATATATACATACATATATATATAGGGTCCCCCTATATATACATATATATAGGGTCCCCCTATATATACATACATATATAGGGTCCCCCTATATATACATACATATATATAGGGTCCCCCTATATATACATACATATATATAGGGTCCCCCTATATATACATATATATATAGGGTCCCCCTATATATATAGAGAGAACCCTATGTATACATATATATATATAGGGCCCCATTATATATATATATATATATATATATATATATATATATATATATATATATATATATATATATATATATATATATATATATATATATATATATATATATATATATATATATAGGGTCCACCTATATATATATATATATATATACATATATATATATATAGGGTCCCCATATATATACATATATATATATATAGGGTCCCCCTATATATATACATACATATATATATATAGGGTCCCCCTATATATACATACATATATAGGGTCCCCCTATATATACATACATATATAGGGTCCCCCTATATATACATACATATATATAGGGTCCCCCTATATATACATACATATATATAGGGTCCCCCTATATATACATACATATATATATATAGGGTCCCCCTATATATAGAGAGAACCCTATGTATACATATATATATATAGGGCCCCCCTATACACATATATATATATATATATATATATATATATATATATATATATATATATATATATATATATATATATATATATATATATATATATATATATATGTATAATATATATATAGGGTCCCCCTATATATAAATACATTATATATATACATACATATATATAGGGTCCCCCTATATATACATACATATATATAGGGTCCCCCTATATATACATACATATATATATAGGGTCCCCCTATATATACATACATATATATAGGGTCCCCCTATATATACATACATATATATATATATAGGGTCCCCCTATATATACATATATATATATATATTACATATGTATATAGGGTACCCCTATATTCTACACACACGATATATATATATTGGGTCCCCCTAATATATTACATATTTATATACATATATATAGGGTCCCCCTATATATACATATATATATAGGGTCCCCCTATATATACATATATATATAGGGTCCCCCTATATATACATATATATAGGGTCCCCCTATATATACATATAAATATTTAGTGTCCCCTATATAAGCATATATATATTTATATATATATTATATATATATATATATATATTATATATATATATATATATATATATATATATATATATAGGGTCCCCCTATACATACATATATAGGGTCCCCCTATACATACATATATATATAGGGTCCCCCTATACATACATATATATATATAGGGTCCCCCTATACATACATATATATATAGGGTCCCCCTATACATACATATATATAGGGTCCCCCTATACATATATATATACATATAGGGTCCCCCTATACATATATATATAGGGTCCCCCTATACATACATATATATAGGGTCCCCCTATATACATACATATATATATAGGGTCCCCCTATACATACATATATATATAGGGTCCCCCTATACATACATATATATATAGGGTCCCCCTATACATACATATATATATAGGGTCCCCATTATATATATATATATTTATATATATATATATATATATATATATATATATATATATATATATATATATATATATATATATATATATATATATAGGGTCCCCCTATATATACATATATATATATATATATATAGGGTCAACCTATATATACATATATATAGGGTCCCCCTATATATATTATATATATATAGGGTACCCCTATATATACATATATATATATATATATATATAGGGTCCCCCTATATATACATATATATATAGGGTCCCCATATACATATATATAGGGTCCCCCTATTAATACATAAATATAGGGTCCCCCTATATATACTTATATATATAGGGTCCCCCTATATATACATATATATATGGTCCCCCTATTAATACATATATATATAGGGTCCCCTATATATACATATATATTAGGGTCCCCCTATATATACATATATATATAGGGTCCCCTATATATATATATATATATATATATATAGGGTCCCCCTATTAATACATATATATAGGGTCCCCCTATTAATACATATATATATATATATATAGGGTCCCCTATACATACATATATATATATAGGGTCCCCTATACATACATATATATAGGGTCCCCTATACATACATATATATATGGTCCCCTATACATACATATATATATAGGGTCCCCTATACATACATATATATATATAGGGTCCCCTATATATACATATATATATAGGGTCCCCCTATATATACATATATATATATAGGGTCCCCTATATATACATATATATATATAGGGTCCCCCTATATATATATATATATATAGGGTCCCCCTATATATACATATATATATAGGGTCCCCCTATATATACATATATATATAGGGTCCCCCTATATATACATATATATAGGGTCCCCCTATATACACATATATATAGGGTCCCCCTATATACACATATATATATAGGGTCCCCCTATATATATAAATATATATATACATATATATATATAGGGTCCCCCTATATATATTTATATATAGGGTACCCCTATATATACATATATATATAGGGTCCCCCTATATATACATATATATATAGGGTCCCCCTATACATATACATATATATATAGGGTCCCCCTATATATATACATATATATATAGGGTCCCCCTATATATACATATATATAGAGTCCCCCTATATATACATACATATATATAGGGTCCCCCTATATAAACATATATATATAGGGTCCCCCTATATATACATATATATATAGGGTCCCCCTATATATACATATATATATATATAGGGTCCCCCTATATATACATATATATATATAGGGTCCCCCTATATATACATATATATATAGGGTCCCCCTATATATACATATATATAGGGTCCCCCTATATATACATATATATAGGGTCCCCCTATATATACATATATATAGGGTCCCCCTATATATACATATATATATATATATATAGGGTCCCCCTATATATACATATATATATATAGGGTCCCCCTATATATACATATATATAGGGTCCCCCTATATATACATATATATAGGGTCCCCCTATATATACATATATATAGGGTCCCCCTATATATACATATATATATAGGGTCCCCCTATATATACATATATATATAGGGTCCCCCTATATATACATATATATATAGGGTCCCCCTATATATACATATATATATAGGGTCCCCTATATATACATATATATAGGGTCCCCCTATATATACATATATATATAGGGTCCCCCTATATATACATACACATATAGGGTCCCCCTATATATACATATATATATAGGGTCCCCCTATATATTTATATATACATATATATATAGGGTCCCCATATATATACATATATATAGGGTCCCCCTATATATACATATATATAGGGTCCCCCTATATATACATATATATATATAGGGTCCCCTATATATACATATATATATAGGGTCCCCCTACATATACATATATATATAGGGTCCCCCTACACATACATATATATAGGGTCCCCCTACACACACACATATATATATATAGGGTCCCCCTACACACACACATATATATATATATATAGGGTCCCCCTATCAATACATATATATATACGGTCCCATTATATATACATATATATATAGGGTCCCCCTATATATACATATATATATAGGGTCCCCCTATATATACATATATATATAGGGTTCCCCTATATATATATATATATATATATATAGGGTCCCCCTATATATATATGTATATATATATAGGGTCCCCCTATATAAACATATATATATAGGGTCTCCCTATATATACATATATATATAGTCCCCCATATATACATATATATAGGGTCCCCCTATATATACATATATATCTATTGTCCCCCTATATATACATATATATAGGGTCCCCCTATATATACATATATATATATAGGGTCCCCCTATTAATACATATATATAGGGTCCCCCTATATATACATATATATAGGGTCCCCCTATATATACATATATATAGGGTCCCCCTATATATATATATATATAGGGTCTATATATATTTATATATATATATATATATATATATATATATATATAATATATATATATATAATACATATATATATATATATATATTTATAGGGTCCCCCTATACATATATATAGGGTCCCCCTATATATATATATATATAGGGTTTCCCTATATATACATATATATAGGGTCCCCCCTATATATATGTGTATATATATATAGGGTTCCCCTATATATATGTGTATATATATATAGGGTTCCCCTATATCTATGTGTATATATATATAGGGTTCCCCTATATATATGTGTATATATATATAGGGTTCCCCTATATATACATATATATATAGGATCCCCCTATAACATATATATAGGGTCCTATACATATATATATATATATATATATATATATATATATATATATATATATATATATATATATATATATATATATAATATATATAGGGTACCCCTATATATACATATATGTATAGGGTCCCCCTATATATACATATATATATATAGTCCCCCTATATATACATATATATAGGGTCCCCCTATATATACATATATATATAGGGTCCCCCTATATATACATATATATATAGGGTCCCCCTATATATACATATATATAGGGTCCCCCTATATATACATATATATATATAGGGTCCCCCTATATATACATATATATATAGGGTCCCCTATATATACATATATATAGGTATATATATATATATATATATATAGGGTCCCCCTATATATACATATATATATATATAGGGTCCCCCTATATATACATATATATATAGGGTCCCCCTATATATACATATATATAGGGTCCCCCTATATATACATATATATATAGGGTCCCCTATATATACATATATATAGGGGCCCCCTATATATACATATATATAGGGTTCCCCTATACAGATATATATATAGGGTCCCCCTATACATATATATAGGGTCCCCCTATATATACATATATATACCCTATATATATATATATATATAGGGTCCCCCTATATATATACATATATATAGGGTCCCCCTATATATACATATATATAGGGTCCCCCTATATATACATATATATATATAGGGTCCCCCTATATATACATATATATATAGGGTCCCCCTATATATACATATATATATATAGGGTCCCCCTATATATACATATATATATATAGGGTCCCCCTATATATACATATATATATATAGGGTCCCCCTATATATACATATATATAGGGTCCCCCTATATATACATATATATATAGGGTCCCCCTATATATACATATATATATAGGGTCCCCCTATATATACATATATATATAGGGTCCCCCTATATATACATATATATAGGGTCCCCCTATATATACATATATATAGGGTCCCCCTATATACACATATATATATATAGGGTCCCCCTATATACACATATATATATAGGGTCCCCCTATATACACATATATATAGGGTCCCCCTATATATACATATATATATATATAGGGTCCCCCTATATATACATATATATATAGGGTCCCCCTATATATACATATATATATATAGGGTCCCCCTATATATACATATATATAGGGTCCCCCTATATATACATATATATAGGGTCCCCCTATATATACATATATATATATATATAGGGTCCCCCTATATATACATATATATATATATAGGGTCCCCCCATATATATATATATATAGGGTCCCTCTATATATACATATATATATAGGGTCCCCCTATATATATATATATATAGGGTCCCCTATATATACATATATATATAGGGTCCCCCTATATATACATATATATAGGGTCCCCCTATATATACATATATATATAGGATCCCCCTATATATACATATATATATAGGGTCCCCCTATATATACATATATATAGGGTCCCCTATATATACATATATATATATAGGGTCCCCTATATATACATATATATAGGGTCCCCCTATATATACATATATATAGGGTCCCCCTATATATACATATATATAGGGTCACCCTATATATATATATATATAGGGTCCCCCTATATATACATATATATATAGGGTCCCCCTATATATATATATATAGGGTCCCCCTATATATACATATATATATAGGGTCCCCCTATATATACATATATATATAGGGTCCCCTTATATACATATATATATATAGGGTCCCATTTCCTTATATATATACATATATATAGGGTCCTCCTATACATATATATATATATATATATACATATATATATATAGGGTCCCCCTATATATACATATATATAGGGTCCCCCTATATATATACATATATATATAGGGTTCCCCTATATATACATATATATAGGGTCCCCCTATACATTTATATATAGGGTCCCCCTATATATACATATATATATAGGGTCCCCCTATATATACATATATATATAGGGTCCCCCTATATATACATATATATATAGGGTCCCCCTATATATACATACATATATATATAGGGTCCCCCTATATATACATATATATAGGGTCCCCCTATATATACATATATATATATAGGGTCCCCCTATATATACATACATATATATAGGGTCCCCCTATATATACATATATTGGGTCCCCCTATATATACATATATAGGGTCCCCCTATATATACATATATATAGGGTCCCCCTATATATACATATATATAGGGTCCCCCTATATATACATACATATATATAGGGTCCCCCTATATATACATATATATATAGGGTCCCCCTATATATACATATATATAGGGTCCCCCTATATATACATATATATAGGGTCCAACTATATATACATATATATAGGGTCCCCCTATATATACATATATATAGGGTCCCCCTATATACACATATACATATAAGGTCCCCCTATATATACATATATATATAGGGTCCCCCAATATATACATATATATATAGGGTCCCCCTATATATACATATATATAGGGTCCCCCTATTTATACATATATATAGGGTACCCCTATATATACATATATATATATAGGGTCCCCCTATATATACATATATATAGGGGTCCCTATATATATATATATATATATAGGTCCCTATATATATATATATATAGGGTCCCCCTACACACACACATATATATATATATAGGGTCCCCCTATTAATACATATATATATATATAGGGTCCCCCTATACATATATATATATATATAGGGTCTCCCTATACATATATATATAGGGTCTCCCTATACATATATATATATATAGGGTCTCCCTATACATATATATATATAGGGTCTCCCTATACATATATATATATAGGGTCTCCCTATACATATATATATATAGGGTCTCCCTATACATATATATATATAGGGTCTCCCTATATATATATATATATATATACATATATATAGGGTCCCCCTATATATACATATATATATAGGGTCCCCCTATATATACATATATATAGGGTCCCCCTATATATACATATATATATATATAGGGTTCCCCTATATATACATATATATAGGGTCCCCCTATATATACATATATATAGGGTCCCCCTATATATACATATATATAGGGTCCCCCTATATATACATATATATAGGGTTCCCCTATATATATGTGTATATATATATAGGGTTCCCCTATATATACATATATATAAAGGGGGACCCTATATATATACATATATATAAAGGGGGAC
>CM063502.1:40173535-40181035 GCA_032207245.1 Pardosa pseudoannulata | reverse complement strand
TATATACATATGTATATAGGGTCCCCCTATACATATACATTATATATAGGGTCCCCCTATATATACATATATATATAGGGTCCCTATATATACATATATATAGGGTCCCCCTATATATACATATATATAGGGTCCCCCTACACATATACATATATATATATATATATAGGGTCCCCCTATATATACATATATATATATATATATATATAGGGTCCCCCTATATATACATATATATATATAGAGTCCCCCTATATATACATATATATAGGGTCCCCCTATAACATATATATAGGGTCCCCCTATACATATATACAGGGTCCCCCTATACATATATATACAGGGTCCCCCTATACGATATATATATATAGGGTCCCCCTATATATACATATATATATAGGGTCCCCCTATATATACATATATATATAGGGTCCCCTATATATACATATATATATAGGGTCCCCCTATATATACATATATATAGGGTCCCCCTATATATATATATATATATATATATACATATATATAGGGTCCCCCTATATATACATTCATATATATGGGTCCCCCTATATATACATATATATATATAGGGTCCCATTATATATATATATATATAGGGTCCCCCTATATATACATATATATAGGGTCCCCCTATTAATACATATATATAGGGTCCCCCTATATATACATATATATATATATATATATAGGGTCCCCCTATATATACATATATATAGGGTCCCCCTATATATACATATATATATAGGGTCCCCCTATATATACATATATATAGGGTCCCCCTATATATACATATATATAGGGTCCCCCTATATATACATATATATATATATAGGGTCCCCCTATATATACATATATATAGGGTCCCCCTATATATACATATATATATAGGGTCCCCCTATATATACATATATATATAGGGTCCCCCTATATATACATATATATATAGGGTCCCCTATATATACATATATATAGGGTCCCCCTATATATACATATATATAGGGTCCCCCTATATATACATATATATAGGGTCCCCCTATACATATATATATAGGGTCCCCCCCTATACATACATATATATAGGGTCCCCCTATACATACATATATATATAGGGTCCCCCTATATATACATATATATATATAGGGTCCCCCTACACACACATATATATAGGGTCCCCCTATATATATATATATAGGGTCCCCCTTTACATATATATATATATATAAGGTCCCCCTATATATACATATATATATAGGGTCCCATATACATATATATAGGGTACCCGTATATATACATACATATATAGGGTCCCCCTATATATACATATATATAGGGTCCCCCTATATATATATATAGGGTCCCCCTATATATATGTATATATATATAGGGTTCCCCTATATATACATATATATATATATATATATATATAGGGTCCCCCTATATATACATATATATATAGGGTCCCCCTATATATACATATATATATAGGGTCCCCCTATATATACATATATATAGGGTCCCCCTACACATATATATATATATAGGGTCCCCCTACACACACATATATATATAGGGTCCCCCTACACACACATATATATATATAGGGTCCCCCTACACACACATATATATATAGGGTCCCCCTACACATATATATATAGGGTCCCCCTACAGATACATACATATAGGGTCCCCCCACAGATACATACATATAGGGTCCCCCCACAGATACATACATATAGGGTCCCCCCACAGATACATATATATAGGGTCCCCCCATACATATCTATATATAGGGTCCCCCCATACATATCTACATATAGGGTCCCCCCATACATATCTATACATATAGGGTCCCCCCATACATATCTATACATATAGGGTCCCCCCATACATACATATACATATAGCGTCCCCCCATAGAAACATATATATAGGGTCCCCTATATATACATATATATATAGGGTCCCCCCATATATACATATATATATAGGGTCCCCCCATATATACATATATATATAGGGTCCCCCCATACATATATATATAGGGTCCCCCCATACATAATATATAGGGTCCCCCCATACATATATATATATAGGGTCCCCCTATACATATATATATGGTCCCCCTATAGATATATATATATATATAGGGTCCCCCTATATATATGCATACATGTATAGGGTCCCCTATATATACATATATATATAGGGTCCCCTATATATACATATATATATAGGGTCCCCTATATATACATATATATATAGGGTCCCCCTATACATATATATATATAAAGGGTCCCCCTATACATATATATATATAGGGTCCCCCTATATATACATATATATATAGGGTCCCCCTATTAATACATATATATAGGGTCCCCCTATATATACATATATATATAGGGTCCCCTATATATACATATATATATATAGGGTCCCCCTATATATACATATATATAGGGTCCCCCTATATATACATATATATAGGGTCCCCCTATATATACATATATATATATAGGGTCCCCCTATATATACATATATATATATAGGGTCCCCCTATATATATATATATATATATATAGGGTCCCCCTATACATATATATATATAAATATAGGGTCCCCCTATACATATATATATAGGGTCCCCCTATATATACATATATATATATATATATATATATATAGCGTCCCCCTATACATATATATGTATATAGGTCCATCTATATATATATATATATATATATATATAGGGTCCCCCTATATATACTTATATATATAGGGTCCCCCTATATATACATATATATATATAGGGTCCCAATATATATACATATATATATATAGGGTCCCCCTATATATACATACATATATATATATAGGGTCCCCCTATATATACATACATATATATATATAGGGTCCCCCTATATATACATATATATATAGGGTCCCCCTATATATACATATATATATAGGGTCCCCCTATATATACATATATATATAGGGTCCCCCTATATATACATATATATAGGGTCCCCCTATATATACATATATATAGGGTCCCCCTATATATACATATATATAGGGTCCCCCTATATATACATATATATATAGGGTCCCCCTATTAATACATATATATAGGGTCCCCCTATTAATACATATATATATATAGGGTCCCCCCATACATATATATATAGGGTCCCCCCATACATATATATATATGTATAGGGTCCCCTCATACATATATATATATATAGGGTCCCCCTATACATATATATATAGGGTCCCCCCATATATATATATATTTAGGGTCCCCCTATATATACATATATATTTAGGGTCCCCCTATATATACATATATATAGGGTCCCCCTTTACAACATATATATATAGGGTCCCCCTATACATATATATATATAAGGTCCCCCTATACATATATATATATAGGGTCCCCCTATATATACATATATATATAGGGTCCCCCTATATATACATATATATATATATAAGGTCCCCCTATATATACATATATATAGGGTCCCCCTATACATAATATATATAGGGTCCCCTTATACATATATATAGGGTCCCCTATATATACATATATATAGGGTCCCCCTATATATACATATATATAGGGTCCCCCTATATATACATATATATATAGGGTCCCCCTATATATACATATATATATAGGGTCCCCCTATATATACATATATATATAGGGTCCCCCTATATATACATATATATATATATAGGGTCCCCCTATATATACATATATATAGGGTCCCCCTATATATACATATATATATAGGGTCCCCCTATATATACATATATATAGGGTCCCCCTATATATACATATACCCCTATATATACATATATATAGGGTCCCCCTCTACATATATATATAGGGTCCCCTATACATATATATATATAGGGTACCCCTATACATATATAGATATAGGGTCCTCCTATACATACATATATATATATATAGAGAGAGTCCGCCTATATATACATACATATATACATAGAGTCCCCCTATATATACATACATATATAGGGTCCCCTATATATACATATATATAGGGTCCCCTATACATATATATATAGGGTCCCCTATACATATATATATAGGGTCCCCTATACATATATATAGGGTCCCCTATACATATATATATATATAGGGTCCCCTATACATATATATATATATAGGGTCCATTTAAATATACATATATATAGGGTCCCCCTATATATACATATATATATAGGGTCCCCCTATATATAAATATATATATAGAGTCCCCCTATATACACATATATATATATATAGGGTCCCACTATATATACACATATATAGGGTCCCCCCATATACATATATAGGGTCCCCCCATATACACATATATAGGGTCCCCCCATATACACATATATAGGGTCCCCCCATATACACATATATAGGGTCCCCCCATATACACATATATAGGGTCCCCCCATATACACATATATAGGGTCCCCCCATATACACATATATAGGGTCCCCCCCATATACACATATATAGGGTCCCCCCATATACACATATATAGGGTCCCCCCATATACACATATATAGGGTCCCCCCATATACACATATATAGGGTCCCCCATATACACATATATAGGGTCCCCCCATATACACATATATAGGGTCCCCCCATATACACATATATAGGGTCCCCCCATATACACATATATAGGGTCCCCCCATATACACATATATAGGGTCCCCCCATATACACATACATATATAGGGTCCCCCCCATATACACATACATATATAGGGTCCCCCCTAATACACATCTATATATAGGGTCCCCCCTAATACACATCTATATATAGGGTCCCCCCTAATACACATCTATATATAGGGTCCCCCCTAATACACATCTATATATAGGGTCCCCCCTAATACACATCTATATATAGGGTCCCCCCTATAATACACATCTATATATAGGGTCCCCCCTAATACACATCTATATATAGGGTCCCCCCTAATACACATCTATATATAGGGTCCCCCCTAATACACATCTATATATAGGGTCCCCCCTAATACACATCTATATATAGGGTCCCCCCTAATACACATCTATATATAGGGTCCCCCCTAATACACATCTATATATAGGGTCCCCCCTAATACACATCTATATATAGGGTCCCCCCTAATACACATCTATATATAGGGTCCCCCCTAATACACATCTATATATTAGGGTCCCCCCTAATACACATCTATATATAGGGTCCCCCTAATACACATCTATATATAGGGTCCCCCCTAATACACATCTATATATAGGGTCCCCCTATACATATATATAGAGTCCCCTATATACACATATATATAGGGTCCCCCTATATACACATATATATATATAGGGTCCCCCTATATACACATATATATATAGGGTCCCCCTATATACACATATATATATAGGGTCCCCCTATATACACATATATATATAGGGTCCCCTATATACACATATATATATAGGGTCCCCCTATATACACATATATATATAGGGTCCCCCTATATACACATATATATATAGGGTCCCCCCTATATACACATCTATATATAGGGTCCCCCTATATACACATCTATATATAGGGTCCCCCCTATATACACATCTATATATAGGGTCCCCCCTATATACACATCTATATATAGGGTCCCCCCCTATATACACATCTATATATAGGGTCCCCCCTATATACACATCTATATATAGGGTCCCCCCTATACATATATATATATAGGGTCCCCCTATACATCTATATATAGAGTCCCCCTATACATCTATATATAGGGTCCCCCTATACATCTATATATAGGGTCCCCCTATACATCTATATATAGGGTCCCCCTATACATCTATATATAGGGTCCCCCTATACATATACCTATATATATACATATATATATATATATATATATATATATATATATATAGGGTCCCCCTATACATACATATATAGGGTCCCCCTATACATACATATATATATATATAGGGTCCCCCTATACATACATATATATATATATATAGGGTCCCCCTATACATACATATATATATATAGGGTCCCCCTATACATACATATATATATATAGGGTCCCCCTATACATACATATATATATATAGGGTCCCCCTATACATACATACATATATATATATTGTCCCCCTATACATACATATATATATATATAGGGTCCCCCTATACATACATATATATATATATATAGGGTCCCCCTATACATACATATATATATATATAGGGTCCCCCTATACATACATATATATATATATAGGGTCCCCCTATACATACATATATATATATATAGGGTCCCCCTATACATATATATATATATATAGGGTCCCCCTATACATACATATATATATATAGGGTCCCCCTATACATACATATATATATATATAGGGTCCCCCTATACATACATATATATATATATAGGGTCCCCCTATACATACATATATATATATATAGGGTCCCCCTATACATACATATATATATATATATAGGGTCCCCCTATACATACATATATATATATATATAGGGTCCCCCTATATACATACACACATACGTATATACATATATATATATACATATATATATATACATATTTATATATACATATATATATACATATATATATACATATATATATATATATAGAGTCCCCCTATATATATATATATATATATATATATATATATATATATATAGGGTCCCCCTATACATACATATATATACAGGGTCCCCCTATATATACATCTATATATATAGGGTCCCCCTATATATAACTATATATATAGGTCCCCCTATATATACATATATATATAGAGTCCCCCTATATATACATACATATATATAGGGTCCCCCTATATATACATATATATATAGGGTCCCCCTATATATACATATATATATAGGGTCCCCCTATATATACATATATATAGGGTCCCCCTATATATACATATATATAGGGTCCCCTATATATACATATATATACATAGGGTCCCCTATATATACCTATATATATAGGGTCCCCCTATATGTATATGTATATATATAGGGTCCCCCTATATATACATATATA
This sequence comes from Pardosa pseudoannulata, assembly GCA_032207245.1. Classification (NCBI taxonomy): domain Eukaryota; kingdom Metazoa; phylum Arthropoda; class Arachnida; order Araneae; family Lycosidae; genus Pardosa; species Pardosa pseudoannulata. The sequence goes on along the minus strand of CM063502.1, from coordinate 40,173,867 downwards.
TAGGGTCCCCCTATATATACATATATATATAGGGTCCCCCTATATATACATATATATATAGGGTCCCCCTATATATACATATATAGGGTCCCCCTATATATACATATATAGGGTCCCCCTATATATACATATATAGGGTCCCCCTATATATACATATATAGGGTCCCCTATATATACATATATATATAGGGTCCCCCTATATATACATATATATATAGGGTCCCCCTATATATACATATATATATATAGGGTCCCCCTATATATACATATATATATATAGGGTCCCCCTATATATACATATATATATAGGGTCCCCCTATATATACATATAT
>CM063502.1:40136035-40168535 GCA_032207245.1 Pardosa pseudoannulata | reverse complement strand
GATCAAATTAAAACGTAACCTTATCCCAGGTAAACACCACCCGATATGTCTACTTTCAAGTATCTAGTAACATAATATTTTATATTAGCATAAATGCTTCAAACCCTTAGGGATTTTGCAGATAAATTCTCTCAGATCAAAGATATAAATTTTATAAATGTACTGCAAAATTATTTGTACATGCTTTGGGTTGGAGAACTACGGCTCATTACTTGCAGCACGAGAATTTGATATAGTTGAACTTACAGATAAATGGTTTCGAACGACCGATACAACCTGAATAGCTACAAATAATTTACAGCAGTAGGCTTTTAAAGCATAAACAAATAATATTTAAAGACAAGCCGGGGCCTGATAAATCATCATTAAAGTTAATGGATAAATGTGTTTAAATTAGCTTAAACTATAATAAGCTTTAAGTTTTCTTGCACTTAAGAATATCTAATAACACAGAATATAAATTTTTTTTATACATGTAACAATGCGGTCTCGTTTAATCAGAAAAGCAGGAAACTAAAGATATAAAATATCTGAGATAAAACGAGTATAATTTTTGTATAAAATTTCTATATATCTTCTACAATATTTACACAAATATTATAAGAAACTTAGACCCACTGTCATAATAATGACCTACATTAGTATTAAACTTTTTTTAATATTTACGTAAGGAATAATCAAAAAAGTTCTAACATATAATCAAATTAACTGCTCCAAATTAAAAAAAAAAAGGTGTTTTACAATGAAGGTATGCAGGGGGGTAGGGGAGAGGCTGTTTAGGGGTTTAAACCCTCCCCCCCCCCCTTGAGCTCAAGCAAAATTGCAAAAATTAAAGTTTTAGTAGAAATTATACGGGCTATTTTTTATAATTATGACCCCCTTGAAAAAATTCTGCTTACGCCACTGAAGGTATGTCCAACCCGTGCCATGTTCGCGTACACAAATTAATCCCATTTACTTAAACTACCAATTTAGAAGCTTATCATTTTTAAATAATTTAATCTGGTTAAAACCACAATAAATTGACTTGGGAACTAATTTTCTGCTTTTTGAAACGATACAACTTTTAGCATTGTTTAAATTTTTCGTTTGAATTTTAAGCCATGCCCGAGAAAAATCAGCTTCATTAAGCTTGTATTTTAATAATTTACTCATTAAAGTGGTTGTGTGGGATGCGCTCAGTGTGAATTAACAAGGGGTAAAAGTCGATCCGTTTCTTTCAGTTTTCAGCTAATTTAGGGTCACTCTCACCAAAGTCGTTTACCGGTTAACCACGATTAATCTATGTTTAAACGGTGAATTGCGTCTTACCACTGGTTGTAATCATGGGTTAATCGCGGTTAGGTGTTAAAAGAACTCTGAGACCAGCCTTAATTTACAGGCTGCTACTCACAGGGACTAAGCGATTGGAATAGTTGATTCTTTCGACTGTCTATGTCATTATGACTAAAATTCCCTCCTGAGTAGCAAAAGCTCCCATCTTCGACACAACCCAACATGCTGAAATACACTTCTAGTAAAATCATTAGATAACTAGAGGTGTAGATGATCGCCGGGAGTAGCAGCCACAACTAATTCTGTTCTAACTATGTTTAATACTGATCTATAATTAAGACCATCATGAACTGATATTTGATAATGATCTAAAAGACCTTAAAACCCACTTTTGTCAAAAAAGTTTTAGTTAAAATACACATTTAATATCCAAAATAACACGTGGATGATTGTATTTACGTTTGATGCAATTCCTATGAACCCGCGTACGATAAACTGGCCAATAACGGTCAATAACACTCTTCCAATTGATAACACAGGGCGGTTATCCACCAGAAGATTTAATCAAAGACTTGATCAAAGATCAAAGGGGTTGATTAACCTCTAAGAATACGAATAAAATAAGCTTTGACGCGTTTGTAAGATACCATTTAATTTGGCTCAATAATGAAGGCTCTTGTACAATCTCAAAAACCGGCCGTTTTTTTTTAGATTTACATTGTTATATAACATTGAATAAGGTTCATATATAGTGTAATATAATTTAATTTATAAAATATAATGTACGGTGTTCGCCGAAGAGAGTTCTTGATTTCTCGGAGTTGTCAGTCTACTATGGAACACCAAATACAAGATGTCTCCATACGTCAAGAGGTTAAAGTATATTAACCCCTTTTTAAAAATGAAGTAGGTAATAAAGATTTTAGAGACAACACGTCCACAAATGTGACCTTAGCAGGTGGTGACTTTGTGAAGGCAGAAAATGTAACTGAATTTACATTCTCATGCCCTTTTTAATTAAATCAGACGGACAAGTTAATGAGCGGCGCACTAGGATGCAGTGTACATGGGTCACGTAAAGCCAAGAGGTCAAAACCTGTGGCCACCAGCAACTTGACGGTGTTCCCATGGGAAAATAATGCAAGACCTTGCGATACATCTGCGAGAGAATCCTAAATGCTCGTAGAAATTAAATCTCAGATTTGGAGGGTTATTTGAAGAAATTTGAATACGGCGATCATTCGTCATCATTGATCAGCTGTCATCATTTTAAATACGTCATTACATGCACTTCATAAAAAAATGAATCTTCGTAATCTCCTATATAATAATAGCCTAAGTTATCTGTCCGTCTGTCCTCGAATCATGAAGCGATTGGACCTGGAATGGATAGAGACATCCATATTGGATTCCTGATGAGTTAGGGTTAGCAAAATTCATCCGAGTAAAGTTTATCGTTCGAAATCCACCTCTTCCCCTTGCCGAGCGTTTAAATGCCATTAATTTCAAGCCTTATTTTTCCGGTTAAGCGTAGGCTATTAAATTTATCCATTTATCACATAAGTAGGTAAAAAAAAAAATCTAGCATTTTGACGTCATTCCTTCATCTCAGTCATCTTATTTTAAATTATCTAAATATCGTCTGCATAATTTTCATACATTTTATCATGGAAATTTGATATTACGCAAATAATTTTCTTTTATATTTGGCTTAAATAATAGATTAGGTACATATGTAAGTTAGTACATGGTTTTAAATTTAATCATCGATTACTTTTTGTTGCAATGAAAATTTTATCACCGATATTAACAACTAACTCTTTTCATAAAAGTCTATGAGACTATTTCACAGACTAATATCTAGCGTTTAAGTTTACACATTTTTGAAAATTAAGAAGTTTGTTCGTTTGTGTGTTTTTATACACAACCCAACCGTTTGCAACCGATTCGCTAAATTTGTGACATTCATATATATCGCCAAATAATCACTATCAATATTAAAACCTCTGCTGTCCATCCTATCACTTAATATGACAAGATAAATAAAAGTTGGCTCCTAACATAAGGTCAGTAAATCTTTTTAAATGTTAATTTCATATTTCACCATGTCCAAAACTTTACGAGATAATTCTAAACTTTTAAGATAAATTCGAGGAAGATAAAGTTACGGACAAATTAGCATGTATCTTATTACTTATTTAGGTATATCAAGAAAGCATTTGTAATTTTCTATTATTCAGTCATAGTGTAAAAATATTTTTGGAGAGTATTCCTTGAAACCGAGTTCTAAACTGCATGCACAGTGCCGGGAAACTTGAGTATGAAGATAAACAATTATTGAGCTTGTACCAGATAGTTCTCAGCCAAAAACAAACCATTTTTTACCTCCCTCATAGGGTACTTTAAAAATCTGGAAAACTACAAATTTTGCTAATCCCGTCATATAATGGACTATATGCTAGTAACATATGTTTGGTATCGCATGTAAGCATAGTACTTTAAAGTGAAGTTTTTTAACATTTATCTATTCGCTATGATTTCAGTCTATGTACCTACAGAAAAAGTAAATTTATGTTCGAGGTTGGAAAATTTGAAGACTTCGCAGTGAAAAAATTTAAAATAATGAATTCGGTAAATTGTGCATAAAATGGATTTTTATTTCCAGTGATGTTAAAGGAATACCTTAAGACAAAAAATAAAACTATTTTTTACTGTCATACAGAAGAGACTGTACGTTGATAGGGTCTCAGTGGTTTAAGGGTGTTTTTTTTTTGTTGTTTTGTTTTTTTTTTCAAATCATTAAGAAAGTTAAAGAAATATCTAATATGCTGACAAATAAAAATTCCATATAACTATTTTCTATTTAAGTCATCGAGGTGACGACCTAGCTACCGTTCCTGTATCGAGAACGGAGGTAACGTTTGTTTAACCCATATTGTACCACACCAACTAAATATTTCTGTAAGTTATTAAAACTTAATCCTTATCATTAATTTGGTGTAACTAAGTATATAAAACCAAAATTTTTAAAAAAATATTTTTAATTTTTTATGTAATTGGCTGTTCTATAAATAGGACAACGGTCCATTACACTAAAACTTAACAAATATCACTTTCTTGCATTAGGCTGATTCATAGATGAAATTTCGGGAAACAGTCTAAACAAAGTCCAACCTTACATTTTAAGCATATTGTTCTAGGTTTTCTCTTGCAGTTATTGAACTGGCAGTTTATTTTGCAAGTTTATTTTGCAAAAAATCTCCAGTTTTCTGAATAGAATAGACATCTATTTACCCCTTGTTGTGTCCAGGTGTGTGAACAGGTGTTTGAACTGGTTTTCATTGAAAGATAAGAAAAGAATGTGCGCTATCAATGCAATATCGAATTCATAGAAAAATAACCAGGATTGGACCGTCATCTTAATTTTAGGGCCCTTTTTTATACTTACAAAATACACATGTAAAATATATTTTTCAACAAAAACTTTCAGCTACATTATTAGCTCTGTTTTTAAACTAAAAGTAACCTCCACAATGTTTAAACAAACACAACAACAACCACCACCACCACCACAACAACCATTCCTCCCCCCCCCCAATTCTCTTTGAATTGCTTACTCCCCCCCCCTTAACTTCTCTCACCCCAGAAGCGTTCTCATTTCGAAGGGCCTAATCCTAAGATTGACGTTGGTCGTCTACCATTCTACGTCTGGACCACTTAATTTATCTCGGAGAAACGACAGTTAGTACTTTCTTTTGTACTTTATAGTATAAAAAATTTTGTACACATTGCATTTTTAATTTTATTTTTTGGTACAATAACAATTCTTTTTACATTGTTTCACTTTTTTTTTGGGGGGGAAGGATATATAAAAGAAGGATGTTATAAAATTTCCTGATTACGAACTTTCAACATTTTACTCCTAATCGTTTCAGTTATTTCTCAAATTTTACAGACGTTATAAGGAAATTTTCCGTTATATAGAATTCAGATTACAATCAAAACAGAAGATGAGCACTAAAACGTCGTATCAGTCCTACAGCTAATAGTTTCAGTTTTGCGAGACACACAATATAGATGCCAAGAATAAAATAGTCGTAACTAGTTCAAGAATGCTTAAATAATTTAAAACCTTTGGGGTATTTCTAATCTCATATCTACTAGCAAAATTAGTTGTTCTATTTTCAAAATTTTTCTGCTGGTTGCTAACTATCGACTTCAACTAGACCAAGGCTTTTCAACGTAGCGCGTACGTCAGACCGATGGGCCACAGTTTTTCAAGTAGGCATTTGGGGAGTGACAAAATGGCTTTGGGGGGAGACTGAGGTTAAATACTCAAATTCAACTGGATTTAAAAAAAAAGAACGCATTACCATTTCAATCCTCATAATTAGTGAAATGTGGTTTTAGTGCTGTAAATGATTTGCTACTGCAAAAAAGTTCACCAGATATCACTAAACATGGGGATTTGAGACATTTCGTTTAGATTGCTACGGTCTACTTTCTTGCTATACGACGGATAATGAGACCGGAGCCTACTGCTTAAAGCCTAAACGCCCACGCACATCAATGCCATCAGCGGGATTCGAACACGCGAACTCCGGTAAGGAGCAACAGCCCTCTACCATTCAGCCATCGTTCGGCTTCAATTTGAAACGGGAGCTAAGTAAATTTGTACGTTATATAAAATCTTATCAATCGCAAGAATCTTTTTTTTTAAGTTTATGCAATTTTTGTTCAGATTCATTTCTGTTAGCCTGCATTCGATACCTTCCTTCAATTTACTGTACTTGAAAAAAAAAATGATTTTTTTAGTTTTTCTTTACTTCAATTTTAATTTATCTGTTTATCATATTTAAAACTATTTTTTAAATTTTTTGAAAATTCATATTAACAGAACCTGTAGTGTAGCGTTGCTACTCAAGGCAATATCGGTATAGTGTAGCCTTGTTGAGTTTTATTCCTGTAAACTCCAGTTATTACATATGTTCACTAAGTGGGGGAATCAAATACTTAAAGACGACTCAGTGGGACAAGGTCCAAAAAAGATTGAGAAGCACTGAACTAGACTAAAGGACATTTATCTAGACAGTCAGTGGTATTAGAAAAGTTCTTGGACTTTAACCCCCTTCCTTTTCTCTCCCATTAACACCAGAACCGCGGGATGCATCATTTGGACCCAAAAACTATTGCGTAATTTCCTCAAAAAGTTACTAATGAAACTGAATTAAATTGTTTCCTAATTTTATGCCCAAAAAAATCTATCAATATATAGTATTGAAGAATCTATGTCCATGCAAAAAATGGCTCATTACTAAGCTTCCAAGAGTAGAAACTAAACTATAGATATTTGGTCAAACTGTAAGTTGTCAATATGTAGAAAATGTACAATATATATAAAAAAAATTGTTCAAACAGCCCCTGAACTGTATAACCAGGACTAGTAAGAAACTAATTGCATTCAAGTTGTCTATATATTTTTCTAACTATATATACTTTTCAATATTGTAATACCCTATCTTATCAATTAGTATAATATAATATCTAAAAATGAATAGATGTCACTCTGTATAAATACAGTGCGCTTTTTGAATAACAACAAGGATTCATATTGATCGGCTAAGTTAGACCCAGACCGTTGTTTTAAGTAGACCGAAACTCCTTCAGTTCTGACATGGCCCTCTATTTTCTGGGTCCGTGATATTTTCGTCTGGAGTAGTCAAAAGCAGCGCGCCATGATGCTGAAACAATCTATTTCTTATGCCTGGAATCATATTTATTTCTCAAACTATACACTCGATGGAAGTACCAGACTCTTTAGTGTGTTAGATTTCAAAATAGTTTACTCTTATTTACAACAAAACAGTATGTCAGATACCATTGCAAAAGCAGGGCAGCTAAGCTTAGATAATAAGCCCGCCCGTTTGACTGAAAGGCATTTTACTGGCAGATCCCTCCCACTGATAAGAAATCGTAACCATCAACAGTTTGCTCCAAAAGTGAAAAACAGATGCAGAATGAAAACTCGGTACTATTGTCCAGATTGTGATTGCTGGACTTCGCATCTCCCGCTTTTAAGATTTATCGTGCAAGAAGAATTTTTATTTATATTGAACTTAAGTTTAATTGTAAGTTTAGGGGATGAGAAATCATCACATTTTTTGCTCAAAATGAGAGAATTGAGTGGTTCTATCAATGATTTTCTTAAATCTTCATGGTTCCAACGACTGTCATCAGAAATGCAAACAATTCTATCAGCGAGTACCGAATTGCTGGATAATTTGGCCAAAATGGTCGATAAGATTGCCGAAGTTCGACCATCCTCTTTGAACAATGTTTTCGCTTTGCACGATGCAGCTGTTGAAAGACTGTCCAAATCTCCAGCCCACATTCTTTATCGCAGTCTTCACGAAACGAAACAGACGCACTCCGAATAAAAATCGCTGCTCTAAGTAAACAAGCCGAACAGCTCTCCATGACTCATAGCAATAACTACTCCCATTATAACCAGGGCTTCGAACCGGAACTGAACCGAAAACCGGAAAAAACCGTTATTTTGGTCGGAACGAAAACCGGAACTGAACCGAAAAAAATATCGGTTTATTTCGGTTCGATATATCTTTCAGTCATTTTGTTACTGTTACCAACTTATCAATATTTTCTAATTTAACGTCATTTTTATAATTACATATCCGCATTTGTATAAGATTGCAATGGTGGTTTTGGCAACTCCAGCTACACAAGTTAGTGTTGAGCGTTTTAAGGTTTGAAATTTATTCTCCGAGACAACAGAAGTAATCTCAGTGAAACTACGTTAGAAGATATATTAATAATTAGAGGCAATTTTCATATGTTAAATAAATAATATATTTTTTACATAATTATTGCAAGGCCAAGTGCACGATGTGAGAGTCAAACGACGAATGTGGGTAATCATGAACCTAGTTGTCAAATGCGATTTTGATAATGGATAACAATGCCAATGCTCGCCGTCCTCTGCTCACCGCTCTTATCGTACCTGCTGTTTGTATCAATTCACATAGTATACCAATTAAAAAAAGAATAAAATCTTCTAAATTTTGATAGAATTACATTTTTTGTTTATGATAGAATTATATTTTTAGTACAAATAAGAATATACATAAAATGAAATTATTCATTTGGAACTGAAACGAAAACAGTTATTTTTGGCGGAGCAAAAACCGGAACTGAACCGAAAACCGTTATTTTTGGCGGAGCGAAAACCGGAACTGAACCGATATTAATTTTTTAGTTGAACCGGAACGAAAACCGGAACAAAAAAAATTACGGTTCGAAGCCCTGATTATAACACATCTCCCCACCGTTACGTGAGGGCTCGAGAGATTGTACAGGAAATTTGTTTTTACCCTAGTCGCTTTGGAAATCAGGCGCGGAAATGTAAACCATGCTCTTTTACAAATAACTCCGAGCAGGGAAACTTACAATAACTGCTGTCGGCCAAAATACATCGGCGACAAATACATTAGCAGTCCACAATCATGTCGCTTATATGTTTATGATAAGAAAACTCGTTTAAAATTTTTAATAGATTCAGGATCAGATGTCAGTTGCATCGAGTTCGGAAATACTTTTAAAAAGCAAAAGCCAGATTCCCTACAGTTATTTGCAACTAACAATAAAAAAAATCATACTTGTGATTTAAATTAATGCATGTGGATTTAGAACTCAGAAGCAATTTTAGTTGAGAATTTTTAATTGCTACTGTACCTATTCCTATAATAGGAACCGATTAGCAACATTTTGATCTTTTAATAGACTTGAAAAGACGTAATCGATAACATGACTAAACTTTCCCAATCTGGAACAGAGTCGAAATTCCCTAATCATTTTTCAGTAAAAGTCATTTCTGCCGATTCGCCTTACCACAGGATCTTGTCTGAATTTCCTGAATTAAGGCGATGGTGGATTTTCAGATTGGCTAAAATTGACCGAAAATTCGAATTTTCGATTTTAGTGAATGAATATATCATTAGGAATACGGAGCAAAAATAATTTTTTCCATTCCCATCATTTTATCATTACTTATGGGTATAATAAGCTTACCATTACTTATGGGTATAGCAATAATAATTTCAAATGCTATTTACTCAGAAGTAAAATTTTCGTGTATTACAAATGTTTAAAGTAGTCCAGGGGCATTGAAAATAGATCATTGCCTCTGAAATTCCAGTATTATTTACATTAGAGTTTATAAAATAAAGTCTAGTTGAAACGTGTATCTTTTGAAGTATATAATATGTTAGTTATGCATTTTAACTACTATAGCTGTTAATTATGCAAAATATGGGTATCATAATTTTTTGTCTATATTTTCTATGAATGTTTATGGAAACAACTACATTTTTTGTAAAGTCTATAAGGCATACTTAAAATTTTTTTATAATATTTTATTCAAAATTGACGCCCCTGGAGCATTTTCAATTAAGCTAATTATGAAACAATAACTCCAAAACTAATATTTTGCCTTCAAATTTTTAAAATATTTATATATCAAAAGTACTAATAACATAGTAAATCCTCAAGGATATTCATTTAAAAGAAAAAGTTTGCTCTAAAAGGTCCACTGTCGCCTTAACAAAATTAGAACCTCGGGTAAAAGAAGTTAAATATAACTTCACTACATCCTACATCGAAACAACCGGACCGCCAATTCATAGTAAGCCCAAGATATTAAATCCCAAACTGTATACAGCTGTAAAAAAAAGAATTTCAGTTCATGATTGATCAAGCCATATGCAGGCCATCTAAATCACCCTGGCCGTCGCCTCTTTATGTAGTAGCCAAAAGTTCCGCCAGTATTAGTCTTGTGGTGGACTACAGGAAGCGGAATGCCTCTACAGTACCAGATCACTACCCAATACCTCACATTCAGGCCTCTTCAAATATACTACAAGGTAAAAACATTTTCAAAACTCGACATTGTTCGTGCATATTTTCACATACCAGTGCATTCAGAGCACATACAAAAAAACTGCAGTTAGCGCGCCATTTGGGTTATTTGAGTTTCCGTATTTAAATTTTGATTTCTGTGGTGCAGCGCAGACCTTCCAACGGTTCATGAATGAAATACGCTGCGAGCTCAAATTTTGTTACGTTTACTTAGACGATATTTTAGTGTTTAGTACCAATGCTGACGAACATAAAATTCATTTACGCACAGTACTCGAATAATTAAATGCATATGGACTCGCAATAAATGTCTCGAAATGTATTTTTGGTGTATCAAATATAGTTCCTAGGACACTTAATGAGCTATAGCACCAAACCTCTACTTAATAAAGTAGAACCCATTCTAAATTATCAGCAGCCGAAAACAATTAGATTAAAACTTCAGAGATTAGGGTGTTTAATTTTTTTTCGGAGGTTTTTGCTTAATATATCACAGTACTAGGTACACTTAACTTCTTATTTTAAAGGCGCAAAAAAGAATTATAAAACGAAACTCGACTAGACAACTAAAGCGAAAGAAGAATTCAAAAAATGCAAAAAAAATTAATTGCGAATGCAGTTCTACTGGCACACCACCAACCAGATACTAAATTAATTTTGAAGGCTGATGTTTCAGCCATTGAAATCGGGGGAACACTGTCACAGATAGTAGATGGGGAATTAAAACCTCTTGCCTTATCTTACGGAAGCTTTCCCCCGGGCAGAGAAAAATTACAGAGAGTACGACAGGGAACGCTACTATCGAACATTTTAGACACATGCTCGAAGCAAGCCATTTTTCTCTGTATACTGATCACAAACCACACTCATACGCTTTTCGCCAGCATTCGGATAAATGTTCTCCCAGGCAGTCCCGGCAATTGGATTTTACCTCGCAGTTCACCAAGGATATTAATCATAAAAAGGGATCAGAAAATATTTTAGCAGATGCACTTTCGCGAATAGTCTAACTATGCCAAATCCTATACCGCTTTAGCACAGCACACTGACCCAAAGCTAAAACATTTAATAGATAATTCCGAGGATCTTCAATTTAAAAAATTACCTTACCAGACTATAAAACGCCTATCTATTGCGATTTATCAACAAGTACAGCTATACCATTTATTCCTGAGCCATTTCGAGAGAAAATTTAAAATCCTTACACAACCTATCCAATGCGAACATTCGTAGCACTTCAAAAACTAATACGATCCAGGATTTTTTGGCTGTACATTCAAAAACATTGTACCTCCTGGGACAGGCACTTCATCCCGTGTCAAAAATTTTAAATAACCCGGCACTCTAGAACCCCTTTAGGAAAATTTTCTAACCAATCACAAAGATTTGATCATGTTCACATCGACCTTGTGGACCCTCTTCCTAGGGGAAATTATTGTCTTACAATGGTTGATAGGTACACATAATATCCAGAAGCAGTCGAATCCCAGACATATCTGCAAACAGTTGCATTTAATTTTTAAAACCACTGGATTTCTCGATTTGGATGCCCATCTCATTGCCATAGATCAAGGCCTCCAGTTTGAGAGTACATTGCACCATGCCCTCTCTCAACTGCTTGGAATCCAGCGCATTTGAACTTCACCTTACCACCCACAATTAAATGGACTGATCGAGGGTTTCTACCGGCCATTAAAAGCAGCGCTGAAAGCTTATGACACAGAGCAATAGTCAGCAAACTACCGACTTTGCTTTTGGGCTTCCGTGCTGTCTGCAGAGAGGACTTAGACACAACAACAGCTGACTTAGTATATGAACGGAGTCTTCGACTTCCGGGACATTTCTTCGTTCTAACGTTTGCAGACACATCTGCCTAGCAACTCATCTAGGATTTAAAATCCCATTTTTCAATTGTGCGTCCCACGCCAACGTCCTGCCACGGACAGAAAGCAGTTTTTGTCTATCCGCACCTGAATTCGTGCACCTATGTTCGTCCGGCATGATGGAACTTGAAAACCACTCCGAACGCCTTACGCTGGATCTTATAAAGTTCTACTACGGCGTGGGAAGACCTTTGACATTGATATAAAGGGGACATAAAAGACCGTCTCTATTGATCGACTAAAACCGGCATTCGTCACTGCGAAAAATTCAATTTTCCCTCAGAATGCCAGTACATCACCGTCTACGCTGACAACGCGCTCCAGACGAACTGTTCGTGCTCTTCGGCGATATGTCACCTTCGCTGACACTGCTGGGGGAGTGTGCAGCGGCATCATAGAGCCAAATTACCAATAAAGACTTTTCTGTACTATTTTGGCACCACCCTTTGGCGATAAACTAAAAAAGCAACCCTCCGGACTCTTGCCCAGATCAGGAGTGGGCAAAAGCCGGCCCGCGGGCCACATCCGGACCTTTTGCTTACTTTATCCGGCCCTGCATGCAATTTTTTTAAATCTCTTATATGCGATTTTGTTGAAATCAACAGTATTTGTATGCGTAGTGTAAATATAAAAAAATGAAAAATATATAAATAGAGATTATTATAATTTGAACAGCTGTAACCATATCCCTACTTTAATGTATGCAACATACATACTCTCATAAAGCGTGTGGTTGGCTTACTACATAGAATTGAACGTGCACTCCTCTCACTCTTCGAGGGACGACAGACAACAGCACGCGTACTGTTTATTTTGATTTAGCACTAGTCGCATAACCGTCATTTCTTTTGAGACTGTTATTTGGCAAATATAAATTGAATAAGTGGACTTTTTGTGGGTAAAATTTTAAAAAATGGTTTTATTTTATTGTAATAAATTATTTATTTGTAGACTTTTGTAAAACGAGTCAATCTAAAAAAAGAAAAGTTGATTTGGAGTGCAGAAATTTGCAATGAAGCATGGATGGTAAAATACCTTTTTATAAACATTGATAAGAAAAGAAATTTGTTTAGTTTGATAGGAAACAATTGCTGTTTTCAAGGAATACAATTTAAACAGGCATTTTTAATCAAAACATCCAAAATATGCATCACTTTCTTTAAAGAGAACTTAAAAGTGCAGCAGAAAACATGACAAAAAAAAAACTTGGGTAAGCAACAAAATATTTTTACCAAACAAAGTAATATCGGGAAGTCTACCAAAAAAGCAAGTTATGCTGTTACACACAAAATTGCTAAGTTCTGTAAACCTTTTATTGAAGCAGAATTTGTTAAACAATGCATGATGATTTATTAAATAATGCATGATGCTCGCGTGTGCACAGCATACGCGGTATAGCCCTCCGGCCAGGAAAACATGTTGAAATTTTCATTTTGGCCCGCGATTAAAAGTATTTGCCCACCCCTGATCCAGATCATCTATATAGAACTATATTGAGCTAGCGTGTACAACAATTTTGTTGTTCTCTCTTCGCTCGTAATCCGCATTCCTTTTTCGCATTGCAATGTGTGTAAGAAATGTATGTAGTAACCTGTAACTATTCTTATAAAGTTTGTTTTACGACTGGCATTTACTTTAATGTGTGTCTAAATTTAAGAGATTTAGAATGGTTTAATTTTGATGCACGTTCAAACTAGCGTGCTTCATTGTATACCTCTCGCATCATTTTACCTCAGTGGAAAATTGCTTCGCTTCTGAGCAGGTTTCTTTAAACAAATTTTATAGACAGATAGAGATCAAAGTTCTTCAAGGTAAAATGAACTTTATGAAAATGGTACTACATATTTGCATTCAAAAATATATCAAAGTTTTTCAGAAAATAAACATTAAACATTTATTTTTCTCTTGCTTTTTTAAAGAAAACATTATCGTGGAAAAAATTTCTCTATCACAGTAAAAATTAGTTTACAGACACCTTTAAAAGAAGAACAATTTATATTACAATTTAACAGACTTCGAGCAACCCAACATCGCCCCTACCCAAACTTAACGTCTATTTAGCATAAAAAGGCTTTAACAGCAAGTTTTGTCCTTAAAACAGTTTAAATATTTTAAAGCTTAATAACTAAAGAAATATTTCAACTTATTCTACATGAAATATTAGTTCTAATTATACAAACGTGGTAAAAGTAGCAGTGTAAACCAAATTCACATCAAATAGTAATTTTAATAATGACACGATAATAAAGGTCATTAGTACTTCAAAATTAGAACATCTATAAAATGATTTATAGCTTAACTCCTGGCATACACTGACGTCTGGGAGGCATCAGTCCTCTCATGTCCCAAAGTAGTCTGACGTCTCCAACAGACGTCGTGCTGCATTATATTAAATCATAATTTTATACTGTTAATTATTCTACAGTAGCATATATAAACCTCCTTAAATGTTCCATAGCAATGTAAATTTCAAAATAAAAAGTTCTCAACTTGCACAAAATGATTCGAATTAGGCAGAACTAAACAGTATTTTTTCGGACCCTTTAGATTCTGTTTTACTTGTATGTCAAGGGATTAATATGGAGAAATCTACGAATAAATGTACTTTGAACGAAATTTATAGACCGTTCTACTTTTCATCTTTTGAAACTAAGCAAAAACAAAAAATTTCATGATCTCATTTTCACAGAAAAATATTAACCCTTTAATTCTTAATTTGGCTAAGTCTGGCCGCTACACAGAACATTTATATTTATAACTACTATATAACATAATTGTCAGTGTTCGCCACAGCGGACATTATCTCAAAAATGGAAAATGATATATTGTTTATTTTACAGAGATCCGAATGTCTATACAGACATGGGAAAATAATAGAAATTAAAAAATATTTGAAAAAACATCTTATCAAATTAAGGGTTAAAACTAGTTTTTAAAATTATAAATCTTAACTTTCTTACCTAAAGATGAATCAAACTTCAGGAACTTCTAACTTATCTTTCTCTACGACAATAACCAGAAAGATGAAAGTACCAGATCTTCGCTCTTGTAAATCTACGTAACATTCAACATGGAAGACAGAAAAAAATTAGAGTATCAAATACAAGTTTTTAAAATATATTAAAATATAGATAAATTTAATATCTATACTTTTAAATAGAATGGAAGAATACTTTTTTTTTTTGGGGGGGGGCAAATGAAAATGCTGAATTAACCTTAAACACATTACAGAATTATATTAGTATATCAGAGTGCTAAGACACAAACTTAAATAGAAATTTCTATTAAAAACTGAAAATAAAATTCATCCGAGTCCCGATGTGAACAGTTATTTCTCCAACTCATTAAATGTTTACATCCATAGTGGTACCCGTGATGTAAAATACTTAACATTCAAGCAGATCGTACCGGTCCTATTTCCAGTCGGACCATTTTTTCCCTTTCACATTCGATGTTTGTTTATAATACTTCCACAATAAGTATAACCGACGTTTTATTAGAAAATTTTATTTCGCATTTATTGAGAAATGGCATTTTAATGAACACTATTATACGCTTGCATGAATGGTGGTGAAAATGCGATAAAAGAGCCATGTAGACAGTATTAACCAGGGCTTCGAACCGGAACTGAACCGAAAACCGGAAAAAACCGTTATTTTGGTCAGAACGAAAACCGGAACTGAACCGAAAAAAATATCGGTTTATTTCGGTTCGATATATCTTTCAGTCATTTTGTTACTGTTACCAACTTATCAATATTTTCTAATTTAACGTCAACTTTATAATTACATATCCGCACTTGTATAAGATTGCAATGGTGGTTTTGGCAGCTCCAGCTACACAAGTTAGTGTTGAAAGAGCGTTTTCAGGTTTGAAATTTATTCTCCGAGACAACAGAAGTAATCTCAGTGAAACCACGTTAGAAGATATATTAATAATTAGAGGCAATTTTCATATGTTAAATAAATAATATATTTTTTACATAATTATTGCAAGGCCAAGTGCACGATGTGAGAGTCAAACGACGAATGTGGGTAATCATGAACCTAGTTGTCAAATACGATTTTGATAATGGATAACAATGCCAATGCTCGCCGCTCTTATCGTACCTGCTGTTTGTATCAATTCACATAGTGTACCAATTAAAAAAAGAATAAAATCTAAATTTTGATAGAATTACATTTTTTTTATGATAGAATTATATTTTTAGTACAAATAAGAATATACATAAAATGAAATTATTCATTTGGAACTGAAACGAAAACAGTTATTTTTGGCGGAGCGAAAACCGGAACTGAACCGAAAACTGTTATTTTTGGTGGAGCGAAAACCGGAACTGAACCGATATGAATTTTTTAGTTGAACCGGAACGAAAACCGGAACAAAAAAATTACGGTTCGAAGCCCTGGTATTAACAGATTGAGGCAATAAACATAAGTTCACATACTTTCAGAATATGGCATCGCAAATGAATTCTATAATTAAACAAAAGCAGAATATGAATTCAACATGGAAGACAGAAAACGAAAAACGAAAAGTACAGCAGCTTAATGTTACACCTTTCATAATTGCTAAAAGAAAACTTTCAACTATAAATTTAGCTGAAATTCCGAAAAAACTAGTCACGCTGCATAAAACTAACATTTTGAATCGATATATATTTGTTTAAAATTGGCGGAAAGGCCAACTGCACAGCAGGAAGGTCAATACAACTGTCTTAACATTTAATGCGTGTGCACTAAAGATAAGAACACCCATTTTTTAATATAGCATTGCAACAGTCTTTTAGTAAGACAGGATGACAAGTGACAATTACTGCAGTACAAGACATAGTAAATGACACCGACTAATTTGCTATAAAAATTAACATTTTAACTAAAGATCATCTTGAATGTCGTAAAAACCAGTTGTATTGAAAGAATGCCAATAAGACTAACTTAACATTTAATGTGAGTGCACTAAACATGACCACACATTTTTACAATATATTTTTTCCAACGCAGCAGGTGATACAGACATTATCTTAACGCCTATACAAGGCTGCGAAGCTGTTACACATTTAGCACCACCCGACAAACACGTGTAGCTTAAGGTATTCTACGGACTTTGAGGACTTTGTGAACACGAACATATTTTTAGTAACCCAGTCACCTTTAATCAACACAGTGGATCTTAGGCCGGCTCCAGCCCCGAACCTGCAACCTTTCAATTACGAGTTCACCGACTGAGCTACCGCGGTTACTCACAAAATATAGCATTGCAACTATCTTTTATAAATACAGAATGATTAATATGAAAATTACTCCAGCATAAGAAATAGTAGAAACACACTAACAAAATTGTAAAAATTCAAAACTGAATTCACTTAAATTTACCTTAAAAAGTTACAATACACAAAATGTCAATACGACAGCCCTAACATTTAATGTGGTTGCGCTGACCATGAGCACACATAATTTTTAGAATAATCTGG
Organism: Pardosa pseudoannulata; assembly: GCA_032207245.1. Taxonomy (NCBI): domain Eukaryota; kingdom Metazoa; phylum Arthropoda; class Arachnida; order Araneae; family Lycosidae; genus Pardosa; species Pardosa pseudoannulata. The sequence goes on along the minus strand of CM063502.1, from coordinate 40,150,973 downwards.
CATTGTAACTGTCTTCTAGTAATACAGGGTCACATAGAAAACGATAGTAACTGCAGTGTAAACATTTTAAATATCCCGGCAAAAGTGCTTTAGGAAATTACGACATTTCGAATATATATCTCCTTTTATTTACGGGGAAAAGAAGCTGCAATGCTGGAATGTCCATACGACAGCCCTAACATTTAATATGGGTGTACTGACCATGAGCACACAGTTTTAGAATAATCTGGCATTGCAACTGCCTTCTAGTAATACAGGGTCACATAGAAAACGATAGGAACTGCAGTGTAAACATTTTAAATATACCGGCAAATGCTATAGAAAATTACGACATTTCGAGTATAGATTTCCTTTAATTACGGGGACAAGTTGCACTGCAGGAACGTCCATACGACAGCCCTAACATTTAATGTGGGTGTACTGACCATGAGCACACAGTTTTAGAATAATCTGGCATTGCAACTGCCTTCTAGTAATACAGGGTCACATAGAAAACGATAGGAACTGCAGTGTAAACATTTTAAATATACCGGCACAAATGCTATAGAAAATTACGACATTTCGAGTATAGATTTCCTTTAATTAGCCGGGAAGACAAGTTGCACTGCAGGAATGTCAGTACGACTGCACTATCATTTAATGTGGGTGTACTGACTATGAGTACACATAATTTTAGAATAATCTGGCATTGCAACTGTTTTCTAGTAATACAGGCTGACATAAAAAACGATAGTAACTGCAGTGTAAACATTTTAAATAGACCGGCACAAGTGCTATAGGAAATTACAACATTTCGAGTATAGATTTTTTTAATTTTCAGGAAAACAAGTTGCTCTGCGAGAATGTCCATACGACATCCCTAACATTTACTGTGGTTGTACTGACTATGAGCACAGTTATTTTTAGAATAATCTGGCATTGCAACTGTCTTCTAGTAATACAGGGTCACATAGAAAACGATAGGAACTGCAGTGTAAACATTTTAATATACCGGCACAAATGCTATAGAAAATTACGATATTTCGAGTATAGATTTCCTTTAATTAGCCGGGAAGACAAGTTGCCCTGCAGGAATGTCCATACGACAGCCCTAACATTTAATGTGGATGTACTGACCATGAGCACACAGTTTTAGAATAATCTGGCATTGCAACTGCCTTCTAGTAATACAGGGTCACATAGAAAACGATAGGAACTGCAGTGTAAACATTTTAAATATACCGGCACAAATGCTATAGAAAATTACGACATTTCGAGTATAGATTTCCTTTAATTAGCCGGGAAGACAAGTTGCACTGCAGGAATGTCCATACGACAGCCCTAACATTTAATGTGGATGTACTGACCATGAGCACACAGTTTTAGAATAATCTGGCATTGCAACTGCCTTCTAGTAATACAGGGTCACATAGAAAACGATAGGAACTGCAGTGTAAACATTTTAAATATACCGGCACAAATGCTATAGAAAATTACGATATTTCGAGTATAGATTTCCTTTAATTAGCCGGGAAGACAAGTTGCAATGCAGGAATGTCCATACGACAGCCCTAACATTTAATGTCAGTGTACTGACCATGAGCACACAGTTTTAGAATAATCTGGCATTGCAACTGCCTTCTAGTAATACAGGGTCACATAGAAAACGATAGGAACTGCAGTGTAAACATTTTAAATATACCGGCACAAATGCTATAGAAAATTACGACATTTCGAGTATAGATTTCCTTTAATTAGCCGGGAAGACAAGTTGCACTGCAGGAATGTCCATACGACAGCCCTAACATTTAATGTGAGAGTACTGACCGTGAGCACACATTTTTAGAATAATCTGGTATTGCAACTGCCTTCTAGTAATACAGGGTCACATAGAAAACGATAGGAACTGCAGTGTAAACATTTTAAATATACCGGCACAAATGCTATAGAAAATTACGACATTTCGAGTATAGATTTCCTTTAATTAGCCGGGAAGACAAGTTGCACTGCAGGAATGTCCATACGACTGCCCTAACATTTAATGTGGGTGTACTGACCATGAGTACACATAATTTTAGAAAATCTGGCATTGCAACTGTTTTCTAGTAATAAAGAGCGACTAAAAAAATGACAGTAACTGCAGTGTAAAAATATGTAAATACATCAGCACAAGTACAATAAGAAATTACAACATTTCGACTGTAGATTTGCTTTAATTAGCCGGGAAGACAAGTAGCACTGCAGGAATGTCCATACGACAGCCCTAACATTTAATATGGGTGTACTGACCATGAGCACACAGTTTTAGAATAATCTGGCATTGCAACTGCCTTCTAGTAATACAGGGTCACATAGAAAACGATAGGAACTGCAGTGTAAACATTTTAAATATACCGGCACAAATGCTATAGAAAATTACGATATTTCGAGTATAGATTTCCTTTAATTAGCCGGGAAGACAAGTTGCCCTGCAGGAATGTCCATACGACAGCCCTGACATTTAATGTGGATGTACTGACCATGAGCACACAGTTTTAGAATAATCTGGCATTGCAACTGCCTTCTAGTAATACAGGGTCACATAGAAAACGATAGGAACTGCAGTGTAAACATTTTCAATATACCGGCACAAATGCTATTGAAAATTACGACATTTCGAGTATAGATTTCCTTTAATTAGCCGGGAAGACAAGTTGCACTGCAGGAATGTCCATACGACAGCCCTAACATTTAATGTGGATGTACTGACCATGAGCACACAGTTTTAGAATAATCTGGCATTGCAACTGCCTTCTAGTAATACAGGGTCACATAGAAAACGATAGGAACTGCAGTGTAAACATTTTAAATATACCGGCACAAATGCTATAGAAAATTACGACATTTCGAGTATAGATTTCCTTTAATTAGCCGGGAAGACAAGTTGCACTGCAGGAATGTCCATACGACAGCCCTAACATTTAATGTGGATGTACTGACCATGAGCACACAGTTTTAGAATAATCTGGCATTGCAACTGCCTTCTAGTAATACAGGGTCACATAGAAAACGATAGGAACTGCAGTGTAAACATTTTAAATATACCGGCACAAATGCTATAGAAAATTACGATATTTCGAGTATAGATTTCCTTTAATTAGCCGGGGAAGACCAGTTGCTCTGCAGGAATGTCCATACGACAGCCCTAACATTTATTGTGGGTGTACTGACCATGAGCACACAGTTTTAGAATAATCTGGCATTGCAACTGCCTTCTAGTAATACAGGGTCACATAGAAAACGATAGGAACTGCAGTGTAAACATTTTAAATATACCGGCACAAATGCTATAGAAAATTACGATATTTCGAGTATAGATTTCCTTTAATTAGCCGGGAAGACAAGTTGCCCTGCAGGAATGTCCATACGACAGCCCTAACATTTAATGTGGATGTACTGACCATGAGCACACAGTTTTAGAATAATCTGGCATTGCAACTGCCTTCTAGTAATACAGGGTCACATAGAAAACGATAGGAACTGCAGTGTAAACATTTTAAATATACCGGCACAAATGCTATAGAAAATTACGATATTTCGAGTATAGATTTCCTTTAATTAGCCGGGAAGACAAGTTGCCCTGCAGGAATGTCCATACGACAGCCCTAACATTTAATGTGGATGTACTGACCATGAGCACACAGTTTTAGAATAATCTGGCATTGCAACTGCCTTCTAGTAATACAGGGTCACATAGAAAACGATAGGAACTGCAGTGTAAACATTTTAAATATACCGGCACAAATGCTATAGGAAAATTACGACATTTCGAGTATAGATTTCCTTTAATTAGCCGGGAAGACAAGTTGCCCTGCAGGAATGTCCATACGACAGCCCTAACATTTAATGTGGATGTACTGACCATGAGCACACAGTTTTAGAATAATCTGGCATTGCAACTGCCTTCTAGTAATACAGGGTCACATAGAAAACGATAGGAACTGCAGTGTAAACATTTTAAATATACCGGCACAAGTGCTATAAGAAATTATGATATTTCGATTATAGATTTGGTTGAATTTGCTGGGAAGACAAGTGGCAATGCAGGAATGTCCATACGACTGCCCTAACATTTAATGTGGGTGTACTAACAATGAGCACACATAATTTTAGAAAATCTGGCATTGCAACTGTTTTCTAGTAATAAAGAGCGACTAAAAAAATGACAGTAACTGCAGTGTAAAAATATGTAAATACATCAGCACAAGTACAATAAGAAAATTACAACATTTCGATTATAGATTTGGTTGAATTTGCTGGGAAGACAAGTGGCAATGCAGGAATGTCCATACGACTGCCCTAACATTTAATGTGGATGTACTAACAATGAGCACACTTAGTTTTGGAAAAATTTGGCACTGCAACTGTCTTCTAGGAATACAGGGTCACATAGAAAACGATAGGAACTGCAGTGTAAACATTTTTAATATACCGGCACAAAATGCTATAGAAAATTACGACATTTCGAGTATAGATTTCCTTTAATTAGCCGGGAAGACAAGTTGATCTTCAGGAATGTCCATACGACAGCCCTAACATTTAATGAGGATGTACTGACTATCAGCGCACATATTTTTAGAATAATTTCGCATTGCAACTGTCTTCTAGTAATACAGGGTCACATAGAAAACGATAGGAAACTGCAGTGTAAACATTTTCAATATACCGGCACAAATGCTATAGAAAATTACGACATTTCGAGTATAGATTTCCTTTAATTAGCCGGGAAGACAAGTTGCACTGCAGGAATGTCCATACGACAGCCCTAACATTTAATGTGGATGTACTGACCATGAGCACACAGTTTTAGAATAATCTGGCATTGCAACTGCCTTCTAGTAATACAGGGTCACATAGAAAACGATAGGAACTGCAGTGTAAACATTTTCAATATACCGGCACAAATGCTATAGAAAATTACGATATTTCGAGTATAGATTTCCTTTAATTAGCCGGGAAGACAAGTTGCACTGCGGGAATGTCCATACGACAGCCCTAACTTTTAATGTGGGTGAACTGAATATGAGTACACAGTTTTTAGAATAATCTGGCATTGCAACTGCCTTCTAGTAATACAGGGTCACATAGAAAACGATAGGAACTGCAGTGTAAACATTTTAAATATACCGGCACAAATGCTATAGAAAATTACGACATTTCGAGTATAGATTTCCTTTAATTAGCCGGGAAGACAAGTTGCACTGCAGGAATGTCCATACGACAGCCCTAACATTTAATGTGGGTGTACTGAATATGAGTACACAGTTTTTAGAATAATCTGGCATTGCAACTGCCTTCTAATTATACAGGGTAACATAGAAAACGATAGGAACTGCAGTGTAAACATTTTCAATATACCGGCACAAATGCTATAGAAATTACGACATTTCGAGTATAGATTTCCTTTAATTAGCCGGGAAGACAAGTTGCACTGCAGGAATGTCCATACGACAGCCCTAAACATTTAATGTGGATGTACTGACCATGAGCACACAGTTTTAGAATAATCTGGCATTGCAACTGCCTTCTAGTAATACAGGGTCACATAGAAAACGATAGGAACTGCAGTGTAAACATTTTCAATATACCGGCACAAATGCTATAGAAAATTACGACATTTCGAGTATAGATTTCCTTTAATTAGCCGGGGAAGACAAGTTGCACTGCGGGAATGTCCATACGACAGCCCTAACATATACTGTGGATGTACTGACCATGAGCACATACTTTTAAAATAATCTGGCACTGCAACTGCCTTCTAGTAATACAGGGGCACATAGAAAACGATAGGAACTGCAGTGTAAACATTTTAAATATACCGGCACAAATGCTATAGAAAATTACGATATTTCGAGTATAGATTTCCTTTAATTAGCCGGGAAGACAAGTTGCCCTGCAGGAATGTCCATACGACAGCCCTAACATTTAATGTGGATGTACTGACCATGAGCACACAGTTTTAGAATAATCTGGCATTGCAACTGCCTTCTAGTAATACAGGGTCACATAGAAAACGATAGGAACTGCAGTGTAAACATTTTAAATATACCGGCACAAATGCTATAGAAAATTACGACATTTCGAGTATAGATTTCCTTTTAATTAGCCGGGAAGACAAGTTGCACTGCAGGAATGTCCATACGACAGCCCTAACATTTAATGTGGATGTACTGACCATGAGCACACAGTTTTAGAATAATCTGGCATTGCAACTGCCTTCTAGTAATACAGGGTCACATAGAAAACGATAGGAACTGCAGTGTAAACATTTTAATATACCGCCACAAGTGCTATAGGAAATTACATTTCGAGTATAGATTTCCTTTAATTAGCCGGGAAGACAAGTTGCACTGCAGGAATGTCCATACGACTGCCCTAACATTTAATGTGGGTGTACTGACCATGTGCACACATGTTTTAGAATAATCTGGCATTGCAACTGCCTTCTAGTAATACAGGGTCACATAGAAAACGATAGTAACTGCAGTGTAAACATTTTAAATATACCGGCATAAATGCTATAGGAAATTACGACATTTCGAGATAGATTTCCTTGAATTTATCGAGAAGACAAGTTGCACTGCGGGAATGTCCATACGACCGCCCTAACATTTACTGTGGGTGCACTGACTGAGCACACATATTTTTAGAATAATCTGGCATTGCACCTGTCTTCTAGTAATACAGGGCGATATATATGACAGTAACTAGTGTAGACATTTTAAATATGCAGCACAAGTGCTTTAGGAAATTATGACATTTCGAGTATAGATCTCCTTTTATTTGGAAAACAAGTTGCACTGCAGGAATGTCCATACGACTGCCTTAACATTTAATGTGGGTGTACTGACCATGAGTACACATAATTTTAGAAAATCTGGCATTGCAACTGTTTTCTAGTAATAAAGAGCGACTAAAAAAATGACAGTAACTGCAGTGTAAAAATATGTAAATACATCAGCACAAGTACAATAAGAAATTACAACATTTCGACTGTAGATTTGCTAGAGTTGTCCGGAAAGACCAGTTACACTACAAAAATGTCCATACACCTGCTCTGTCTTTTAATGCGAGTGCACTGACTGAGCACACATTTTAAATAATATGGCACTTCAACTGTCTTTCAGTAATACAGGTTGACATAAAATGATAGTCACTGTATTGTGAAAATATGAGTCTAGGTAGCTCAGTCGGCAAAGGTAGCGAGCTCGTAATTGAAAGATTGCGAAATCGGGACTGGAGCCGGCTAATATCCGCCGTGTTTGCTAAAGGAGACTGGGGCACGTAAAATACGTTAGTTGTCCTCCAAGTTTTCAAACGATTCCTCTGGGGGTGGCAGGCCATGACTGAGGGTCTTCTACTCGATCCCTGCTTTTAAATTACGAGGACCAAGCGGGAGTAATGTTACTCGCGTCTGTAGCATACCTTAAGCTACGCGTTCTCCGGCTGGTGCTAAATGAGTAACAGCTACGCAACCTTGTATTGGCAAAGGTATGTTCCTGTATTACCAGCTGCGTTGGAAAGAAAGTATTGTGAAAATATTTAAGTACACCGCACCAATGCTATAGGAAATTACGACATTTCGAGTGCAGGTTTGCAAGAATTGTCCGGGAAGACAAGTTGCCTTGCAGGAATGTCTATACGACTGCCCTACCATTTAATGTGGTGCGCTTGGTTTGGTTTGGTTTGGTTTGGAGCGCTACGGTCTACTTTTTGCAACACGAGGGCTAATGAGACCGGGACCTACTGCTTAAAGCCGATTCCGAACGGCTACGAACATCCATGCCATAGTGGGATTCGAACCCACGAACTCCGGATCCGAAGGCCAGCACCCTAACCAATCGGCCATCGTTCGGCAATGTGGTGCGCTGACTATGATCACACTTATTTTTAGAATAATCTGTCACTGGAACTGTCTTCTAGTAATACAAGGTGACAATAAATTACAATTACTGGAGCGTTCTGCTGACAATTTGTATCTAAGCTCAAATAAGTTTAGTTTACTGAAAGCCTATGTGTTAAAATATAATTATTACCTTTTATAACACTTTCCGCATACTTTGAAATATTTGAGAGAATCATGAATTTTGTGAGTAATTTACTAGTTTCTAGCACTTTTGATATTCTCTGAATTCCTGTATTTTTTAATGGTTATTAAGTGTTTAAATTAATAGCTGTTTAAAAAATAAAGGTGTTTAAATCAGACGAATGTTTATCAAAATATATTCACATGGGGGGATTTCAAGTGTGTGAAATTTCTCAATGAGATATTCCACTTTAATATTAAAAGTATTTTTAATAATTAGTCAAAAATTACTGAAAGTATTTTGGATTTTCAAATATTCTCCATGGGAAGAAGTTAATTAAATTTGAATGTTTGGTTTCGAGCACTATGGTTTACTCTTTGCATCACGAGGCTGTGACCTAATTTATCAAATCTAAAGGACTAGCAAGTATGCCATCAGTAATATTTGAACCTCTGGCTCCTGAACTCTTCACAAGATTAATATTTTTTGCCTAATAAATGGGTACCTTCATTTTCTCAGCATTCTCCGATTTATTTTATTGCGAGAGCAGAACATACGCTGTCAGTATACGCTTCCAGTATTAAGGCATAAATCTATCTAAATCCTTGGAATCTAACCCAAGTCCATTTAGAAGCATTACATAACCGCATCACAGACAAATCAGTTTTAGATAACTAAATTCCCCCCCCCCCCCCGAAAGGTAGAAAAGGGAACATATGCATTTACAAAATCTAACAGGCGAGTTTCAGTGAAATATTTGGAATCCTAAGTTTTCATAATGAATAATTCAGACATGCCATCCTTCAGGCACTTGTGTAAGGAGCAACAGCGTGTTTAGAAATTTTAACATGCTAATTACAGATTATACATAAGTACATATCTCATTGATTTCTAAATTAAAATTAAATTTTAAAATATTTACACAGTAGTAAACTAAATGGTAAATTAATATTTATGCATATAAAAATGTGAGTAGTTTTTTAGCTTTAACAACTTATTTTTCAGAACAGCGTTTCTTATAGGAACATTGACCCTGATTAAAAATTCCCATTTTTCTATCACCAGGGATTCTAGAGCTTGCCTACTCAAATTTGACCTAAATTCAGTTTGGTTTTTCCGCACAATACTGAAAACTTAACATGCAGCATTACTGTGAAAAGAGTAATATTCAGCATTATTTTTTTTCAAAACTTTATTTAATTGCTGAATTGTAATCTTTTAGCTATTCAAAAGTTTTATTTTCCGGAAACAATCCAAGGAGTTCCCGAAGTTATCAAATTTTCTCATTTCTCAAGAGCAACTCCGGAGAACCCGGAGTAGTTGGCATGTCTGTAATGTAGCCTCCACACTATGGTCAACTGTTCACCACGTCCTGATGGTGACATTGAACGATGGTTTACGGCAGGGATGGGCAAGCTTTTTCAGTCGCGGGCCAAAAATCGAAAGAAAATAAATTTGGCGGACCAAGATAAATTTTTATAAAATTTTAAAAATGTATAAGTATTACGGTTTAAATATATTAACGAGATGAATGAAATTGCGCTTTCATTTTTAAAAGTTCCTTGTACTGAAGTTCGAAGGGAGACGTACTGATTTTAAGGAAAGAGGCTAAATGCTCATCCGTCAGTCTACTTCTGAAATTATTCTTTCCAAGTCTCAATATTGAAAACACTTGTTCAGATATAAGAAGCAAATATACTGCTGATCTTCTGGGTGTGGGATAATAAATTTAGGATATAATATTTAAACAAATTGGTAAAGGGGATCGATATATAATGTATAAACATATTTCTTTTAATTTGCCTCGGACCGGCAACTTAAAATTCCAATCGAGGGCCGGATAAATCCTTCCGGATTTGGCCCTCGGGCCGTAGTTTGCCCATCCCTGGTTTATGGGTTGCATCCACACGCTGGGCCACTAAATGAGCCGGTAGCGTTGATTCGTCCATAGGGTCTACTGCGCACTTTAGTTGCGCATCTAGCTGCTTTTGATCTTTGGAGAAAAACCGCCTTCGAAGCCATCGTTCGCCAAGACTATTTTATTGTCTGCCACCATTGACCACGATAAGCCATAACCCCCTCCAGGTAATGGCTTGCAGTGGCCATAGTGTGGAGGGGCCTTAATAAGTAAAATAAATTGATTCGCTTACCTTGAATTTCCAAATAGAAATATTCTAGAATAAAGAAGACCCTTCGTTTCCAGAAAAATCGGTCTCTTTGTGATCAGCCACTAAAATATTAACATAAAAATATAAGTAGGTATCACATTTTATTAATTTTAAATAGTTTGTATAAAACATTTAGGTTTTTAAAATATGTTAGCACTTTTTATAGATGTTTCTCAGTATTACATATACACTATCCCATTAAAAAACTTAAATAATAAAGTAGTGTTCCAAATTTATGGATAAGCATTTGGTAAACAGTACCCAAAATATTATGCAAGATTTAGATAAAAATACACTCGGGAAGTCTAAGTTACAAATAAGTTATCAGATACATCAAAATGAGAAGGAAATCATGCTTTGTACCCTTCCCCCCTAAGTATAAATTTAAACAGAACAGAAAGTATAAATTTTAATGAAATAAAATGGACATTATATTTCAAAAGATTTCACTTTATAGCACAAGTTTAACAATTTAAGGTAGGAGTAATCACAAAATACCCACTATTTTTTTTCTTAATCTACCATTTTCAACAAGAAAGTATAAACAAGAAAGTATAAATAAAGAGACAAGAACAAGAAAGTATAAATTTTAATGAAATAAAATGGACATTAGATTTCAAGAGATTTCACTTTATAGCACAAGTTTAACAATTTAAGGTAGGAGTAATCACAAAATACCCACTATTTTTTTCTTAATCTACCATTTTTAAGGTACCTTATCAGGGCCTGATTATCGCACGGGCACCTTAGGGCACGAAATTTTAGTCGAGTGCTTGTCATGAACTATATTGTTTCCTATTTACTTTAATCTTACTGCTATTTATCTGATAATCAATTCCCTCAACAAACCTGCTGCTCTTTTTATCCTATGGGTTATTAATATCTATAAGACATTAGCAACGTACCACTATAAACCATTGAATCATCTCATCAATTTAAATTATTTTTAATTCTATTTATTTTCTGCACCAGAGAGCTTGTGAGTGTGACAAGGTAAAAAATAAAAAAGTGGGTCACTCTAGATCTTTAAAAGTCCTTAATTTTTAGCATGTCTAAACAGAGATAATGATTACGTAAAATGAAAATTTGGTGTTTTTGATTTTGAATATTACTTTAATGCTAATTTCTTAAATCCGTTTGCTAATTCAATATTATAATTTTTATAAGACTAAGTATGATAACTTGTAGCTATAAATTTGCATGGGGTTGGAGGGCACAAAATTTGGATTGTGCCCTGAGCACAAAAGTATCTTAGTCGGGCCTTGTACCTTATCCCCGTACAATATCAAATATTAAAAACAAGTTTTTAAATTTTTGAAAACTTTACATTGTCAATCAATTAAGGAATAACTATAGATTCAATATATTATGACCATCATAACATAGGTAAAATATGATGATTAGTGGCTAAAACATAATTACCAGTATTGCACGTGCAAAGCAAAATAAAAAAAAAAACTGAAATAAACAAAAATTTAACTTGACTGGTGAAGAATAAAAATAAAGTTTTAACAATTTGAAGGGAAAAAATTTTTTCCTAACACAGCTGAAAATACAGGCACTATATGCCTTTATACCAATACTACAAGGCTGTGAAGCTGTTAACCACTTAGCACCACTCGAGTAACACGTATAGTTAATGTTGAAGGCAAAAGAGTTAAAATTATATTCTGTTAACAAAAACTGAATAAAAATAACTAAAAAAGAAAAGACTTTTATACACAAGTTCAAAATGAATAGAATACACATATTCCTTAAGATCAGGCCTGGGGAGCTCAGAAAGCTCCCGGGCCATATTGGAAGTTCATCTTAGGTCGGTGGGCCTCCCAGTATGCCCTATGTATGTGTACACTTATATTTCAGGTAACACATTAATACATTCAATTTTTTATTATTCCTAAATTAAAAACGGAGCAGTTAATTTGCAAATGTGAATATATATTTAGATTGAATTACTGATTACTTTAACTATTTACTATAAGAGTTACATTACTTGATTCAATTAAACGTTTTGTGAAGTTCACCACAGGACAAGAAATTTTACTACTGGGACGCTACAAACCACACCTAAAATTTTTAGCCATTAACGTTCTTCAAATATTTAAGAGATACAAAATTGAAAATTACTTATCAATGCTACATGCTACTAAAACAATTACTATAAATTTCATAAATACTAGTGAATCTAATTGTAAGCTGAATCCCCCCCCCATATTTAAACATATCATTAGCAGTTGAATAACACTATTTAATAGCCCAAGATGTTTTGAATATAATTTTTTAAATATTCAACATTTGTCTTAAGAGCATAAATGGTACATAAAGAAAAGGTTACTAAAATCTATAAGATAAAAATATCTTAATTTAGATACAAAACATTTGCTTAAAAATTGCGTCGTCCCTCAAAATTAACTAAATATTTCTACTACACTTCATATTAACTATTTTCATTTTTTTCACTGGATGTTTAGTTTCTATATTATACTAAAAACCCGGGTATCAACGTCTACTTGCGTTAAATACAGTTTACATAAAAATTACTTTAAATTATATGCTATTTTAGCAGCCTTGTTTTATATCTGCTTCACGTTATTAAATAAAGTAACATAAAATCCTGTTAATTGCAAAATCTCAAACTCAGTATTTAATTCAAACACTTTAACAGACACAGTACAAAAATTTCAGAGGAATATAAAAGTAATGCACATTAAACATTAACAAATCTAAGAAAATAAATCACACTAGGAAATATTAAGTAAAAAAAAAGTTAATAGGAAAAAAGGTATTGAAGTAAAATAATCAGTTAACTGTATATCTGGTATCATTAACAAACTTATGCCTAGAATACCTTTAAAAGGATTATAAAAATTTAGTCGAATTACGTTATTTTAAAAGACCTTTGTCCGTTTAAAGTTCATAAGACTAAGGACTGACAGATATTAAACTTACTTGCTGTTTACATAATTTAATACAACACCAGACCTGAGTGTACATTTGTTTCGGTATAAACCTGTAAGTTTTAAAATACATAAAATATGCGTACAAAAAAATATTGGTGTTACTTCAAATACATAAAAGTTGTATGAAATAAAACTATTCAATAAAAATAAAAACATAGGCGTTGTACATAAAAAGAATATATCTTATGACTTATAACTGTATTCCGACAATAAGGCATGAAATAATGCAATTCATTAAAAAATTATAGGAATTTGTGTTATAAACATAGTATATTAGTCTATTTTACTTACTTTTTTATTGAACAAAAAAAATCATTAAATAATGTATTTGTTCTAGCATAGGTAACTTCCATTTTATATGATTCTGACCGAATTCGGCGTCCTTAAATTCTTACTACCTACATTCGGAGTTTTCCTGCATATCCACCACTAATGTGTTGATATAACACTGTTAAATTTACTAAGCCCGAAAAGATAGAAATCCGCTTAAACTAACGTGACACTTAAGAATATTTAAAAAGAAGTAGCATATGCTTACCTTAGGAGCTCCAGTTTGAAGTTACGTATAGCTCAAAATTCTGATAAGAGATTTGACGAAGTTCAACGTTGACGAAGTTCAACGTTAACGAAGTTACAAACGTTCTGTTTCAGTAGCTAATTAGGTATTCAAACAAAAGTGTGTGATGTCATATTGACAGCCAATCGCATTACACGATAGTTTAAGTGCGTATCAAAATTATAAACATCTGACCAAATACGCTGCATTTTAAAATGGAAATATCGATGTTATAAAGAAATTTTTTTTTAAATTTTATTTCTTCAATATTTCGAGTATATTTTACAAACTGCAATATGTGTATATAAATGAATTATTTGTAACATATACATACATAAATATTCAGTCAAAGTAAAATTTTACATTTAGCTCAAAAGGGTAAATCTGCGTAAATGTCAGACTTTTATTAAAATTTAGAAATTGTTTTAATAACATGATATTTATAACTACACAAAAATGCGTCATCAATGTGTGGAATTAAAGTCATATTTACCTTTAACAATTTATTTGACACTATAAAGTAGTTTAAAAACTCCGTCAGTTTAGATTTCTAATGTTAAGGGCCGGTTTCAGAAAGTCGTTTAACAGCTAACCACGATTAATCTCCATTTAAATGGAGAATTGCGTCCCACGATTGGTTGGCGCTATGGGTTAATTGCGGTTAGCCATAAAACGACTTTGGTGAGACTGGCCCTAAATCTGGTTAGCTCACAGTTTGTTTTGACTAATGTGAAACGGCAGCTAAATGACGTTTAAAATGAGTTTTACTACTTGTATCGAAAGTAAATTCATACTTTCAAATATTTGTCACGACAAACTAGTATGGACAAACTTGAAAGTGAAAGAGAGAAATAAGCCCTTACTCTGGGAGTTGCGGTTCGTACCGAACGTTCGTTGTGACGTCACCTTGACGTCAGATTGCGGAAATTTTGAGAGCAAACGATATTTCGGTACTCTAGGAGTTACATGCGGAAATTTACAGCAACCTAAACTATCGGTAATTTTCCGCATGTAACCCCCAAAGTACCGAAATATCGTTTGCTGTCAAAATTTCCGCAATCTGACGTCAAGGTGACGTCACAACGAACGTTCGGTACGAACCGCAACTCCCAGAGTATGGCCCTTAGACCAGGATCTACTGATTACAGCCGATTCTGAAGAGCTACGAGCATCTATGCCAGAAGTGGATTTAAACACATGAGCTCTTAT
>CM063502.1:40053535-40131035 GCA_032207245.1 Pardosa pseudoannulata | reverse complement strand
CACCTATTTAAATTTTTAAGAAGTATCAGAAATATTACAACATCAGGGCATAGATGGAATTTTCAAAAAAAAAAAAAATTAAAGAGGCTAATATAATGATTAAAAATTCGATTTCAGATACTGTAAATACTAAATGAAATAAACAACAACGAAAAAAGTAGGTATAGTCATCATAGGTCTCTAATGTATTTACTATAAAATTTTTTAAATCATTGTGTACAATAGTTTTTTTTTTATTTATAATGGACGCAAGTTGAAAAAAACACCATTTTTAGTAAAATGCATTTAAAGAATTTTAGTATATTGTAACGTACTGGAAAATAGGTAGGCGAGGCCTTCAATGACACAGGCTAGAAATTAAGGTATTCTTGACTAAATATTTATTTCACTAGAATAAACTATGTACAGATATGTACAAATTCAATAAACGATAACATTCAGGGGTCTCGTACAGAGATAATATGCACATACAAGGATGCGTGGGATACCGGAACAGTATGGCTAGGGCTTAAACACAAAAGCTGGAACTGATTAGTGCTGGGACTAATGTTGACTCGTTCACTCTCTGTCGATTAGCGCGGTTGGCTTTCACAGCAGGTTCGGAGGTTCCGAGTGCGTATCACGCTGGGATTCGTGACGAAAACACAGGATGCAAGTCGATCCAAAATTAGAGTGCAAAGTCACTCTAGGCTGACTACTTCTATGCAAGAAGTTAATTATCAATCAGCAATAACGGGGAGGGAAATCCCAAGTCGAATGTTCGACTATCTAGCAACGGAGACGCTGGCGGTCTCAAAAAAACAAACTCCAGACACGGAGATAAGAGCGGTCCTCGATCGACCAGGCTCTAGCAGGGTAGAAGCCTCGAGAGAAGAAACAAAGCAAAGCCCCCGTTCTAGTCCGGTCCTGTTCCATTTATACTAAGCACTCCTTCCGCTTCTCGGTTCTTCGAGAAACTTCCCGAGCCAGGGTGACGCAATCTTGCGGTCACTCCCAAGTCTGCGATCAGCTGTCCTGGTTCCAGATGCTTAACCAACTTAATGCCCTTTTTGTAACCGCTAATGGGCGGCAAGGTGCACTCAATTATGTACACAGTAAAGGTCCATTCAACAGGTAACAATGTTCAGCCGGTTCGGAGCCGTCAATGCACCGTTTTTCAATTACGGGTTTTTAGACCACCTGGTCCTATTATCGGCTACTCGTGAGTCCACGACGAAAGGTCACCTTTTGGGCTCCTTGTTCGTTTTGGGGTCATGTAACGGATCGTTACAATATGTATATAAACGATGATACTTAATACATAGATTGTATCATCGTGCAGGTTCCTAATTCGTATATTTCATTCAGATTGCTTTAAACAATTCATAAATATCCAGAAATTTTAAAAGTGTAAAAATCAAAGATTCGAATTTTGAAGGTTTAAAGGTGACGTTTCCCCTTAAAAAACGCTAGTTTAAAGACTTTTTAATTCCCAAAACTATATTAATTGAAAGGCTCTTCTACAATTTATATGATATATCGGATTTCAAATAAGTCTGTGGTTTCATGGCAGGTGACAGAAAATAACAATGTTAGTGAAAGGAACTTTATCTATAATTTTTAAAAAGAGGTAAATCTCTTTATCACATGTCAGAATATACGTATTAGGTCATGATTCCTTTTACTGGTTAAGAATAAGCAGATTTCTTGTGCTACAGAAAAAAATTTCAACTGATTTATTTTAATTCAGGTTGACTTGTGATGATACTAATGTGCCTTTAATCGTTGGAAAATTTTTTGCTGTCATATGAGAAACGTGTGTATTTTTTAACAGGAAAAGGAATCCTAAGCTAAATCTCCTGCTTTTTCAACTCTTAAATGTTGACGTGTAATAAGGCTTTTACATTTAATGTTGAAACTGTTAAAAGAAATCCTTTATCGATGAAAAATGAAACCATGTCTAACTCGACCAGAAAAATTCAGCAGCTATATTTCACATAAGAAGAACAAATACGAACAAATTAGATTGTTCTGGTTTATTTGCATTTGTTTAAGGCTGTAACCCAGAGTAGCGAGAAAGAGGGGGGAGGCCTATTCATTCTTTCAGCTTATAACTAAAATTTAATTCAGTAATAGTTACATACGTAATACATCTATACTGCAATACTTACGGGAGATTACAACCCCCAAATTCTCTCCTTTTCGTCCCCGCTAAAAATAAATACAAGGATAGTAACTTCAAAATTTAAACTTAAACTCCAACGAAGAGCGAAAAATTTCCATTCCCGTACATGCTATAAATGTATTACTTTTTAGTGGGTACAGAATTTTAATTTTTAGTTGGATATTTTGGACAATGTTAAATCTGTAGAACCAACGAGTGGCAGCAACTCTGAAGCAGGAAATTCTTTTCTCTTTCTTTATGTACATGACAAAGTAGGTAAGAAGAACAAATATGACCTCCCCCCCCCCCAAAGTCTAGTATTCAGTAACGTTCTGCGGGGAAAATTCGCCAAATAGTAAAACTGACGAAATTACTGATTAAGTCAAAGTACAAAAACTACATGAATTTTTAAAATGGCACAGTTTCGGCGCAATTTCTCTTAAAATACCGTTTTTTGGAGCAACTGAGCATCGAAAATTGATGCAGTTTAGCGCTGCAACATTCCTGAATATTTATTTATTTTACAAATGCCAAACGATTAGTGCCTAAGGCACTAATTGTTCATGGGCTCTTCAGTACTTTTTAACGATGTCCTCATACTGAGAAAGTACAACACAATTATTTAAATGTATGTGCATATGTTGATAACCTAGTCGGGGGGAATATTTGTAAGCATATCCATGCTGTGGCCCTTTTTCCTTTTAAATGAAGCAATAGATATCAAACAAAAACCAGAAATAATGAAAATGATTGCAATCAAATATTTTAATAGAAGCTCTTTAAGTTTTGCCCAGTAGCTATAAATTTGCAGAAGGCCAGACATCTCTACAAAACAAATTAGATAACTTTTCTGCACTCGTCAAGGAATGTCATTTTACAGATGAAGAAGAAAATAAGATCCTTAAAATCTCAAAGCCATATTAAATGTTTGTCAAAGTTTTAAAAAATCCAACTGTAGAAGAAATTCTAAATATTAAAGAAGGTTTACTTTTGACTACAGCAGAAATTACACCAATCAATACAGATTTTGATCTCACCTATTGCAGATCTGATGAATAAGATTTATTTGTTTTTATTTGTACGGTCTTTTACTTTTTAAAATGATTAACAATAACTGGTATAAATATGCAATCACATTGCAATATTCAAGCAGTTATGTTTGTTCTCAATTTATTTTAATGAACAGTAAATAGCCTGATTTAAGCATAAAAAATTACTCATTGAAATATCATTCAATATAATAATTTAGAAGTTTATACTGGCAAAAATTAATTTTAAAAACTTAAAATAGAAAAACTAAAAATATGATATTAAAAAATTGACAGTTATAAATGAAAATTAATTTTAAAAATTGTCAAAAATGTAAATAAAATATTAGAAAGGATGCCAACAAGCTCATTTCTTAGCAAAGATTATTTTTAAAACTCAAAACTACATAAACTAACAAAAATGATAATAAAAAATTTACAATTCAAGTAACAAAAGATAAAAAGAAGAAAATAGAAAAATAATTTTAAATATTATCAAAAACGTAAATAAAATAATGCAAAAACTGCCAAAGAACATACAAAATTACTTAAATAGGTTTAGTTAATATATTAGTGAATAGATGGCACCAGTGAACCAAGTAATTTTTCCCTAAAACTGTAGCACCTAAAGTGAATTTCCTAATCTACTCGTGAATCGCAACGTGCAGTGTAAGCCTATGTTTACATTTGAAATTGGACTATGTTCAATGTAGTAGTTACAAGGGAATATACGGGCTTTTCATCTATTAGTAATCATCTCAGTCTTAATTGTTTGTTTTCACTATAGAGAAGATATAAATTCCTAAATTTCTTTTGGGGTGTCAACTTATTTTTGTTTCTATAATTTATATATGACTGTCAAATGTTAAAATTGTCTTAAGTCGAAACCAACATCATTCTTTTTTTTTAACTGCAATTTTATTCAGTATTATTTCAAATTTAAAATGATTATTTATAGGTACGGGATTAGTTATTCCACAATTATTGGCCGGCATTTTAGGAAATGGATCAATACCATTTTTAACAAGTATGAATAACATTTATTTACGTTGAGAAATACATTTATTTTGTTTCATTAAAGTATTAACATATGAATAATTAATAGTCGGCAGTTATTTTCAGCAATTTGTAATTCGTATTTCATTAGATTTATCAGTGTCATTCGATATTAAATGTGAAATTAAATACACGGCTATTTAATTGCTGATCACTAAAACATCACTAAATGTGTGTTATTTTTTCAATATAAAATATTGATAATCATGTAGTAATATCAGGATAGGTAGGTGCTGTGTAACAACTATTTTTTAAGGTTTTTATTTATTCATTAACAGTAGCGATAGCCCTCGTGTTGCAAAAAAGTAGACATGCTCTAAATCAAACCATTAACAGTAGTATAGATGGGGGTGGTCAAATCCTTATCATTAAATAAATGCGGATGAGAAATGTATTAAAATATGTAGATTTTTTATTCTGAATGTTACTGCTACAATTGTTTTCTTAAGTGAATAAAATATATGTACCGCATTGCAACTATTAGTAGTTACAGCAACATTGGGCAGCAAAAACTTTATGTAGCACACAAAGTAAAATCCATGATTATACTAGAATATTTAATACTGAATTCTAATTTATGAGAAGCTTTCTTCCGTCACTTCTAATTTTGTATCACCTAAGATTTAGTGTAAAGGGAATGAGTATATTTGCACACTTACAGAAAATATTTTATGTTTTCAATGCTTGGCATCTGAAATATTGCTCTCAACAAGCCTTCTTGCATTACACTCTACTTGGTACCACATTTTCATAATTGAGATGTGTTGGTAAAAGTGTTCATTCTATTTGTCACTGATGACACCAAGATCATGAAGAAATTCAGATGAAAAGCCAAGGAATGGATATACCACCAACAGCATACCCAGTGGGAAGGGAAAGGGAATGTACTCCAAAAAAATATTGTTTTTAATTTAAAACTTGTAATACTTCAGGATCATTCTTTTATTTAACTATTATATGTTTTCTAAATTTAAAAAAAAATACTTTTTCTCCTCATGCTTAGTTATTTTTTCTCATTATGAAGAGAGAAAAAATTTTCATAAGAAACTCAGTTCCTAAAAAAGAATAGGAAAGTTTTTTTTTGAGTCTGAGAAAGTACCTCTGGGTCAGTATATGTAGATGAGAGAAAGTGCATCCTTATAGAATGTTTCCTCATCCTCTTTCCTGGCAAAGAGTTACAGAAAGCATTGTTTTCTTTCAGTCTTCGGAATAAATGATTATAATAAATTTTTTCAGTGATGTATTATTCTACCAATTCTAGAAAGCAAACATTGAAAATTGGAGTTCTTTGCCATCTAGAAAACATGACGTTGTTCTTACTCGCCTCCGGATTGGTCATACACGTTTTTCCCATCATCATTTGTTACTCGGAGAATCTGCTCCAGTTTGCGATCTTTGTAATTTAGTCATCTCCGTAAAGCATATCCTAATTGATTGTCCTCGGTTTAAACACCATCGTATTCATTATTTTAACTCTTCATCTATTCATATGAAAGATATTTTAAATAATCCACCTCATCGTAATCTATTTCTGTTTTTAAATAACATCTGTTTTTACCCTCACATCTGAATTTTATACCTCATCGCTGGGTTTACTTTTGGTCTTATTTATCTCCTCTACACTGCTTTTGCATTTTTAGCTTGTTCCTTTTATCTTCAGTCATCCGTTTATAGCTGTTTGTTTTGGTCATTGTAGTATTATTTTTAACTATGTGTTTGGCACAATATGTCCCAGGAGGACTCAGTGCCATTAAACTCCAACCAACCAACCATCTACCAATTCTAGAAAGCAGCAATTTTTGTTCTTGTGGTACTTTTATTACTTCTCTTAAGTGATACCCTTTCCTAATTTTTATAACTTGATAAAAGTTATCAGTCCTTGAACAATTTGAAATAGGAGAATTAAGATTTATTTAGTGCTCTAGTTAGTTTTTACCTAAGAATTTTAATTAATATGTACTTGGTGATGATTACATTTTTGGCAGTTGCCTGTTTGGTGAGCTTTTGCATGTTCTTTATGGCATTCATGCCTGATGAGTTTGCAAGCCAGGGCAAAATAGCAATGTCTTTTGCAGACAGAAATGCAGCAACACTCCTGGCTTTATTGTACAGTATCAAATTGTTCATAAAGATGTACTGTTCATCAGTATGGAACCATTCTTTGAGCTGTGGCAGTAGTTGATTTTTTAATATTCACTTGTACTGATCTAGCCTCATGGTTCCTTGCATAATGAATAAGTATTCCATGCCCTTGACAGATTATAGACCACACCATGATGCTAACCAAGTCTTTAACTGTCTCTTCAAGGCATTCTTGAAGGAACTGCATACCATTGAATCTTTTGTAAAATTAACTTTTATCGATCAAATTGTGAAATTTTGGTCTACCAGTGAAAGATACCTGTAAAATTTACAAAAATAATAAGCAATCATTATTTCTGAACTATACTATTTTAAAAAGTCATATTTACTCAACTTTTGTCTGTGACAGTCATATCTAGTAGTCTGATCCACTGCAGTTCCTTTTTCTTGGTTATGGTGAGAAATGGCTTTATGATATTCTGACAATTGTTTAGCTCCCCCTTAGCCAATCCCATCCAAACTACTGTTTTTCCAATTCCTTTATTGTTTATCATTGTAGTCAGATATGCTGCATACATTTTGCAATTTTTAAAGGATTATGTCCGTGATTTTACAAATATTACTGGTAGTGACATTTATCTTCTTGTGAGTTTTCTACATGATACTCTTCTAGGGTCTTGTTTGGATATATTTTTATTTTAATCCAGATTATATATTCAGACTACAAAATATTTGGACCAGTTGGTATATCTATCTCAAAATGTATGAAATGTTTTTGTCTATTCATTTTCTTGGGGATGACTGCTTTCCACCCTCTTGCTTTCCCCCTAATAATTATCCTGTTTTCCCCATTTAGTTATCCTGTTTATTTATTTTTTTTTCATTTTTACAGCTACTTTTGATATTAAGTCATTTTTAAAATGGTTTAAATTGTTTGTGATTTAACCTATACTATTAGTCAGAATTTGTAAAATTAATTTTGGGTAAACTCTCCTTACTAGACTTAAGAAATAATTGTATAAATATTTTGGGATATCTACCACCATTAACTAACAATTCATATTTGTTGTAATTAATAGAAAAATATGTTATCAAATTAAATTCAATCTTGGCAACTAGGCTAGAAGGTATGCAATTTTGTAAATGTGACCCTCAGAATATATTATTTGGTCATTTTCTGCTTGTCTTTATTGATATTTATTCTTTATTTATCTGTGTCTTATAAATATACTATCTATGTCGAGAAATAATTGTCAATTTCAGGTTAATACTAGCTACTACATTATAGCCAGCAGTTAAGGTATTCCAGTAGCAAAACCTAGGTCATTTTCTTAAAGAAAAGAAAAAAAAATTAACTTGAAAATACAAAAACTTTGTACAGGGACGATTACTCACCTACCAGGAATGGCCCTGTATATTTATATAATTTTATTACCTTATTTTTAACATCATAAACTGTATGATCTGCTCAGTATGGATATTTTGTAGTCAATAGTATTAAGTTATAAAAATTGGATTATAAGTTTCCTTTTTCTCAAATACTACTACTACTAATTTTTCATATAAATTTTAAAATTCTAGGTAAAGTACTGTAAAATACATCTAGTTTACATGCATATTTGTAGCTTCCTTTTAATTTCTTGAAGAAAAATGTTCATGATGGTTAATTTAACCTTGATTACTGAATAAATGTTTTTCAATAATCCTTAACTATAATACCTATTAACTATAATGCCTATTTTATTATATTTCTTTTCATTATATTTATTCATGTTAATCATTTGTAATATTATAGAAACCTTTATTGCTTTTATGTATTTAAATCTAAGACGGGCATAGATGAATTTTAAAAAAAATCTTTGAAACAAAGTATATTTTAACACTTAAAAAAATTATTGAATATTATATGAATATAAATTATATGTTGATCAAGAGTTATAGAATGTTACAGTCTATATTGGACTATACATGGACTTATTAAGTTAAAAAATTGATTTAAAGAAAAATACAACTTCATAATTTTTAATTAAAGCTTAGTAACTATTTCATGTTATAAATTAGTTATCAAAACATCACTAAATCTTATATTACAGCTAAAAATCCATAAAATAATATTTACTATTTTTTATAATTATCTGCAAATTGTAATTAGCTATATATTAATTTTGAACTTAGTAATTTTTGATTGAATGCCAATGGTATAATATTCATTTCACTTTTACCGTTTGTGTTTGAAGACTGTTTTATGAACTAATGTTTCACAGATTATCCAGAACTAAGTTTAAAATGCTGATTTGCCCCTTAATTGTGAATTTGTTCATATTGCAGAGTTGATTATCAAAGAATTAAAGATGTTGGGCCTGATCGTGCTGCTGCAGAATGGCTTTTACGGTGTGGTGCATCTGTTAAATGGCAAAGCAATAACCAATGGATAACTGATTATAATGAAATAGATGAGACCTGGGAGAATAAAAATAAAATTGTTGAAATTGATGCAACAGATTCTTGTATTATGAATATTGGATTTAATTACTTAGGTTTGTTCATACTGGAGAAATACATCTATTTTTATACCTGTCTACTTGTGTCTTTTAGTCATAAGTTGTTAGATTATGATATCATATTATAAATTTGTACATCTTTTTTTTGCTATTTTTATTTTTTTTCTGTTATTATATTTTGCTATTATATGATTTTGAGAAAATAGGTTTTTTAATTTCAGAAAATATATAAAGTGTCAAATCTGGGGAAAAAAGGAATTTGAATATGTTTATCTGTATTATTATATTCGTATCTAACATTCAATAGATTAGAAGAGAAAGGAATCAAAACCTTAATTTTAATTAACATTTTTTGTAACTAGGCTTAAATTTCATGTTACAGTGCTAATTTTTTTTTTAAAGATTCATATAGCTTGAAAATATGCTTTCAGTCTACAGTCATCTTGCTCTTAAACGCCTAGAAAGTGCAATGCTTAAACTATTATCTTCTGTTTTTTATGTATAAAACTCATTTATATAGTGTAAATAATTTACAAATTATAGACAATTCCTTGCAGTTTCAAGTAACAGTAGTAGGTAGTTAATTTTATAAAGCTTATTACTTTCTTAATGATATTATTTAAAAGGGATTTCTTACTTATTAACATGCTATTAAGTAAGAGTTAGTAATTTTTAACTTTTATCAGTAGTTTGTTATTATAGTACTATTTTATTATAGTTATCAGTTAAAATGTTTCTAGTGATTTGTTATTCAGTTCTCTTATGTATATTTTACATTTATAGAAGGTCTGAAATGCTTGAAGAAGATTAAATTTTTCAAGTGCATCTACTTAGAAGATAAGTGCCTTCACAAGCTCTCTGTTACTAAAAGTTCATTGCAACATCTAGAATTGATTAGCTGTGGTAATATTTCAGATGATGGCATTACAGCAATTTCAGCACTGCAGTAAGTTATGATTAAAAATTCACTTAATAAATGCATTATTAATATAGTGTATGTATACCATTAGTAAATGCATGATATTCAGTAAGAGAGGCTAACATGTATGTGCCATCAGTTACTATAGTTTTCATGTATGTATGTTTAAAAATTATGATAAATTTCATGTGTGAAATGATTGAAAAAGAATATTCTTTAAAAAAAATGATAGTCTTTTTACATAATTTCCCCATATGTTGTATAGGATATTTTCGAAAGTTACATCTTAGGGTAATGTTTTCAATTTAAGAGCATGGACTCTTATAGTGAAAATCTTAATCAAACATCACTATAAAGAAAATGGTAAAATTTCAGTGAAATGTTTCAAGCATGCTTTTATATAGTAGTAAATAAGCACATTACATTTTACATTAAAAGTGAAATTGAGAAATGAATTTGATTATTTAAATGACTATAGCTTTCTAATTATTTTCAAAATGCTTTACACTCTAAGTCAGATATACTTTTTTTAAAAGTCTAATTTATCTTTGCAAAAAGTAGGTCATTGCATAATAACAAAAAGCTTTTTGCTTCTCTGTCACAATAAATATTTTTAAAGGGAAACTTTAAATATGAGAACTTTAGGTTTATAGACATTCTCTCTGTTATTCTCAGTACCTAGAACTTTCATACTAAAAATTATTACTAAAATACATTATCTTTACAATAGGAAAAAATTTGAATACTTAAGATTTAATATTTGTATTTAAAATATACTAAAAGTCATAAAAAAAGTTATTTTCAAAAATGAGATAAAAATAACATTGTAAGGCTTATTTTTCACATCTATATTTTTTAATTTGTCTCTATTTGATTCATATTTTCACCATCACTCAAATGCAAAATAACTAAAGTTTATATATTTATTTTGGCATGTTTGCTCTTAAAAGATCCTCACAACTCACTGGATAGATATAAAAATAAGTGTTTTAAAGCTTATTTAATATGTTACTGAAGTTAGAGTTTAGTGTCAGAATAGAAAGCTTGAGTATTCATTCTGAGAGGAAATATCAAATAGATTTTTATTTGTTAGTCAGTTTTGAAGAAACTAGATATATTACTTTTATACTTCATTTTTTTTCAAATTCAAATAAATTATGTTAAAAATAATTTAGCATGTGCTTGGACCATGTAGTATAATTGACAAATTCAACCCTCTAATTATACATTGCTTTAAGAATTTCTTGTATACTTTTGTAGGACATGCTATTATTGTTCTGCTTGTATTTTTTTAATATTTTATTGTATATAGCTCATTTTCATGTAATAAGATTTGTGATATTGCAACAGTGACATTGTCTCTTTGTCTCTTGTGCTTTAGACATATACATACCACACACACACACACACACACACACACACACACACATATATATATATATATATATATATATATATATATACTATTACTGTTATTGTTATTATTATTATTATTACTAGATGAAGAACATTATATTTTGCTGTCTATTCAAAGTTTCATTAATAGAGCAAATTTCGTTCATTCTAATTTGTAATAGTACTGTAACATATCCAGGTCCCTTAATTCTGGTAGTGTCTGGGTGTTGAAGTATTAGGAAACATGACGTACAGCTGTAACAATAACAAACAATTTATTCTGGGATAAATAAAAATATTTACATAGTTTCTAAAGGAAAACCAAAGAGGTTCAGGATAAGCCAGGAAGGGTAATTTGATGGTCTCTGGTTCATAGCAAACTTAAAAATAAATTGGCAGTCAGGTGACCACCAGATACACGATTGTACAGTGCATACAACCATGACTTCTTCAAGTCAATCAAAAAAACTGGAGATAGGCTCTTAAAAAATGAACATTCACGTTCCTGCTAGACTTGGATTTATCTTTTCATTGGAACTTCTCAGTCTCTGGTTTTTCCATGGCGTCTGACCTGATTTCCTTGGCATCTCAAGACATGCCATAATGAAATTTCTTTATTAGTGTCAATTTCCCTGACTGGCTGGCATCTAAGTTTGGATCTTAACACAACCTCTTGTGTGATGCTAATGGTGTGTTGTGATGCCACAGTACTATTGTGATCCATTTCAAGCAGTTAGCATTCAGTATTGTAGTCTGTGAATTTTATTTTATACCAAAGTTAACAAAAATTACCCTTAGCTATAGGGTTAAGTAAGTTTCTGTACAATGATTTCTCTCATTAATAAACTGGTGTGTCAAGTTAATTGAATTTTAAGTTATAGATTCTTGTGAATAAAGTTAGAATTTTAGAATATTTTTATTCCATTTTACATTGATCTTAAATTCATCATTTAAATATTTCATTTCAGTTGCAAATATTCTTACTTCTGATTATTAAGCATTTAGTTGGAAAAAGTTATAACTATCAATTAAAATATTTGTGATTTAGTTCCCTTATTTTGCCACATGTAACTAGGTTTCTGCTTTTATGTAAAATAATAGATTTTTAACTGCTTTTGTTTTCTTACTACTTTAAATTTACTCAGTATTATTTTGAAATACTAGAGACTAAAATGTTTTGTAAATAATTTATATATACTGTATATTTCTGAATATAAGCCCATCCATATATAAGTCGAGATTATGATTTTCTTCAAAAATATACCCGAAGTTCAAAACCGTATATAAGCCAAAATGAAAAAACAATTTCTAGAATTTTCAATTATGTCACCAAGACAATGAAAATATTATCTGAAAGAAAAAAACATTAGAAATATTTTCTAATCAAATTCCTTTAAAGTAAAACGCTAGATCAACCCTTCTTAAACCTTTATTGCCATAACTTCCCATTTAAGTACCACCGGGATAGAGGATCAGTTGTACCATGAGACAAATATAAGGACATCTGATATCACATTTCAAAAGTGGTGAGGAAAAGCAACTTACATCTTAATTAACTTCATGCTGTCTTATTTCACAATTTTACACTTATTCATTTATTCTTATACCTAGATAACTGCTGCAGGGCACAGTTTGATAATCATGACTCTAGACCACATGGCCAATGGTATTTTTAATTATATGCTAACGGCAAGTTTCAACTCTAGTAACCCTACATAAAGAGAATTTTTCATAAATTTAAGCAATATAAGCTAAAAAAAGAAAAAGCTATGTTTAGCAATTTATTGATTGCTTCGGCTTACGTAGAATTGTGTTTATTAAAAGATTAGCTGATCTGCTACTGTTATAGTACTGTAAACCATTTCATTATTTTTTTGCTAATTTACCCAGTGGCAGAAAATGTCACCAAAAGGCACATTTATTACATCTGTTCTATGGATCTGTATATAAGCCAGCCCCACACTTTAGGTCTTTAAAAAGCTTCAAAAAGTATACTGACAAATTAACTGAAAATATCATTCTTTCATAAAATGTCATTCATTATTTTTAATATATTGGTAAAACATTAATATATTAAAATATATGTTATATTAACATACTAAAATTTATTTTCTATCAATGTTATATATTTAACCCTTTGCACTCCAGCCTAGTAACTCATAGAGGATACCAATAACTCCAGCACTTTATTAGTTATAAGTACATACCTGTGATGTAAAAGAAAAATGAAGTATAGGGATCATTATTAAATAGGTGACTTTGTCGCCATAGCCGTGACAGTGGATTTAATGTTAGCATTTTAATGCCTCAAATACTTCATAAACAGAGTGCAAAGGGTTAATATGTCAGCAATTTAACATAAAGTTTCAAAATTCTTTATAATTTAGCTGTAAATAAATGAGTACAGATTTATATTTTTATACCCCCATATATTTATGTGCCATAATAATAGTTTTATATAATATATATTAAATAAAATAATATAATTGCCATAATTAATATTATCTGCCATTGGGTAATATATATATTATATAAAATAATTATATATAATATATATTATATTTATATTATATGGTATTCTGTAACAAAGCTTTTAAGTACCAAGCAGATAAAAATTAATATAACAAATTTAAAAAATCAAACAAGAGTGCTGATAGCTATCTTATTATTGACTATTTTTGTGCAAAATATTTAATACCTGCTTTTACTCTCATTTGTTCCACAGTATCACCTAAAGAAATTTTATTCCAAATGAATAACGAAAACCTGTTATGCTAAAATATATTTTCTGTATTTTTATTCATTGTATGTTCTATATCTATGCTTATTTTTCTAGCATTAATCTGTGTGCATTTTTGTTTTATTTAGACTCTTGAAAACACTTCATTTATATGATCTTCCAGAGGTGAAAAACAGAGAACAGTGTATTTCTATTTTAAAACAGAAGCTTCCTGGATGTAAAATTGATTTTCCTTTGACATTTGATATTAAATAAATCTTCTTTTCTTTGGTTTTTATTTTTCATGTTTAAATCTTAAATAAATAAAAGAACTATATAATATCCTTATGATAGATAGCTGAATATTAACAATTTTATGCCTGCATTATTCTCCAAAATTTCTTATCTGTCGCCAGAACTTGGATTTTGTACATATAACAACATTTTATTTTGTTATATAAGATATTATAAAAAAATTGAGAAAAATTAAAAATGTAAAATCAAAAACAAACCAAATTTATTTTCATGCATTCACTTTGACAAATCTGAGACATTAACTTTTTAATCTTGTCCTTTTAAACCTAGAACTGCAAATAAAATTTAAGCCACATGTCTAAGTGGGGAATAAGTGTAAATAAGATAAAAATCTATTGATAAGTTATTTGAAATTTTAACTTAAATTTGGAACTTCATATTAGTTTTAGGTATGAGACAAGTTTAGATGTTTTGCAGTCAGTTGTTAGAAAGTGTTTGACTGCTGTGTTCCTTGTATCAGAAGAAGAAAGTTCTTGTGTACCATGTGTAAGGGTCATGTTAAACATTGCTGTAAAAAAATATTGACATAGAATCCTTACCATGTTGTTTGTTATTAAAATCCTTGATTTAATAAATATTTCAGTTTAAGCTCTTTGTAAATGATTTTGATAGTTCAATTTTATGCATAAATGGCATAATTTTTGTGTTGATTTGCTTCTTTGCTATAGCTCTACCTCGAATATTCTATGAAAGTAAACTATTTCTTAGTACTGTTTATGTCATATTTTCCCTTCTTGGGTTGTTTTTGGATGCCACTTTCCTAAGGCTCAGTTTTAAACTAAAAGTGCTAAAGCCCATTGGAGATTGATTCATCAGATACTCTTACAGTTTCAGTCAAATGTCCTATGAAGAGATTAATTCGTATCATGTTATTTGGTTGGTTCTGAGTACTACGGGTTTATTGTTTTGCTACACGAGGTCTAATGAGCGTGGGACCTACTGTTTAAAGCCAACTGAACGGCTACGAACATCTATGGTAGTAGCGAGATTCGAAACACCTGTTCTGAAGAACAGCGCCATACTGATTCGGCCATCGTTTGGCATTGCGTTATAAGGAAACTGTGTTAAATGATACTCAGAAATAATTCAAATCAAGAAATCAGTTCTATGGAAATCGCGGTATGAGAACATATGAATTAGATCTGATTGCTTTATATCTCATTATATTGAAATCATTGCTGCGGTATATGGTTGGTTGATTGATTGGTTTGGAGTGCTACTGTCTATTGTTTTGCTGCACGTGGATTAGTGTAACCAGGACCTACTGCTGAAAGCCGATTACGAACGGTTTCGAATATCCATGTCGTTAGCAGGACTCAAACCGTACACTCTGGTACCGAAGAGCTGTGCCTTATCCGGACATCGTTCGGCTTTGCGTTATATGGAAAAACGTTATAAGAAACTCGGAATTAATACAAATTGGACGAATTTTCACCCTGTTATGCAGAATATCATAAATTTCTACCTTAATTAGACCTATTTAGATGTACATAAAAATTTCATCCTCAAAGCATCAAGTTGGGATTGGTATGGTTAGTAAATAAAATTAATAATAGAAATGGCTATGAATATGTAGATTTTACATATTTGAATATAAGTTTATTGAGATTAGTTAATTAAATTTGAGTTGTTGGAATGAATGTTCTTGTATGAAAAACCGCTATAAGGAGATCGCATTGTAGGAAATTTTTGCTTCGCGTTATATGAAAATCTCTTTTTAGGAAACTTGACTGTATCCAGATAAGAATTATTGGGGACTTGTCTGTATCATTATTGAATGAGATATATTTTATTTCTATTTCTGATCCTTTTCTAAATATACGGTGATTGACTTAAGGCCGTATTACGAGACGGAGATACGTAGTTACAACTTTTCGTGTGATAAGGCCTTTGTGACAAGAGGTTTTGTCTATATGAAGTTCAACATTATTGATGTCTTATCCATATATACTGGACTTTCTCCTTCAGAGTTTGGTTTCGTAATGTTTTACTGATAATATGGTGAATTAAGTTTGACTTTATTTGAGTGTTTTTTCACTCCAATTTCTTTTAATTGCCGCTGTAATAAAATTTTGCTACTACCAGGTATCTCTTTGGGGAATATTCTGTATGCTAGACAAAACCATTCCAAATGTTATTTTAGTCAGTTGAGAAATAGGAAATTGCTTTCTTTTATTACATTTAAATACACCCATGTTTCATGAATTTCCCTTTTTCAGATACTATAGTATTTTCTTTTCAATTTCAGATATTAAAAATAAAATACTTAGTTTTTATTTTTAGTCTTGGCTCAGCTTTTTACTTAAATAACACGCAAAACTATTGATTTTTTTTTCCGCAAAGAACGGTAAACTTTACACAATATTTAAACAATGTAGCACTTATTTACAGAGTTGTTATAATTAAAGTCCTACTTTCAAAATTGTGTTTAAAAAAAGAACCGCTGGTCAAAATCACTTCAGATTTGAAGTAGGAGGAGGAAACGATATGACATAAGAAAAAAGTTCCAAGTGTATCAATAGATGGCGCTGTAAGCGACATACCGTGTAGATGAGTATGAAACAAATAGGATCAAAGTAAAACCTGTGCACTTAAAAAATTCTCAATTTTAATAAACCTAAGTATTGTTTCCGTTTAGTAGTAGTTTATTGGGTATCCTTTGTGTCTCCTGAGGCCTTCCAAACGTGTTGGTATCATTCAAACGAAAATTCTACAATAATGAACGATTTTATTCAATTCTTCGACCAGAGTTAATTTTCTTAGAAATATGCTAATTTCTAATCTCAACTTCTAACTTATTAAGTCATTTGGAGCGAAAATCTAAGTTTGTCTCATGATTCACTTCTCTATATGAATGTTTTATATAACAAACTCATCACACGATGGACGAATTGGTAGGACGTTTCTAATCAGAACGACATGTGGGTTCAAATCCAGCTGTTAGTAAACTGAAACATGTTTTGTCCCTTTAAATTCTTTGAGCGTGATATTTGAACACATTGAATTTGTAAATCAATGCATTCTACCGAAGTTTTAAAACTTCTCATGTAATGAGAAGTTTTAAAGGCAATAATATCATCGAGAGTGTGATTATGTAATAATTAAAATATCAAGAGATAAACAGCTAGTTTCTAAAAATTAGTGGAAGATCATTTTGTAATCTTTAGCAAAATTGTTTTTCGCCTAGGAGAAGAGTGGGAAGACTTGAGCAAGAAGAGTCAAGTTGTCACAAAACAAGATAACGGAAGCATAAGAGCCATTTATATTCTTATACTCTATTGATAAAGTAAATAGAGGCAAAAGTCTGGAGAGTCATAAACGCTATTGTAAAGAGCCACACGCGAGCTGTGGTCTGCAGACCGTGACGTAGGATGAAGTTAAACATTCATGAAACATTCCATTTTAAGGTTAATGGGTTTGTAGAAAAACTTAACTAGCAGCATGTACCTTTAACCTTTTCAACATTTGATAACATGTCTGATCTCACAATCAAAATGAAGAAATAAAAATATTAAGACCATCCTAGCAATTCCTAAATCCCACGTTTGAAATGATTTCATCTACTTTTTTAGATAAAAGCATTCTGTACATCTGTACTACATATATAGATAACATGTACCGATAATGTAAACATACAATCTGCGTATTAATAGTTCATCAGAGAAAAGAACGTTTTTGGGGAAATGTAATTCAGCAATTTCCTTAAATCTAAATTTTGTTGTGTCATTGTGATTTGTTTATTTCTCATAATTTATGAAATAATTCTGTAAGAAGAGTGGCGTTTCTGTGATAAAAAGTGCAAACTTCCTCAACCATACTTTCGTCTTTTTTACCTTCCTAATGTGTACCATCCTAAACATACAGGACCTAGCTTTTTGTTTCTGCAGTCACCACCACCCAAAAAAATGCTTCCCCCAAAAAAAATAAAAGCACTCTAAGCTTAAATTTTTTTGAAATAAGAAACAGAATTATAAAAGAATTATGTTATAACCAGAATAAATGACATACAGTTAAATATCTACAGATTTACAGAAAATTGTTTTACTGAAAATAAAATTTACAGTTTTAACAATATGATGTCAATGTCAGAATCCTATCTATGCCTGTTACAATTTGTTTAAGTATATTCAATCTGGTCTAACCTTTACCCAAAATAAAGGAATGACCGGATGTTTGTTTACTCTCGTTGTATTTTATTTTACTCCGAATTTATTTCCTAGATTCAAATATTCGAAATACATTTTTGTAAGATGTGTTTATTTTTATTTCTTTATTGCACTGTAGTGGTTTTTTCCACTCCTTAGTTCTGCAGCCGTAGGTTACCGTTACCTACCTAGCCTATCCAGCCCTGTGAACTTGTAAAAAAGAAACCGTTATCTCTTGCATTATAAAATAAACGATTCTGAGAATCTTGGTATCACTGTTTCACCTAGGCTCAAGGCCGTAGGCAGGGGAAGGGATTTGGGGGACAGATCCCCCCCCGAAACTTTGAAAGACCATTTTGTTGATAGACAATGTCCCACATTTGTGTGTTTATGGGCTATCTGCCTAGCTGTTAATGAACAAGGACAGTTATTCTTTTACAAAAAAACCGCTGAGGCCACAAAAGTTTTGCTAGGCCGCTGGCCGGAAATACAACACTGTATTTTCGGTATTGTATTCTGAAAATGTAGTGCTTTTCCTTACATCAATTGAAGTATAATTCACAAATAAAGATGTCTTTCTCCCTTGGTCCCCCTCCGAAAATAATTTCTGGCTACGGCCCTGCCTAGGCTCACCAGTCTAAATTATTTTATATTTTTTTACGTTATGCTTCTTCGATGTCAATTTCCTCTTCAAATTGCTGCAGATTGTAGCTTGATTTATAAAATTAAGGGTCGATCCCACCAAAGTCGTTTATCGGCTAACTACGATTAGCCAGGATTAACCGTGGCGTCAACCAATGAGGGAAAGCAATTCTCCATTTAAACCGAGATTAATCGCGCTTATCGTTAAACGACTTTGGTGGGATCGGCCCTAAATCAATACCATTGTTAATTTCAATTCATTACCACTTGTTTCTTGCTTTGCTTTTTAACTATGATTCACTCAAATGCTTTTTATTTCTTGTTTTAGATTCAATAGCTAAAAGAAGATACATCTGTCATGAAACAATTTCAGAGAGAGTCGGTGTAGTTATGAAAGGTCTCATTAATGTTTACTGAAAAAAAATGTTATTATTAATAAATATAAATTTGTCATTCTTCTATATTTGCGTCACTGTTACTAGTCACATGGTTTATGAGGCTGCGGCATTTCCATTAGTAGAAAATATGCATTATTTATAACTGTTAACTGTCAGATGCTTTGAAGTAAGAATCGAAAGTTGTCCTTAAGTTTATGCTTTGATTGTTTTGCTGGTTGTGATGTGCGAGGTATTTATTGGGTTTCGAGTTGTGGCGAATTATTTAATCTAGAATGATTATCATGTGTCCGATGGGCTTTAAATCTTCTGGTATTGAGTGTTATAATTCGTAGGGTATGACATTTCTTTCGATCGTGAAATGTGATGTGTTCAGAGCTGTTATATCTTGTCTTTGCAGTCTTTGTACTTTTTCTCATTGATAGTTACAGTACATCATTGGCAGTAGTACTATGCGGATTATTTATATACTTTTACATTCAAATTTTCTCTAAAGGCTCAAACAAAGATCGGTACATTGTTTCTCTTATCATTAAAGCATGGGGTGGATTTTCATATATTTTTCTGTTATGGAAGCATTTAATTTTATTATTCAAAAATATTATTATCTATAAGAAGAGCTCGAAAGTTTCAAATCAATCTAGTTGTCAGCATTGTGGGGAAACAGCTAGCCTTGAAAAAGAAATTGATGTAATAGTGTTTAATATTTCTCAATATTATTTATATTCTTGGTACAAACAAGTTGGGAATAATGAAGAATTTATTACACATTTGAATTCAATTATTAAAAATACACTGTTAAGTTTGTGCTCTAAAGTTACTACAGTAAACAGAGAGAGAATTTCATATGTCATTCTTCAAATCTATTTACATTTCTTCATTCATTTCATGGAAGCCAAGAAGAAATCTACCTTTGTATTGGAAGACTTTGAAGTAAGATATTGATTTGATTCTACTATAATCCTCTGAGAATCTTGAAAAGCATGTAAAAGTTATAAACTATTTATCTTACTGTAATTTAATGTGACATTGAAAGGTTTACTTTACACCAATTTTTCGTGTTTTGATCTAAGTTGGATTTAATGAAAGTCTTTAAAGTAGCACAAAACCTTTGGATTTAATAGTAATGGGATATAACATTGATGTATTTGTAGTGTTTGTAGTTTTCTTTAGATAGTTTATCAATATAGTTCCTTTTCATTAATTTTTTTAATAAAAGTAATGTTATTCTGCACAAGACAGAAATTACACAGTTGTCATGTTTTAAAATAGAGATTTTTTTTTCTTTTTCTTACAGTTTTGTTGTAAAGTAGAAAAGATACTTTATGAATTAGTAATCTTAGTATGTTTTCATATTTGTATATATAATATATATATATATATATATATATATATATATATATATATATGTGTGTGTGTGTGTGTGTGTGTGTGTCATGGCCTAGTGATATAAAAGTGTTTTATATAATATTTATTTAACTGATCCCAAATTATAGTTAGTATTATAACTACATATTTATACTTACATGCTGTGACAATTCAATGTACTGTTTGTGGTTATTTAACATTTTAAAAATAATCTCTTATTTTATAGATGAAGCACTGGGCTTCTCAAGACAGCACGACAGAGTGGTGTTATTTACAGAGTTTAGTAAGCTCTTTAATTGACACTTTTAGTCCTGTCAGTCCCGAGAAGTCTCTTCATAGTAAACAAAGTCCTATTTTACATAATTTTATTGTTGAAATACTGACTGAACATATCCTTCATCCACTTTCAAATCTTTTGTCTGATCCTTCTCAGCTTAATTCATGGTTATTAAAAGTATTAGAAACTTATATTGATGTTGAAAACTTAGAAAATTTCTTAAATAATGAAAATTTACCTGTTAATGTTCCTTGTGAAGTTTATAATTCTGGGCCAAAGATTTTGCTTGAAGATGAAGATTCATTTCCCAGTGATGCAGAGAGTAAATTAAAGGTCCCTCATATGCTATGTGATAAGTCTGGTAATGAATCAAGTGAATGGGAAAAAAATAAAACTTTGATAAAGTGTCATAATAAAAAAAATGCTGATTGTTTATCTCCTTTTATGTCTTCTAGTTTAAAATCATCTAGCAATATCAATCTATTAGACAGTGATTTATTAAGTGCAAGGGGAAGTAAGAGTGAAGCTTGTTCACCTGTTTCATGTGATACCTCAACTATTAAGCGATCTAAAAGTGCTGATTATATTCGCCAAATGCCACAACTGAGAGCTTTAAATATGAAAGACTATAATATTGTGATGCAGGGTGAAAACAATAAAATGTTTGTTGCCCTGAAATCTGATTCAAATACTGGAGGTTTTATAGAGGAAGCAGAAGAAGCATTTGAAGTGCCCACTCTGTTTTCAGATGTTCGAATTTCCGATACCGTGCAGCAAAGTGAAGCTGGCCTTTTGCCTTATACTTTATATTGCATACAGGTTAGAAACTTTTTTCTATTTTTCTAAAAATAACCTATACTATCAAATTATATATTTCCCTTAATTTTTTTTTTACATCTCTTATAGTATTCAGGTGTCTTCCATGATACTGGGAAATCATCAGAGAAACCTCATTTTATAAAGCAAGAGGTTAGTACAAAGAGACGTTTCCGAGAATTTCTTGCTTTGCAGTCAAGATTGGAAGATAATCCCAGTTTGAAGAATTATTTGAAAGGTAAAGAAGTCTGATAAAACTGAATAGTCTTGTTAAAACTCTCAATATTTAATTTTTCTTGTTCATTATTCACTTTATAAACTGCATGAAACTTACAAAAAATAATTACATTAATAGTGTAATAAAAATACCAGGATTGAAATTAATTTAGAACTATTATTTACTTAATTCTAAAAGGAGCAGAACTTTTCTATTTTTAAATGTTATTTAATAGTAACATAACTTTTTCCCTTACCAATACTTTTGAAAAAAATTTCAAAAAATTGTAATTTTTTTATTTTATTATTTCAGTTATAAGAAACTGAAACAAACATATTACACAAATTTTTAATTTTTTACATGTGTGAAAGAATTTAGTTTTATCGTCAATTTTTTCTCCTGATATATTTTGGCCAATAGAAAAAGTTAAATAATACTCTTTGTAAATAATACTCTTAGTTTTTGAACCAAGGGATACTTTATGTTTGGTACACTGCTATCTGGTCTCTTTTCTAACTGTTTTACCCCTTTTTTTTTACGGAAAGTACACACTTTCTTGTTAGATTTGGTTTTTTCTTAGTAGTAGTTAGAACAGTTGGAAAATGCTTTGAAGTTAGCCTGAGTAATTAAGAAATAATACTAGATCTACCTGATGTGACAGAAGTCAGAACGATTTTCTGCAATTAGTTTTTTAACAAGTTTAATTCTAAATTGTTTGGGTGATCATGAACATTCTGATTTACAGTATGAAAAGGAATTCCACTGAGCCAAATAAATGAGAAAAAATATTCATATAATATTTTTCAATTCTTTTCAATATAACTTTCCTTACTTATTCAGCATACATTCTATATATAATCAGGTAAAACAAGTGTCTTTCCAATGACAAAGCTCTCTAACCAAACTTGGTTTCTAAACTTACAATCAAAGCAGACTATTTTCTTTGTTAAGCTTCAGGCAGAGAAAAATTTGTTAATGCAAAAATCGTAATGATGACTTGTACTGCAGCCATTCTTGAATAACATTTATTGCCATATATACAAGCCTTAGATAACTCAGGATAACCGGGAAAGCAGTATAAAAGCATTATTAGTAGCAAGATTTAATATCTTTTTTACCTATTTAGTCATAAGTGCTTGAAAAGTATTTTATCATAAATAAAATATTTTCTTTTTTAGGCATTAAAGGACCTAGTAAGTGGTTGGCCTTGCCCTTTTCAAACATGGATAAAAAGAACATTGCTGAGAGGAAATCATTCCTGGAAAATTACTTAAAAGAACTTTGCAACCAAGGTCCTATTGCACAGAGTTCAGAGCTTCAGGAATTTCTTGCTTATGGTGGTGATGCATCTGTAGCTTTTGTCAAAAAAGCAGCTGACATCAATGTACCAAGAATTGACAAAGTTAGTTTGGTTCCATCCTCTTGCTTATAGTTAATTTCAGTTTTCTAATTTCAGTATTTAGATGTTTAAATTTTAAGGGGACATAGTACATTTCAAGGTGAATAGTCTTTGTAGCAGCCAATTTTTAATTCACAATAAAATAAAAAGTTTTGCTTTGTTTAGAATGAAATTTTCCCAAGATCATTTATAGGGTTTAATTTTATAAAATTATTCTGTTATATTATATGAAATAATACATTAAAAAATGTCAAGTTAAAAAAATAGAAATCTACATATTTGCAAAATAATGTTTGAAATATTTAAGTTAGAGACTAATATTTTATATCAAATAGAAACTAATTATTGTTTTATTCTGTAAATTAAAATTATATGAACTACATATTTCAATTTGCAGCCTAATAAATGCTAACTTCTTAAAATTTGTTGCAAGCTTTTAATTTTTTTAGGTATTAACACATCATATATATCTAAAGTTTTAATTTTCTGCCTGAAATACATATGTTAATTCAATTTGGTATTGAATTTTAGTTTCTAGTATACTTATTTCAAAATTTATCTTGCAAGTAAATTCCTGTCTTTTATTTGGGTATATTTCTTGTTCCTTTATTTTTAATTTTAAATATACTACTTGAAATGCCTAAACTATGTAATTTTTAAAAATTAAGAGTGTTATTAAACAACTTGTGGAAAATTAATTCTAAAAGGAGCAGAACTTTTTAATTTAATGAATCAAAAGAAGGTTGTAATAATGAAAATTTTTATACTCAAAAGGTACTATGTCCCTTTAAACACATTTATAAATCCAAAATTTATATTAAGGTGATAATTGTTAACTTCTAAAATATTAATAGTTTGCTTTTAAATGGATCTGTTAAGAAAGCTTTTAATAAATTTTATGTGTTATTTCCAATTATAATTCTGTGCTCTAAATAGATTACTATTTGCCCCCAAATTAGGTTAAAATAGGATGATCTGTTTTTAATGCTACTGAATACAGAGATTATAAGGAAGATTAAATGAGTTCAGGTTTGATTTTGCATGTGATACAATTAGGCCACATATATTTGATTGATATTTCTTTTGAATGTGATATTGATTTTGGGTAAATCACTGTGAAAATTTGAATTCCTTTACATTACTTAAAAGTTAACCCTAATTCTATCCTTTTGTAATACTACTATTAATTCATATTTTTTTTTATTAAATAGAACCCACAAAGTGCTTTATCATTTGCATGCATTGCATAAGTTTTTTGTTTATGAAACTGTAATTAAATAGGTGTGTGATTGGTTTACACCATTATCATTTTAACAGAAAGTTGAATTACATCTAATTATATAATGTTATTCCTTACCTATGAAAGAATTTGCTTGAATTTAATATTGTATTTGTAAGTAATTCTAAAAGCTTAATTTTATTGGAAAAAAAGTTTTGTATTATGCATCTGAGAATGCTCTTTTTGTTTTGATTTAAATTTTTATTAATCTTTATATAAATGACTAAACAAGATGTTATGCTAAGAAATGTATTGTACCAAGGGGTCTACATTTATAAATTTGTTAGGTGGCATACTAAAAAAAAAAAAAAAAAAAAAAAAGTCCCAGATGTATAAGTTAAATATTAGTCAAGTGAAATATTTGATAGCTGTTATTTTTTTTTCTGTATGAAATCTAACTGTAATAAATCTTAAGATTTTCCCATTTAGTGTTTTATTTGAGAAAACCAAACAAACTTTTCACAAATGATAAATTTATTTTAGATTCTCAAAAATAAAAAATAATGGGCATTATTATATGTTTAAAATTATCTAATTCCATTAAAATGTTCAAAAGCTGTATTGTTTTAAACATTTTCTATTCTTTCTTAAAAATTTAATGTGGAAAGGGACAAGGCAAAGTTGCTTTTAAGCATTCACATAACTATTTGAAAAAATAATTAAAGTATTTTAAGTTTTGTTCCTTATGAAAAAAGTATAAAAAATCAATTTTATACTTGAAAAAATGCTAAAATATAGTGGTTGCTAGAGATAAGTATTAAAAATAATGAAGTAATACTAAATTACACTTTTAATTATAAATTTGATAAATATATTTATTGTTAAACATCAGCAATGACTGAATTATAAATATTTTTATTATTGAAAAGAATTTTACAAGATAAAATTAAAAATCCACAATGCTTGTGGTTCTAATTTCCTAAACCTTTAGCTAATAAAAATCATTAAATATGACCTAATTTATTAAACAATTATTAGATTTCATTTTTCATAATTTGAAATTAATGTTTAACTATGTTAAACAATATATTATATGTATACAGTACAGTTTTGTTATGAATACTAACCTTTTAGCACATATATGACTGTCATTAATAAAATGCTTTAATAAATTAAAAGCTAAAAGTATCCACCAAAATTTTTAAATATTTTTTGACTACTTTAAAGAAAGAGGATGTACTATTTCTGTTCAGTATTTATCTTTCTGATTTTTAAATAAAACTATGCAATATAAATGAAAATTATCAATTTTTCATAATAAAAATTATTTTTTATACAAAATATATATTTCATATACAACTTTTTACCTGTGAGAATATTACATGTTAAGAAATATTTATTAGAAAGTATGGATTTATACACACACACACACACACACAAACATATATATATATATATGTTTATTAAATAAAAAGATCAATGTATAAAATGTATGAATAAATTATTAAAACCAAAGCATGCAACTATGTAGAAGCTTAACTAACTTCATGTCCTTGTCAGATAATTTTCAAATAAGTATGGTACTGCCATTTGATACCAGAATACTAGTTCATATCTTGTTGCTGTTGATGTTTGTAGCTGTTTCAGGTTGATTTCCAGTAGGTCTTAATGTAACAGGTCCTTGTGAATAAGTATGGATTACTGTATAAATGCTTATTAAACAAAAAGATCATCTGTAAAATGTATAAATAAATTATTAAAACTGAAAGCAGAAAGCTGTTTGGAAGTTAACAAGTTCTTAGTGTTCTTGCAAGTTAATGATCAAATAAGAGGACTCACTTTTTAAAGTCTGACGTATTGTGGTAATGATAACCATCTTTCCTTAAGAAGTCATATGGCTTGTAAATAGACACAATACCAGCCAGTCAACCAAGTAAAATTTCATTTCACAAATTATCTAGATATATTACTCATTAGTTTTCCAATAAAATGTTTTCTATAAAGTTATTCAAATAAAAGTACCAATTTGACTAAGAAACAGTTTTTAATAAAAAAAATTCATCTTGCAGGTTTATCATTAGAACGCATGAATTAACTGCTATAGGAAATTAACTTATGCCCTTTCTTCAAGCTTGAAGATCATTTAATAGTAGCATGTTTTGGTAGTACATTTCTTCATGTACTTTTAGCAAAATATTTTCTTATCTTCATGTTAGCAAACTCCATATTGTATCTTTTCAGTACACAAATCATTTTATACCTCTCCTTTTTTTTCTTTTAGCTGTTATAAATAGGTAAATTGATTTGTTGTAATAAATATATATAAAATTTTGTTATAGAAATTTCTTCTCTCTATCTATTTATTTATCTATCAATCAATCAATCTCTGTCTATCTATCTATCTATATATATATATATATATATATATATATATATGTGTGTGTGTGTGTGTGTGTGTGTGTGTGTGTGTGTGTGTATATATATGATTCTGGTCAATAAAGTTTAAAGTTATACAGAAACTCATATGCATGCTAGTTTAGGAATAAATACTGGCATAGTTATTTTATGTATTATCTTATAGTAACAATCCCAAAATTATTAGTATTATGAAGGGACGATTTATTAAAAAAATATTTAATGGCACTTTGATGCCTTTACTATTTGTTTCACACTCAGGCTTAAATTTTTTTAGAAATAGCTACATGAAAATATTAATCGTTACTGTGTAATACTGCATATAAATTACTATATTGTGCAAACATTTATTATCTATAAATAAAGATAATTATATAAAATGTATCAATGGAACAAGAAAAATAAAGCAGACAGATGTATAAAAGTTTAACAAACTTTTTTCCTAGGTAGAGAAAATGTTAAGATATGCTTAAGTCTCCCTGTAGACTGATTTCTGCTGCTGAATTTCTAGCTTTCTCATACTGACCAAACAAATTTTTAAAAGAGTTTATATAGTTCTATTTTTTGCTATCCTTTTTTCTACATTTGTCTTTATAATTTACCATTTGCCCATAAATATTTCTTGTTTATTTAAAAGTAATATTCATGTTCTAACAGCATTAGTGTACTAAAGCAACAATTTTTGTTGATATATATATTATGAGTATAATTAGCTTTATGATGATCAATTTTTTAGATATTTGTTCGTGGTGTGAAGGGTGCTATTGACATGTTCAAAACTGCCTTACCGTATTCAGCTGTTGAAGGTGGTTGTTCTCCTGAAGGTTCTTCTTCAACTATCAAACAGTACTCAGAAGACTTGATGCATGATCATAGATTCCATGAACACTTATTAGAATATGCTAATCGAGTATGTGTTTTAATACTTTATATTTGAAGTGTTTATAACCAAAGCTTAATAAATGCTCAATAATTCAGGTATTTTCTAACATATGTGCATATGCATATATATAAAATAACAAGTTATTAACCATGGCAACCTATTTCATTTTATTAAAGAAAAAGTTGACTTGGTTCACTCTGTGAATCCCCCTTATTAAAAAAAAAAAAAAAAAAAAAAATTGCTATGTTTATTATT
This sequence comes from Pardosa pseudoannulata, assembly GCA_032207245.1. Taxonomy (NCBI): domain Eukaryota; kingdom Metazoa; phylum Arthropoda; class Arachnida; order Araneae; family Lycosidae; genus Pardosa; species Pardosa pseudoannulata. The sequence continues at coordinate 40,102,846 of CM063502.1, read as the reverse complement.
ATAGTTTTAAGCAATTTACCATTGACTGTTTTAATAATCTATACTTGACATGAGATTTCTGTTTCTAATGTTTATTTATGTAATAGAATTATAGCGTATGTAATTACATTATATCTGTTAACCCTTTGCCTGTTTTGTACATCACATATGATATACACTTCTTTCAACAGGATATGTTCCCAAATAGCAAAGTACCAAATACAAAGAAATACTTCACATAATTAATTGCTTTTTTCAGTGACAGTCTGTTACATAACACTTCTTAAATTTATTTTGCTAATCAGTTTGTTTTATACACGCTTTTTCTTTCTCTAATGTCTAACTGGTAAATTTTGAAAATTTTATAAAGTATTTCAAAGAAAACTTACTTGAAAATATAGCTGGTTGATTAACCAATTGCCTGTCTCTACATCAAATATGATGTACACAACTAATATACACTTATATATCATATAGGATACACAATGAACTGTATCTTAAGTGGAAAACAATTTAGTGTCTTAAATTTAGATATATTTTTCAGTTAGACATATGAAATATAAAGTTTATATCTAATGTACATCATAACAAAATGAGCCAACCAAAGGATTAAAAACAACTTTAGTATTTAAAGATCTTTTTTTAATCCTTTTTGTTATTCTTTCTCTATTCACTTTTATTCCATTCTCTCTCTTTCAAAATATTTTCTTTGAAACATATTATAATTTTTTTCAACATTAGAAAATTCACAAACAGCAAAATAGCAATTTCAAGGAAACAAACATTTTGCATCATTAATTACTTTTTTTAATTTTTAGATATTATTTCTTAAAATTATTTACAAATCCATTTGTTTTAAACATGCCTGTTTTCTCTATGACATCTAGCAAGTAAATTCTGAAATTTTTACTAAACATTTCAAAGAAAACACTTTGACATGCAGAAGGCTGATAGCTGAATTGGTAAAACTGACATACAATGCTGCAGTTCACGGGTTTGAATCAGCTCCTTTGAAATGACTCCAAGTAGCAGCTCCTGGTCTAATTAGCCATCATGAAACAAGTGATTTACCTTAGTACCCTAAATCATCTTAATATAGAAAATGTGCTAACAGTAATTTTAATATTGGTTTCCCTTTGCCTGCTATGTATATCACATATGATATAGACATCTCATGTTTTATAACACTTATATTTTATATGTGATACACAATGAACTATATTTTAAACAGAAAATAATTTGGTGTAGCATCATAAATTTAGTTACATTTTTCAGTTAGATGTATGAAATTGAATCTGTATATCTAATGTACATCATATAATTATTCTCTCATGTGGGGACTGCCAAAGGGTTAATTAATTAACAGAAGCATTTTAGTTATCAGTAAAAAATTACTATACTCAAACATTGTTTTTCTGGTTGTTAGAATTTTAATAGGAAGGTGGGAAAGGTGAATTAGATGGACATTTACCAAGCTTACACGACTGAAATTTATTAATTAGAGACATTTGCATTACACTGCCAAATTTAGTTTCAGCCTTCTTCTTGGCCATATCCCTTTATATGATCAGATAAGGCAAATATATTTTTATATTGATGGCAGATCTTAATAATTTTCTATTCCACCCTCAAACTTATTACAGTCCCACTTTTTACTTATTTGTAAAAAGTAAAAGACGTATGTCCTCACAATTCAGTGGTCATATTAAAAAAAAATTTTTTTTTTTTGACCATGACTCATGCATTTTTAACCAATTTAAGCGTTACATCTGTATGTAGATATAAGGAAACATTTAATTTTGAGAATCTACCAATTTTTACTATTCCTAAACTGGTCATCACTAATTTACTCTTGACATTAGTTTGTACTATGTAATAACTTGCATAACTCATAAATAATTAGACATAAAAGATCACTATTTTGTATTGAGATCTGCTATAATGTCTCATTGTGCAACTTCTCTTCTGATTGCAATCTGAAGTCTATATGACAGAAAACTTTAAGGTTACTAATTCTGTTCCATAACTCAAATACAATTAGCTGTAAAATGTTGAAATTTTCATTTAGGACTATTATAACACATAGTTGCACACCTCCCTTTTTGACTACATTCTGCACTCAATACAACAAAAGTATTCAATTTAACATATTTAACACTATTCTGTAACTAAAAAAATGATTAGTTGTAAAATGTTAAAATTTTGTGTTTAGGACTGAAATAACTTTACTTATACAGCTCTTCTTTTAATTAGAACGTTCATTCTATGTAATGGAAAACTTCAATATAACATATAAACACTCTGTAGCATAAGTCAAATATGATAGCTATAAAATATTGAATTTTTGTATTTATAACTGTTATAACATCTATGTGTGACTTCCACTTTTGATTTCAATTTTTACTCTTTAATAAAAATTCTCCATATAACAGCAATTAATACTACTGATCTATAATAATACAGCTAAAAATTATTGACTTATCCATCTACAACTCTAACAATGCTATTTAAATATAGGAAACAATGCTTTTAAAAGGTAATTTTTAAAAAGCAAAAAAATATTTGTGGAGAATAATTTTGAGTTTCTACTGTTTATTACTTTCTGATATATAGATAGTATTGTAGTATAGACAGTGTAGTATAGAAAGTATTATAATTGCAAAAAAATTTCAATTTGTTGCAAAATGTCTGTATAACAGAAAGTTTCATTATAATGAGTATTAACTCTTCTGAACTTATAATTTTAATATTTGATCTTAAAGTAGTGACCAAATCACCTCATCTAAAAAATTAACTATCATTTGTTAATTTATAGTAATCTAAGCAGCTCATATCTTATTATTTAGCTCATGTATTACTGTGTACTTATTTGAAAAATTTAACATTGCTTAAATGATTTTGATTTTCTTTTCAATGAAATAATATTAAAAACAAAAAGGAGCTGCTCGCAGGAATTTTGTCTATTTGCTGTTGAGAAGCTTATTTTTAACCACCCAATAATTTCACTTTTTTCTATCAAAATGGTTGAAATTTGAGCTAGGAAATGGTGTAGATTTATTTTGTCATCTAAAGTCTAATGGACTACCAGAAAAATCTATTAGGAACTGAATATAAAATATTAAGAAATAAGTGTTTTGATTTACACAAATATGTTGGCAAAAAAAAAAAAAAAAAAAAAAAAAAAAATATCAGAGTGACATTCAAGCAAAACGTGTCAAATAATTAGCAAAAAAAAGTGTACCAATTAAATAATTTGGCATTTAAATATTTAACTTGATTAATAATAAAGCCTAGTATCCTTAAATAATAAGTATAACCTAAGATCTTGAAATAATATGAAGAAAAAAAACAATGGATTACAATACTATCTAGATTTTTAACTATGCTTTTTATGAGTTTATATTTTAAAATAAAGAGAAATATATTCTTATGTATGCTATTATTTAGGAGCCAGAAATTAGAGGGCATTTAAGGAACTTTTTTAGAAGTGTCTCAAGCATTCCACATTTTGAGCAGAGTTTGAAAAATTCTGAAGATTATCCACAAAGAGCTTCAATGTTACGATACTTATATAAATTAAAAACAGAGAGAAGTTGTAAATGTTCTGGAATATGGAATGTACATGGTATGCAGTTAAATAATCTTTTTTATTAAATGTTTAAATTATAGCTAAGAATAGTGCTGAAATTAAAACTTTATTTTACTCTTTAGATGAAGATTTTAGATTGGAAGAGAATGCTTTTGGGAATACAATAATTGATTTGATTATAGAATCCATGAAATTATCTCAGTTTAGCGGTCTTCACCTGTATTCAGTTGTAAAATCATTACTTTCTCCCACTATTGAAAGGTAAGTGATTTCTTAGAGGAATTATTCGGAATTTGCAATCAAGAATGAAGTTCGTAATTTGTTTTTCTTGAAATGAAGTTTATAGTAATCATATCATTCTGCTCTTTAATTATTTAAGCATTCTCTGATTGCTAATACTCTCCACTAAAAAACTTGAGCTATGTAAAAGATATTTTAAACATTTCCTAAACATGTACTTCCAATAGGATTTATGTATTTAATTTTAAATCTGAAGTTAATTAGCACTTTTTCACTATGCTTTTGTGAGTTTTTACCCAAAGAAAATAAAATTAAATAATAAAAAAAGAAGTCTGATAATCCACACTTCATCTATTCAGTTAGTTATAAAGGTAATTTCCAATTCTCTAGCTATATAAAATTAAGGAGAAAAATAACACCTTTCAGAACTCTTAAGCCTTGTTTTCAGAAGAAGTATGTCATAATAAAATGAATTCTGAGATTGTTTAGCATATTTAATTTATAATGTAAATATGTTTCACAGCCAAGGTTTTTTATAAAACAGCATATTCTAGGTTACATATAAAAAAAATCCTGTGAATTTACCAAGTTTTGCCATCTTTATATTAAATGTAAGAATGTTTTGTGTATTAATCAAGTTCAGTGTTTATTTATTTAGATAAGCTTATTTAATACCAAATAAGTTATTTAGGTACAAAATATGAATATTTAGATTTTATATATTGTAGTATGATAATCTATGTTAAACCAGTTTAAGATATTTTGGTTATTAAAACATTTTTTTAAAATTTTAATATATCCTAGAAATGATCAATTTTATTATTCCTAATAATTTTATTTATTTGAAATCCAATGGCTTATTAGAAAAACCTTTTCATTTTATATTTTCTAAATAATAATCATTAAGTGGGTGAAATTCCTTTTTTGTAAATAAATAGAGTTGTCAACTAAAAATTTTAGTAATATATGACTACTTTTCCTATAACTTTTGATGAAGGTTAATTTTAACTAAATACAGTTGAGCTGAATAGGAAAAAGATGTTCAAAATATGTTACTAGAGTGACTTAAAGATTTCTGACTTAAATTTTGGACATTAATAAACAATTTGCTTATAAATTTACTTACTATTTCTTTAAAGTTAACTGAACATCTTTCTTTAATACCTATCATAATATTTTATCTAGTGTAATATTAATCCCTATTAATCATTACCATTACTTGTTTTATCTTATAGGCATGCTCTTTCTCTGTTTGATCAATTTTCAGAACGTCACTTGGCCATTTTCTTACATATCCTTCATAACGCCTTATGGCCTAGTGAAAGTGATTCTGTAGATGAAAGTAATTTAAATTCTAGGCCAGATAATATACATAACTATAATAGGCTGAAGCAATATTTAAAGGGTAAGTTTTCTTTATTGTCTCTTTAATTTTAAAGGCATTCTATTAGAACATCACATAATTATAAAATTACTAATATAAAATAATAGCCTCATGCATGGGTTGTAGTTGTTCTGAAATAACCAAAGAAAAAACATATCCTGAAATGTGCTTATTTTTATATTATTTCTGAATTTTAGGAAAATAGTTAAATTTTTTGTAGTTTTTGCTTTGAATTTATGTAAATTTTCCAGAATTCCTAATTCTTTTACTTTTTGAAATTTCTATTTATATGCCTGTATATGTAATTCTATTATGTTAAGAATTATTTGAAATTGCATCAAATAGTTTAACTCTATGATAGTTCACTGGATTTTTCTAGTGGGTCACAATCATCCCAGATTATGCCAAGCAGAACAATTTGTTTCACATCATGACATTCAAAAGTAACCAATTCTTAAATGAACTGAGCTAAAAAAATTTAACTGGCGTGTAAACTTTTGTGCTCTTAGTGACTAACCAGATTTAAAAAAAAAATAAATAAATAACAAATTGTAAAATTTAATAATTAAAGCTTTAAATTATTTTTGGGGCTGAGGATCTTATTACTTATATATTATGAAATGTTGTACGAAGATGTGGCAAATCTTGTTGATAAATAATTAATACAAGATTTAATATTAAGTATTTTAATTTTAATTTTCTCTTTTAATATTTATATATAGTGAGTTCTTTACAATTATAAAATGGTATTTAAATGTCATGAATTTTTCTGTAATCATTTTCTTAGTAATTACTTATTTCCTAAATATTGTTCTGAAAATGTTTTGCAATTTTGTTTCTTTCCACTGCTACTTGAGTTTATTTATAAGAAACAATTTTTTAAAATAATACAAAAATATTTCTCCATGGCCATTCACTTGTAATCTAAAATTAAAAAAAAAAAACCTGTTAATCTGTAGTTAAGAATAATCACTTTAGAATACCCTGAAAGTCTTAAGTTGAGATTATGTAAACATTATTTCAGAACAATACTCTGATTTTGTTAAAAGTCTGCAGAAGTCCATCTTAGTTCAATCTTATACCATATACAGATAAATAGACAAAAGTCATATGTACAGTTTGTTAGCTTTATCAACATTTCAGTAAATAAAGTTCCTTACTAATTAATAGTTACACAATGTAATAACTTCATGATTTTCTGTCTTTTAAAATGTTTATAAATGTATATGGATAGAGTCTTATAATAAAGTATCAATATTCTTTCATCTTACAGTGGTTATTGGTACAAGTAATGGTATAATGAATGTGAATTGCATCCAGAAACTTGTTTTAGAAAGAATATATTTATTTCTGTCATCAATCCAGTATCAGCAATTGAATAGGTAGGTATATTTTCATTCTGTTTAAATAAATTATGTATACCTTTATTGTATATATCTATAAAAATGTTAACTGAGAGAGAAGACAAAACTAAATCTATAGCCAGTGCATATACAGGTCACACATTTCTATGAGGATGTAATTCAAAAGGTCCTACAATATAACTCTCTTAATATAGATGAAAGTTATGTTAAGTAGTTTAAGTACAGTAGATACTGTTTAATGTGATTCCATCAGGCCAACTCAGTTTTCATAACTATAACCAGTTGATTATCATAAATAAAAAATATAGTAAGTTAAGAAGGGGCAGCATATAGTATAAGTAATGAAAGGGCAATTTCAGCAGAAAACATTTACTTAACATAATAAAATTACATGTATAAAATACAAAATTGAAATTGCTCAGCTAGAAATTAATAGTACATTAATGTCAAGAAACAAAGAAATTACCAATTTTTGGTTGCCTGGTCTGCTTATGGAGTAAGTCATTAACAAAACATGAGTTTTGCAAACATTACATTCAAAATGTATTCAAAACCCATCAGTCTCATCTTTCCTTTATACTCAAAGCATATTCCTCATCTTTGCCCTTGTTGAAGTTTTGTCCTGAATAATATTTTTGGGTTTATCTTCATCAGAAACGAACATCAATGCATTCATGTTCAATATAGATTCATAAATGTCATAATCTGTTAAAGTAGACAAAGTTTTTAGGTTTTTGTTGATGTCAATCCAAGATTTGAAATCTTGTTCAGGAGGAGCACTAATTTTCTTTACAAATAACAATGGAAAGAATATCCTCATGATGCCTCTATCCCCTAATGTCGTGTGAGCCATTCCACAAATTTGTCTGGGAATTATTGAAAATGAACCTGGCCTAAAATTTTATAGCATTAAGTGATCATTTTTGTGTTAATTCAAATATGTCTGTTTAGGACCATAGGTTGTCGATAATATTAAATGAATGTTAACATTAACTGTAATCACATTAAGCAACATCTACTGTACAGTCTTTCTTGTAAAATTAAAATTGATAAAAATGCACACTTGTGTGTTTTTGATTGCAGTACTTGCTTAAAAAAGCACACCTTGTTTAAATGTTGAAGTTATATCATAAAAAGTTTCCATAGCTTCATAGTCTTTTACATACCCATGTTCCCATGTGGAAACATTTAGTATAAAGTTTAATTAATACTTTATTGTAGAAAAGGTACATTGGCATGTTTCATAGTACAAAATTACGGGCTTAAGATTGCATTGAAATTCTAGAAAAAAATATGTAAACCTTCTAATAAAAAAGTGTAATAAATAGTTGGTAAAATATTTTTCATACAGTTTATTCTTAAATATAAATGCATTTAAGGTTTAAATAGTGTTCTAATAATTATTTATTTATTTTTAGGTGTTTGTTGTTCCATATATATGATGTAGTACTTCATACAATGTGCTCAAAAGAAAATTAGACAATGTGCCTGTAATGGATAACTTATGTATCATGTGTATAATTGTTATATATTTATAAATATTGTAACTGTATTTTATCATGTTTGTGTTGAAATTATTTTCAGATATTTGTAGTACATTCCACTATTGTGATCACAGAATTTTGGCAAAATTTATGATATGAATTTTAATTTGTTAGACTCTAATCTTTTATATACATCAAAGTTTTTGAAATGCTAAACAACTTACTAAAACTGAAGTCTAATTTTTTTTAGAATTTATTATTCAGCAGCTATAAAGCACAATTTATAATTGCACTTTGAATTTATATATTTTGTCAAAGAAGTGAGAAAGAAAAATGTTTTTGTTGTTAAATTTTGTTTATGATAAATTTCATATAAAATATATGAATTTTTAAAAAATTATTTACTTTTTGTATTGAAGTAAAATAGATTTCATATGGATTTGAAATAAAAAAAAAATCTCCCACAAGCATAAAAATAAAGGTATTCATAAGGCAAAAATTATTTTTTCTTTTAATAATTTTAACTTGAATAGTTGCAAAAATTTACATAAGCTTTTAGTCATTTAATGACATATGGCAATGCTACTTTCCCAAAATGTATATAAATTCCTGTATGTACACATATTTTAATGTTGGAAATATATTTTATTTAATTATATCATCTGTTTATGTGTAAAAAAAAGTTAATATATTTTTTAAACTCCATGTTTTAGTTAACATCATTATAATGTATTGAACATCATATTTTATTATTTCAGTACATTTTTTAGGAGTTGGATAAGCTTATTAAACACAATTTTAAGCCTTAGATTTCCTTTCTATACAAATTTAGGTGATGATTTACTTTAAGTTTCAGACATATATGGAGGAAATACAAATAAAATAGTTTGACTATTGTCTGAATGCCAGAACAAATATTTTGCAATTTTGTGTATTTTATGAGAGACCTATTGAATATCTTGACTACAGTATTTGATCAATTTACATAATTTGAATATTCAAGTGTCTATATTAAGAGTTTATGAAAAATTTAATAACAGTTAAATAATAAAAATATTTTATAGAATTATGTTATGATTCAAAAGCTACTATAAAATAGATTAATCAGTAGCTTGATGCATGCTGTATAATGGTCTTCTGTTGATTGTACTTGTTAATCTTTGATATAAATATATTATTTATATAATGTTTTGATTTAATCTGTTGTTACTATTTTAAGTATCTCTAATTTTTTAATATATAATATAAGGTCTACAGTTTTTTGTCATATTTTACTTGTCCTGTAAATGTGTATTGTGAGAAAAAAAATGTACAGTTTTAAAATTGTTTAAAAATAAATTTTTACGATTTGTATTTTAATTCGAAAATTTGTCTCTTTCTCTAAATGGCATATAAACTGTAATTTTACTTATTTCAAGCACTAATAAATGTTATCTTTGTTTCTGTTTAGTAACTAACATGTTATTGATTTGGATTCAGAAAAAAAATCTTTCTCTTTGTAAGAGTTTCTCTCAAATCACCATTGAGGAAAAAGAGTATCTTTTTCTTTTATATTACCAAGAAAATAATACATATATTTGAAGTAAATGGCTGAAGTAGCAAATGAGTTAATATCTTACAGTGATTTTTAAAGTAAATAACTGAAAACAGTTTTCATAACTATTAGTGAAACTGTAATCTGTTTGACTTAAAGTATATTTTATGGAGAAAATACATGCTATTATAATTTCTAGTGAGGTTGTCAATGCTAAAGTTTCGAGTACTTTGAACATGAACACAAGTTTTCTGCATAAAAATGTACAAATTTTTCACACATCAATGGTCTCATTTGGAATTCAAAATTTTAAATTCAATTAAAAGTAAAGTTTCATTAAAACTGCTTTGTAAAAAATTTTAATTGTAAATATTTTTTTTATATAAATTATGTAGTGTAAAGGAAATGATAGGAAGTAATTTTTAAAACACTTTTCCACCAATCAGTATTTAAAAATTACTCCAAATATAGACAATCAAATCAGTTTTATTTAAATAACTTATTAATATCAAAAATATTCACTTTAATAAAAAAAAATCAGATGTAGAAATCAGTAAAAAAATGGGTATTATATAAGGAAACGAATTTGTCTTCTCCCCAAAGGAACATTGACAGCCTTAATAGCATAAAATTACATGCTTTTATTCATTTTTTTATCAATGAAATTATTCTAATAAATGTTTAAAGGTTTTAATAACTTAAGTATTGTTCTTGGATGTGGGAAATGAAATCTGTTGCTGTTTCGTGCTCCTACCTGAAAGAGTGGGTGAGCTAGCACTATGCTTACTGCATATTATATAAAAATTTATTCTGTAGAAATTTGAGGTGTAAACTTACTAGATTGATCTTTTGGGGACTTATAGGCCTCAGTTTTTGAGAAAACATTGTATTTGAATTTATATGTTAATGCTTTGACATGGCTGCTGTTACTGGAATGATTGATATATATATATATATATATATATATATATATGTGTGTGTGTGTGTGTGTGTGTATTTGTACATAAGACATCATAAGTATCACTACATATTAACTTTAGAAAATAACTTCAAATTTACTTCAAATAAAACCAAAAATTCAATATCTTCCTGGACTTTGTATATACCAATCTATAATAAGAAAATCTAAAGTGCATGATAGTGTGCAAATGTTTTAAGCACATTATGCTGTATGTTTATAAAAAATAAATATATATAATAAAAGATAATTAGTGTAAAAGAGTATTTTGAATGTGAAAGCAGATTGTATAAAAAATATTTTCCCCAGTATTATGGACAGTTAATTTTATTTATTTAAATATTAAAAAACATTTGCAAAACAGTTCTGTAAAATGTTTTGTAAGATTGTCTTAATTTTCTTATATGACAGTCTTTATAATCTAGTGTCAATAATTTTCTGCAACTGCAGTCTATAATTATATCTAATTTCATATTTTTCCATTCTTATTTAAGTATACTGATAAAAAATTACATAATTTATAGATGAAATGAGTTTAACTAGTCTCATTTTTTAAAAATAAACTCTGAAATTATATTCAGAAATGTTTAAAACATGTATAATAACTGCCCTTTACCCTTTTTCGTATTATTTCCTTTAGGAAGTTGTCTGAAAAACAAATTGATGATAAACTTTAAAAAGACACATTTAGGTTTAAAATGTGTAATCTCACTAAACTAAATAAGTAAATAAACTTCAGTCATAATTTGAAATTTCTGCAGAAGGGTCAAGTTTTATGCTAATTTTAAACAACTGAATGAAAACATCAAAAATAAATATTTGATGTTTTCATTCAATTGTTTAAAATTAGCATAACACTTGACTCATCTGCGGAAATTACAAATTATGACTGGAGTTTATTTACTTATTTCCTTGTTTATGCCAAAACTAAACAAGGAATTTTTTCTATAATACTTATAATTGCCTCTCAGCATAACTTTAATGAATAAATTTCACTGCCTGATCATTAATCATAATATATCTTTTAAAAGACTGCATGATCTTGCAGATTAGAAAAGCCTAACATGTGAAACTCCTAAATTTAAAAATGCTTAATCTACCTGATACATAGAGAAAGAGTCATTTTTGCATAAAACTTATTTTTCTTACTTAAAAAAAAAACTTTTTTGAGATTTTAAGATGTTTTTTCTCTTAGAAACAAAGTTATATCTATGGATTTTCAGCAATTTTCTCCAATTTTGAAGAAATCCTTTATTGTAGGAATTGTAAAAGGTAATTTATCTCTGTAGGGAAAATTTTCAATGTAGTATTCAACTGAAGATAAACTGTTATTCATGACCCAGACCACTTCTACTCATCCTAAAAATTACATCCTCCCTCCAACTCCTATTATTATCATAAAAATTCATGGTATCATTAGAGTTAGCCACCTTACCTACAACTAACATATTGCATACCTTGCATCTAACTCGGAAAATTTGATGTGAGTCACCATGTACATAAGAATGTGATTGACACGGTTGTTGTCACTTTAGATGTTTTATTTCCCTTTGGTTATCACCAGATTTTGAAAAGCAAAGAGTGTGGTGACCTTGGTTTTTATAATACAATTTTGCTTTGTTTTGGTTTAATATGAAATTTGTTTAAATTATTGTGAAGTATTTATGCATGGTGTTCAAGTGTTCAGTTCCTTTCTGTAAAGGAAATTAAGTAAAAGGGCTAAAAGTTTCCATTTTCAATGTGCCTAAAGATGAAGATTTAAAAGAAAAATATTGTGTTATTTTAATGTCATATATATATTTCAGGACCTACTGGAAATTGTGGATTCAAATCCCACCAAGACATAAATGTTCAAGTCATTCAGAATTGGCTTTAAGCAGTAGGTTTTGGTCTCATTAGCCCTTTTGTTGTAAAAGTAGACTATAACACTCCAAACCAAACCTGAAACTTGCTTATTTCTGAAAGTTTGAAAAGGGAGATACAAGACATACATGTTTGACTTGAATCAAGCCCTAGGTGTTATAACATCTATTTGTTGAGCCATGCAAGATACATGCATATGTATAGATGTCAAGAGTAAACTAATCATACTACTTCAGGAATGGTTAAAATGGATATTTAAAGTTTTCTTGCATGTACAAACAGATGTAATACTTGATCAAAATTAAGTCAGTCATGATCAAAGTAAATATTTTCGTTTAAATTAGAGCATGGGATTTTACTGTGATTACAATACTTCCTTTACTTTGACTAAATAAGAAAAAAGCTGAACACCTCTAGAAAGTCTCAGAGCCTCTCTAAAAAAAGAATAAATAAAAAAAACCCCAACTCTCTCTAGGTAAAAATGTTTGAAAAACTACGCTGTCAAGAGGTAAAGAGGATGATCAGACTGCAGTCTGATCACCTTATTTCACTACCTTCCCTTGCATCACTATGCTCCTTTAAAAAATATTTAAAAGTGCTTTATTAATTTTTATTTATTTATGTTTGTATTTACATTTTTTATTAAAATATTAAATCATTTAGAAGTTTTTATTAGCTGTCCTCATTTTTAATTCATAATTACAAAATGTGTCACTCTTTGTATAAAAAATTAATTTAGATGGAAATGAAAACAAGTATTCTTTATGGTACTTACCTCTCCTCACTTTCATATTCTAAAACTCATTTTTCACTCACTACTGATGTTGGAAAACTCACTATTATCACTTTTATAAACTTATAGACCTTGTGGCAGCTCTGCAGATATTTAAAAAACATAAACTTCTTTGTTGTTAGTTAGGTTATTCTATAATTAATAATTGAACTTTAAACACTATCACAGATAATTTACAAGACAACATTAGGTTACCTTCACATAAAACTTGGCTATATTCACCATAGGAATTCTAGCTTAATCAAGCTTTACCCTTTTCTAAAACACAAAGCAAATACCTTATTAGAAAGCTTGTAGTATTATATGCACTGTTCAATTACTTGAGTGGAATTCTTTAAATTTGATGATTCTTTATAGTATAAGTCTTAGTTTTTTTTAATTTTAAAGATAACTTAATATCCCCATTTAAAATAATTAAAGCCATTGATAAACAATCTTTGATTAAGTCTCACTACAGTCTAAGGAGCAACAATATTGTACCTATAAAGAGTTATTTTTCGCATATGGGCTACATTGTTTTCATATTAGCTTTTTCGGGAAAAGTGTACAATTATATTTCTTAAAATAAAATTACCTCAACAAGAAAAAATTTAATAAGACATTTAAAATAAAAAACATTCTAAATGATGCTGTACAGAAATCTAAATATAAGTTAATGGTGGGTAACTATACAAACTTAATGTTTAAGCTCTTATTATATTGTTCTATTATTATTTTTTAGATTAATAGATATTTTGATAGAAGTGAATGTAAAGAATGTTTATATATAGTTAAAAACAATGCTAAGTGATAAGGACTTATTGGGATACACAAGTATATACAAATTTTCATGTACAAACACTGTCAGCATATGTGGATAGGTCTATATTGAGTCTAGTCTAAGAGTGCACATTTGTCTCATTACATTTTCTTGCTCTAACTTAATCATAAGAAATTATAACATTTTACCACAAACAAATCCATGTCTTCATATAGCCTGCCCAGATTGTATAATGGCTAGCATATTGTACTTTGACCCATTAGATTCTATTCTGAGTAAGGCTTGGATGTATTTGCATTGTCTCCCTATAGGGAATTATAACAGTCAATGTTTATAAAGGCAAGTGCCTCTGCATTGGAGAATAAAATAAATGTTTTTCATATAACATGCACAATTGATACCATCACTCCCCAGCCACATTAACTACAATTTATCTTCTCATCATTTTTAAAATTTCTTCACAACCAAAATAGATGTAAATATTTGAAAATTGTTCAATTTGTGATATTTCCCATTCATTAGCATAGAGTGAATTATGCTTTTCTCCTTAATCTTTAGTGGTTTTAGAGTGAAAAGAAATTGTATAATGATTTAACAATTTATTAAATGATTTTTTGTGCAAAATAAAATCATGATTGGTAAAAATATATCATGCTTTCATAGGAGGATAATAAAAATTCAAAACATTCACATTTTCAATACAGTAATACTTTAGTTTTTACTATAGATTTGATTATGATACTTGCTATACATATTGAGGACTGCTTCAAGAAATTTCATTAAAATATAACCTCTTTCTTCCTCAGACATTTTAACAGAATTAAGATAATTATCATCAAAGATTAAATAATTCTGCATAGTAAAGGAAATTAAGCAAATCTTTTTGATAATGTTATATGAAGCATCATGAAAAATTTCAAGATAATACAACAAAATTAAAAAAAAATGTGTCAAGATGAAAATGAAATTAATATCTCAGAATATCTTAGTATGTGATAATATAAAATACTATAATGTTTTCTAAATATATGCATCTTAAGTGTTAAAATCAATTAAATCCAAATTTTTTCATATCAAACCTGAGATCCATTTGAATGGCATATTAAGTTCATAAATCTATTACTCTCAAGGCATCATTAAAAAAATTGTCAGAGTACAATCCTTTTCCATGTAGTGAATAAAATGCAAATAGCCTCTAGCATCCTAAGATTATTGAAGATAAAGCTTGCATACTTTAGGAAAAAAATTTTTTAAATAATGTAATACATAATTCCTTTTCAATAATTTTTGCTTTGAAAAGTCACATTAGCTTTGATTTAATTTCAAATAAATCTTTTCAAGATAAGTTACTGAATTTCACATGGCTTTTTTTTTTTGGCAACTTTCTAGAGTAAAATTAATATTTTATTAACAACAATTATACAGTGAATCATAAACATGTTAGCTTACTAAAATAAACTATCTCAATATAATCAGAATAAAAGTAAACTTGGTCATATAATATCAACAATCATATTTTAAATTTATTAGCCTAAATTTCTCCATACTGTATATATTTATATATTTTTGTGGTTGAGAAAGGAAAACAACAAGTAGACTTTGCAATTTCATTTTTATTTTTTTTGCATGACAATAACAAATATCTGATTTTAAATTCATATTCAAGTGTCTTCATTGTGATAAATGATGAAAAAAATCAAATTATTATAATACAAACTACTTACAGGATAGGAACATCATAGATTGAAGTAACTTCATATTCAGTTCCCTATAACAGAAAATTTTTATTATAAAAGTTGTCACTAAAGAGCATTTTACTAAGATAATCATTTCATAACTTATACATTAAAAAATATTATAACCTGCAAAAATCTGTTCTAAACTTATTTTGAGCTATAATTTGGTGAAATTTTTTTTAGAAATAAATTTTACATAAATAATTATAATAAAATTTTAATTTAAATATGATTAGGAGATGAACAGTATAAATTGTCAAACTCTCAATAGTAATATGTATATAAAAATGAAATAACATAGAAATTCTAAAATTAATATAAATTCTAAGAATAAAATTATTTAACTAATTTATTATAATAGTCAAACTTTGGGGCTTTTAAACATAAGAAATTTTCAGTAATATGAGATCTAAATAGGAAAAAAAAATTTCACAATAAGTTTATATTGTCTTAGAAACATCATTAAATAATTTTTAGGTCCATTTAATGCTTAAGATATCAATGCCCATGATTTTTTGCACAGATCATAATAGGTGCAATAGATATAGGGGCAAAATATAGGAGTTTTAATGATTATTTAAGTGTGTGAAATATTTTTTTATAATGATTAGTACCTATTTTTAAACAAAAGTTACTTAATATTCTAAAGTGATGAGAATGAAGAGTTTTGGTTTTGAGCACTGTGTCAATATTTTGAAACATGAAGGCTGATTTAACATGGAATCTACTGCTTAAAGTCAACTCTGAATGGCAACATCAATAGAATCATCAATAGCAACAGTGAGATTCAAACCCATGAACTCTAGTATTTTAAGTCTTATCCTTCAGCCATTTGGCTGTAGGGATGAAGGGAAGCTATTAGATCTTTACAGATTACTGCTTAATTTACATTTATGCTAAAATAATAAATTTTGCTACCTAAAATTACAAGAGAAAATTAAATTTTTAATATTATGAAATTTTTGCAAAATGTATTTTATTCTAAATCACTAGCATTTCATTTAACAGTTTCTTTTATGTATAAGATGTGACTAATAAAATGGTTTTTAATAAATATAGGTTATTAATTTTATACATTGACAGGAGAATACTGAAAAGGTTACAACATTATTGTTTATTTCAGAAGTATTATAGTTAATGTATACACTTGTTTATAGCAACTAAATATTTATTGAAATGAATCAAGAAAAGATAAATTTGAGAAACAAGAAAGATTTGAGGTAAAAGCTCTTAATATTGAATTTATCATTTTATACATTACAATTCAAAGAAAGTTAAATATCTTCTAGAGTTAGAGCACTTATAATGCCTTATGGAAGAGATGAAATTAAGATAGCTGATAACTACTGGTATACCTAACTTATAAGGAAAAATAACAATTAACAAGTTTATCTAATTGTAAAGTGATAAAAAATAAGCTTAATATTTAAGCTGTAACAAAAACAAAATAAAAAACTTGGAACATCACTTAATTTCTACTTCAGTTGCAATTCCTGAAAAATAAATTCAAATTAAAATTTTTATTAAATATGTAACAGAAACTAATGTTTAAGATTCTATTTTTCAAGACAATATGTAGTGCTATACTGAGCAGCGCAGAATAGCCAAGGCGCAGAATATCAAGTACTCGGCTGAGTACTGAGTAGTTCGCTTTAAAAAGTTTTACTGATGTAACTCATGAAAAAGTTTGAATTTATTGAAATGAAAACTAAATATTTAATTTAAAGACAATGTTTGAAAAATGAAAAATTTTAAAACTGTAAAATTAGAATTTTTAAAAGAAATATATATAAAAGAGAAAAAAATTCAGTTATAAAAATTATGATTAACCAGTATGTAATAGAAACAGGGAAAAAATTATTGAATTTCTTTTTTAAAGAATTAAAGCTTTACTGAAATGCTAAATAAATTTATCTAGAAACATATTTAACCAAATTAATATTAATAAAAATTTTGGAATTTGTAAACTTTTTTCTTCTCTACTAGTAAAATATTCCTTTTTCAAGTAAAAACTGGCCAAATGGGAAGGATAGAGTATATCAGTTTGAATTTCACTGCTGGCATGGATGTTTATAGTCATTTGGAATTGGCTTTAAGCAGTAAGTCATAGTCTCATTAGCTCTTGTGTAACAAAAAAGGGAGAACATAGCACTCTAAAACCAGCTAACCAGTCGGGCAAAATATTTCAAACAACTCATATGATTTAATATTTTTTACACAAAATTAAATTGATAATAAGTACAAAAATTAATCAGAACATAAAATAATGATATATAAAGAATATTTTACTAAATACTGTTCAGATATAGAGATATTAGGTACATCTATACTAATCAAACCTATTTAATATTGGGGAATATAAACATTTTTAAAACCAACCTAAACTAGGAGTGTATGAAAGAATAGCTGATGAATCTGAAATGAGTGGATCCTTTTCTTTCTCCAGATCTGAAATTGATGGAGCTTCAGATTTTATGTCAATTACTGTTTGGTTGATTAGATCATTTTTTGAATAAGTTTTTCTAGATTGGAAATATTTGCTCTTCTCCAGAATGTTTAAATTATTTTCTGCAACATCATCTGCTTCCAACTTGACACTGTCTGATGCAACACCAAATTGACTGATTCCTTTAGCACTGATTTCTTCAGTAGTTGGCCACTGTTCTTTGCTGCTGTTATAAAAGTTAAAATTTAAAATATGTTGCTTCTTGAAATGGAAAGTTTCTATATTAGGCTCACGCGGCCTTATTGATAAAAGTTTTGCATTGAAAGCATCATGAAATACTACTTGGTTACTTCGCAACTCTGTAATAGATGCAGTTTCATCCACCTGTTTGAAAACATGATGATCTGTAATAACTGAAGCACTCTCAGTTTTAGAATCTAGTTTCACCTTAGCAGCCTCACATACTTCAGCAGCATAAATGCTCTCATTTTGCCTCTTTAGCCGCATTCGAAGGAGATCTTGAGCTCTTTCTTTTTCTTTGTAAGCAGGATCGAGGCGTTTGACATGAAGGCGGGTTTTCTGCTGCTCCCTTTCACGTTCTCGGAAATCAGGATTACTTCTTTTTAACTTCATTCGCTCTCTTTGTCTCTCCCTCTCTTGGGATCGAAATACAGGATCTAATCTTTTGAGACGCATTCGGTAACGTCCTTTCTCTCGTTCAGCTGCTCGAAATCGGGGATCTTGGCGTTTTATCCGCATTACTGTTCTTTGGCGTACTCTTTCTTGTGTTCTATAATATGGATCTAATCGACGTTGTTTGGTCTTAAGTTTATTTCTTGTCTTGTAATCAAATCTGCAGAAAAGAAAATGTGAGTCATGTTTCACTTTCACAATTTATTAGTACAGAAAACTATTTGTTTGAAAATATGCAATAGAATTATATTGCACTAAAATAATTAGACATGTAAGAAATACTTCTTATAAGGAAATATTAAGTTTATCTGCTAAAAAGAAATGCTGAAAATATAAATAAGGAGAAAGTTACATCATTTCATAAAATTAAGAATTTTATTCCATAGAGAAATAAATGAAATTATTAAAAAATGATTTTTACATTAATTATTAATAGTAAAAACTTGAGGCTTTTCTGTGTCTAAGTGATTACAGCTTCAAATTTCATTTTACCACTGATTTTCAAATTTTGAAAAACAATACTTCAATTATAATAGTCTATGAAATGTATCTATAAAAAGTAGATTATTAATTGAAATTTCCATCTTAATATAAAGAATCTGAGAAAAGTAAAATATATTCTTCCTATGAAGCGATTATTTCAATGACATATATAATAATGTCACCACACATAAATGTAAAGTCTAAATTCAAACTCTGTTTTAGGCTACCTATATTTTCAATGATCACAGACTCACATTCTTATATGATAATTCAAAAAATTCTATATAGAAGTTATATAGCAACAAACACTTCCACAATAAAGAAATTGATTACATTTATAGAGTAAAATTCTATAATAACTCTATAGAACTCTTACAGTATTAGCAATACTTAAAAAATATAAAAACATTACAACAATATTACTGCTTTTGTCTCTTATTCTCTAAAAGCCTATCTATAAACATATTATTTTTCTAAAAACATATTAATTATATACAAGGTTTAAACTAGGATCACATTTTTTTTTAATGTAAATGAAACTCTAGCCAAGAGTTTCCCCAGTTAATTCATCTTATACATGATTAAAAATATTGGTTAATGGGGATAATAAAAGTCATAATATTACAAAACACACTAAAATTGGAATCTTTTATGTTCATGTTGGAATTCTAACCTAGAGTGCATTATAAATATTTTTTTACATTTATTACTATAAACAGTAGCAAGTCAATAATACTGCTATAATACATAAACCTTTTACTGCCAGCAAGTTATATATTGATTATACTGGACATGCAAAAACTATCATAGCCTAATTTATTAGCTTACTTTTTATAGTTATTTTTCTTTTCTAAAAATTAAAGTCAACCTGCATAATTTCACCATGATTCTCAGCTCCAAACATATCTTAAATATTGGAAAAAGAACAAAATGTATTAAAACTTTAGGAATAAAAATAATTCAAAATCTGGAATTCTGCAAACTTGGTTAAAATACTCTGAGCAGTCTTGCATGACACACCTAAACTAGATGGGCAGTAAAATATTAAATAAAAGCATTGTCTATTATTATGTAATGAATTTAGATTATAATTTTAAATATATTACAGTTTATATAATAATTTACTTTTATATTCTAACAACACAAAATATTTTAATACATTATCATAATATGTAAATGTTTTAAAAATTTCATACCTACTTGCAAAATTAGGTATGTTACTTTTAAAACATGTACATAGATCGTGCTCTATGTATACTCTTTTCATTTTATTCAAATGTATTAAATGGATAATATTGAGAATCATGAAATAATTACACATGAACTATGTATATACAAAATTAAAAGCTTAAAACTATTTTGCATATCTATATAAATAAATTAGAGTGTTTATGTATCTACCTGCCTGTAAACATGATTATTCTTAAACAGTGAGAGCTACATGCATGAGATTTAGTACAGGGGTTCTTTATGACATCCTTCAAAATGCCTTGATGCCTTTTTTTAAAATTACAACTAAGTTTATTTATTTTATTTTCAAGCAATTTTTAATGGCCTTTTTTAAATTTCAAAATTAGCAGCATACAATAAAATTATCACAGTTTAGCTAAAATAAAGTAGCCAGCAAGAATAAAAAAAAAAAAGATTAGAAATGATATCCTAGATTTACCATACCTCTAATTAATTTAATGTTTTTAGTACAAGATGTCATTTAATGAAATCTATCATTTATTTATTAGCAAAAATTATTAGCATTTTTATTAGCATTTATTATTAGCAAAAATTATAAAATGTATATTTTTTTTTAGTATTAAAGCATGATTTTGTAATTATTTCACATTTTTAGAGTGATTACAGATTTTTTATTTTTGTTAATGCTGTGAAAATTTCTATAATACTTAGAGTGACAGTTGAATCAGTATCCAATCAATATTCTTTTGTAGCTTTGACAATTAAAGAGGCTACTACTTACTGAAGGAAAAACTTTTCATCAATAGGTAAGGTTTGAATGTTACAAGCAAACTGCTGAGAGAATGTAGCTGGAATGATGAATTTTTGTTCAGATGAGATAGTAGGGTCACATTGAGTTGGCCAGCCTCTAATTACTAATGGCAATTCATCACTTCTTTCTCCAAAAGGGAGATTTCCAGGATTTATCAAATCATACTTAGCTCCATTATCAGCAACTGGCAGTCTGAAATGTACAATCATTAGTGTCTTTAAATTGCTAAAAGAATACTTTGGCATAAATGGTTTAACATTACTTTTGTCATAAAGTTCATAAAAAACTATTTTGTATGATATTTACAATTGTATTTAATAATCTTTTTCTTTGCATACTTATATTTTTGTTATCAAAGTTTACTTCTATGATAATAAGTAACAAAGATAAAACAAAAATGTTGATTATTAAAATACATTTTTTAACAACTGATGACACAGGCAAAAATTTTTTTATAGGAAATTAATCAAGCCACATATCAAACTTTAAGACATACTCCTATTAATTTCTATAGCTAACTGTTTAGCAGTTATGTATTGTACTATTGTTTTCTAAATGATTATGTAACTATAAGATAAGCTATATAACTTAGATGTTTAATAGTTCACAGATATTTTAGAAGAGCTAAAACATTAGAAAATCTAATCAGTTAGGACTGATAAGACAAATAATTTACTAAAAATAATTAAACAATTAAGTTTCACTAAAAATAAATATATTGATTGCTCAATAACAATAATGTTTTTAGCAAACACTTTTGACTACTTAGCTCCAAAAATGAAAATTATACTCTCTCTTGTTTAGGTTTATTTACTGCAATAAATCAGACTCCTTCATTTCTGATTCATGCTTATTACAATAAAATATTATGAAAAGAAATATATTAATCTGATAAAAAGTACTAGGAAAGTTTGCAGTCAACTAATGAAACTATTGATTATGAAATGAAAAAAAATTGTAGTGATTTAAATCTACTGATATTTTTAATCATTAATTTAAATCTATGTCAGGTACTTAAAGTGATTTTATGTATTCTCTTCATTTAACTCCAGCTTCTATTGAAAGATATTTTCAATAATTGGATTGGTTTGAAATATATTGCAAAATAAGCTAAGTGTTGAAAAAAAGCACTAAAACTTACAAATCATTAAATTCAAAATCTTAAATTTGTAGATCCTATTAAAAAAATTGACAAATGTTATTTTAAAAAAGTAAAATCTTGATGTAGAAGTTTTATTTTCAAGAATATAGTTGATTTGAATTTTTTGTATAAAACATTTGTACCACATATTTTTACTATACACTAGGTATATGGAAGTAGTAGTACTGTACCTACTATATTCTATGTTATTAACAAATTTCAATGCACTAAAATAAAATTTTTTTACTTCCAGTTTTATATTTTCTTTTTAAAATTAACTAAAATGATTTCAATTCATTAAATGTATATGTTGTTTAAAATTTTAAATATTGTTCAAAATTGAAAAAACCCAAACACATTATGAATTTTATGTGGGCTTTTAAAATGACCCCAGTTTAAAAAACACCTAGTAATTGTTTTTTTAATGGCCCCACCTTTGCAAACCATGGGTTCTAGAATTGCTCAAATCCAAGAAAATCTCCCAGAAGAATTGCAGCAGACCTTAATATAAAGCCTTTCAGCATTCAGAAAATACAAAAATGTTTTTATAAGCTGTACTACATCCAGTGCATTTGTTTAAAGCTTTTGTAACTACTTTGAAACATCTATATAAAATTCTTACAGCTTTTATGATAAACATACTATCTGTGTCATTCTTCTATCAATCTTGGTTTTAAAGATGTTTTATTTTGAAATCAGGGACTTCTTTGCTGGACTCCCTCTCTCTCTACATATATATATAAGCTGCTGATTATTTGAAACACTAAAGTGAACTGCTCTATTTGCCCAGAGAATTTAACATAAAACCAATATATGAAATATGGTAAAAGTAGCTTTTAAAGTAGTCTGGGAGATATTTAATTCAAAATGTCACCTACATGAGGTTGAAAGAAGGGTAAAAAGGTATGCAACATAATGCATCATATGTATAAAAAATGTACAGTACAAGTGGATACAAAAAAATACTATCTAAGCAAAAACCTTTCAGCTATCAAACTGTATAAGTTACTATTGATTCACAAAATAAAAGTAGAATTATTTCATTACAAGTACTTACATATTACAAATTTTATCATCAGATGGGTCAACCTTCCAATCGCACTGAGTACCAATGGACACAAAATTTGAGGATGTTGTACAAGTAGATTCTCTTGATTTCTGACTTGTACTTATCAGTTCAGTATCATCAACTTTCAAAATTGTTTCAACTGGAAGGAATGTTGATGCCATACTACCTACAGAACAAAAAGTACAGTTGGCAATCTTCATATACTCAAACTCATGACAATTTATGTTAAAGAAAATATGTTTAAGAAAAAAATAATAGCTTATTTTTTAGCTTTCTTTATCAAAATTGATAAGATTGTTAATGTAATACATATACACATATAGGGACAGCCTATAGCAGGACCTATGTCCAGGGAAGTATTTTGATTCAAACTTGTAAAATACTTCATTAGGAAATAAATTGTAAAAAATATTATACAAAGTATAATTCTTTATTGCTTTTAAACGTAATTATTATACATATATTTTTATTCGATTTAATTGAAAAGCCAACCATTACAAGTAAAATGTGTCACATATGGGTATGTATTATTTAGAGAAAGATTGGATTGTGTAACAATTTACTGTACTAAGAATATAATGGAACATAGGTAGGTATGCTTGTTTTGACAGGATTTTCAGTGCCTTATTATAAAAAGAAAAATGGGAATTCTATTGTTTCACTGCATCAACATGAAGGTTGGTTATAGCCTAGTTTAATGTTAAACAAAGTACACACATTGTTTCTCTCTGCTTAGCTGCAAGAACGGCTTTATGCCTTGTATTATAAATTTTTTTTTTCTGACCAAGCTTGGACAAGTACATAATGTGAGTGACTAAATCTTCAAACTTGACAAACTTTCACATTGATGCTCCAAATTATATAATTTTTTTTTTTTCAATTGGAGGTTAAAGTGGTATATTTCTACATCACCAGGAATTCTGTAAACCCTATACCTTGATCTAGACCTTCATTATTTTATTTGTGCTAATACATCATGAAGAGTGACAAGTGTGTACAAAATTGAGTATTTTATTTTAGGAACTTTATGGTAATAAGAGTAAATAATCAGTGTTATGAAGCTTTTGAGATGACTAAATTCCAAGGGAAAATTTATTAGCACTTTGTGTTATGTTGTGGGGAGGGTGGGGGAAGAGGCAGCAGTTTACATTTTTGTCCAATGGGGCAGCATACTATAAGTATTTAAATTTCTACAATTTTGGGTAATAACTATAAACACTTAAGTTTTGGTTTATCCAGATGCTGCATCTTAAAATATAAAAATAACCTATAAAAGAATATAAATACGACAGTAAATTAATTGTGAATTGTAAATTAAAAATTTTTTTTTATTAGAAAATAATATCTCATTTTTTGAAAGCACAAAGTTTCTCTAACTGCTAAGAAATTTTCTTTGAATGTTAAAAAAATTCTGAAAATTAGTTGTGATTCTGCTATACATAAATAAGATATATATATATATATATATATATACACACACACATAAATGTATAATTCTAATATAGTAACTATAAAATTCTAATTCTTGTTTCATTGAAATTTTTGTATGTGTTATAAAAAGAATTAATATAAGAAATAAGAGAAATAGTTGGACACTTTAATGGAAAGAAAAATGAATAATTTTAATTCTAGAGTTTAATGAATTTTATTATTTACCAAGAAAATTGAACAGCCATTATCTCTGTCTGATTAGATTTTCTTTTCAAATACATAACAAATAGTTTCTAACACATTACTAATAATTACTTTAAAAAGTGTTTATATATAATTTACATTGAAAAGCATGACATCACTCTGTCAAACTTTAGTTTCAGCCAAAATTAATCTTCAAGACAGTTTATGCCTATTATTTATTTTAAATGCTTGTTTAAATGATAAAAGGACTGCATATGAATCATCAGAGTATTTGCTTTTTTAAGTGTGTTATAATAAGAACAATTGCTTAAAATAAAAAAAAAGCTTGTTTTTCCTCTCTCTCTCTCTCCTTTTTTTTTTTTTTTTTTTTTTTTTTTAAGTGTGCTGTAAGTTACAGGGAGTGTACATACTTTTAATAGATGTTTCATGTATTAAAATAAGTTTATCTAAAATTCTACGTTTGCTTCTTTGTCCTTAGAAAGTGCCTCTGCATATTTAACCAACAATTTATTATCATTTTAAAGAACTGTTATGCAGTAAAATAACAATTACATACTATACAATTTACAGATTTTTTAGATGTTAAAAGAAAGGATTAAGCTAAAAAAATAAAAATGATAAAACAAAGAATATATTACAATTTAAAAGTTAAATAGAATAAGATACAATTCCTTCTATATGTTTCCAACTTGCTACTGGCTGCCTATTCTGATGAGTGTAAAACATTCATGACTCCACACGGTAGATTCTCTTTAATTTAGATTATCCTCAGGAAGGGAATATTTGCTCTTGATTTTATACCTTCTTCTTAAGCTCAGTAGAAAAGAGCTAAGGGTGGCCTGTTGACTGGCCATTGTTGCCTTAAGAGGCACCTCAACATTATTGGCATTATGGATAGCCCGGTATGTAGAGGGTGCCATATGGCTGAGGAGAGTTCATCACATGTTTTGTGTGAATATGACTACTACTGCACCAAGAGATTTGAATTCCTTGGGTATCACTTCATCAAGCCGTGGGAGTTGATTAACTTCCCGGTTAAATTGCTGCTGAAGTTTATCTCAGCTATTGGTCTCTCTGAGATCTAATGGTTATTATTTCTTAACCTTGTGCTGGAACTCTTTGCTCCAGTGAATGGGAGGTTTTTCAGTACAATAGGCC
This sequence comes from Pardosa pseudoannulata, assembly GCA_032207245.1. Lineage (NCBI taxonomy): Eukaryota > Metazoa > Arthropoda > Arachnida > Araneae > Lycosidae > Pardosa > Pardosa pseudoannulata. The sequence goes on along the minus strand of CM063502.1, from coordinate 40,076,535 downwards.
TTGGGCCGCAGTGCTGGTGCCCTTGTAGGCCACCCCACCTTAATTCTAATTCTACCTTCTTCTCACCGGCCAACCTCCAAGCAAGAGAGCACTGATTTACAAATTTCTCCTGCCTGTTCTCCTAGTATACAGGAAGATATTTACGGTACTATCAGGGCTCAAATCAAGTACCTCAGGGCCCTATATGATAACCACTAGATCACCTTGTCTTTCTTCTGATATGTTTAAAATCTGAATGCCTTTTCTGATTGATTAAAGATGAATATTTCAAACAAACAACAATGTTCAGCAACAAATGCTATAGATAAGTATGAGGTTATATAAATAGATATTCCCTCTATTATAATGTTCTATTGTCTTTGAAGTCTGTAAGATCTGATAAACACTAATGATCTGTAACCTTAAAAAAATGTACTTTTAAATTAACAATATTTCTGAAACTCATTTATGAAAATGCAATTTTTTTTAATAGAGTACATAGTTTTGTTTCCCTTTGAAACTTTAATGCTGTTAAATAGTCAGTTAAATTATAAACGACTTAGTAACAACATTCATTGGTTCATTTCAAACTGAAAGACAAAAATTAGCTTCTAATGTTACATCAATTCAACATAAATATTGATATATTATCAATTTACTTTGAAAATGAATATACACTTATATTGTTATTTAAAGTATATTTAACTACTAATGTTAAATAAAATAATGAACATGATGATTATAAAATAAATAAATAATGGGCTTAATAGTAGTGTAATTTAAGTATATAACTATTCAAGCAGCAACGAATTTTCATTTCTTATTTCCGATCCTTTTTGCTCCTTACTATTATCTTCTTGACACCAGAAACAAAAAATGCTGTTCTTTATATACAACTTTGTACTGGTTTATAATCTCGTACGACAGATATGCACTAAGATAAGTTTCTAAGAGAGTGATTAATATACTAACGCGTGTAAAAAAAACTTTTCTTCCCAATTTATAGTAGTCAAATACAATACCTAATTTGAAATCTGGTAGTTACGCTAATGCAATAGTTTTAAAAAACATTTAACGGTGAATATATATTAAGATTAAAATGGATAACTGATCGTAAATACTTATAGAGAGCATATGGAAGAAAATGACATTTAAGCAATACAAAGTAAAAATACAATAGATAATATAAGCGAAATTTTACATAAATGAAAAAAAAAAATTCAAACAAACCAGTGAAGTGTCTCAACGTTATAAGTCTCTAAATCATTTAATCAAATAACAGCAAAGAGTCTTCCAACAATTTCCAGAGGAAAACCTAATAAACATGCTAACTTTTATTTTTATGAAAAAATAAATCAATAAATTCCCTTCTGCGGAATTAAGTTAACATTTTTCGCTTAAAATGAAAACAACTTTGTGTACACTTGTCATATTATGTTGCCAATCCGTATATGACAAAGCTTTATTTTAAATGGACAATATTATAATAAAAGATAGCTGGATCAATTTTGCAAAGGTACATGATTTATTCAGTTAAAGATAAAAGGTTACATAAATTGGAAACTCAGTAAAATATAATTTAGTTTCTAATTGGTATTGTAATGTTGTACAGATTAGTGACGTTATGTTCTGGCTCGCAGTGGGGACCATAGTTATTCACCCAGCCTGCATGAGTCCGCAGGCACCCTGTAATTATGCCCCTTAACTAGATATTTAATTAGAGGGCATTATATAGTGAATCTACCCAAGACCAGGTGGTGTATTTTCTCAGTATGATGCAAATCTTCAAACTGCAGTCTCTTAAATGTTTTGATTCTGCTGTGTATACCTTCTCCTTATGATGCCACCTGTTGCGACTGCCTTTCTGTATAAAGCATGGTAAGTTCTAAATTCACTATCTTCAAAGAAATCCCCTCAAAACCTATAATTTTTTCCAGTGCCTAGGTAGCACAAATTTATCGATCAATGTTAAACAGTTGCTAACCAATATTTTGAATATTTCAAAACGTTGGACATGAAATTTTGGACATCTGCTGATATTGATAGATATAATGTAAATTAAAATTTGAAATTGTGTAAAAAAGAATTTAAAATAGTTGTTTGTATTGCTTATAAAGGAAAAATTATTCTTAAAAATGAAATTTAATAAATTTTCTAAGTTATCTGAATGTGAACGAAAGTGAATAAATTCTGCCTTTTTTCTTGGCCCCTTAATAGCCTTGAGGAGGCGTGAAAGCTATTTCCAAAATGAGGGGTGGCTGAAAACGTGCCCTAGACCAATACTCATTTGCCTTTAGAGGTTTTGCCAGGTCCAGGATCCACTGGTCAACGAGCGATCCAAGCTCTTCTGTTGTGGGAAAGACGTTTTCTTTTAAGGATAACAAAAGTTTTTACTTGATGGAAAAAGAGGAACAAGAGAGAATGAAACATGAAATATAAAGAAACTTGTATTCTAGAAGCTATACACCCAGAAAGATTTAAAAAAGGAGAAAAATCTTGAATACCGTGAAGGGGCTTAAGCTCCCTAACACCTGTAGATGCGCCACTGCTCTTTCAAACCAAGTTTTCACGATTCAGTAATACTCAGGATAAGATTTAACATTTAAATTGCTCAGTACAAAAGTAAAAATTGCTTCATGTGGGACTGTAGTGTATGCATTTAAAATAGTATATTGACACAGAACACTAGCAAATGCCCCCCCCCCAAAAAAAAAGAAAACATAGTAACTCAATAACTGACACAAATAATATAATAAGCCCGGGAATGCACTGGATGGATTTTTCTGAGTTAGTGTTTGTTCTCTCCAAACAAGATACTACTCTAAAATATTATCTTAATCTTAAAATGATCTATCTGACAGTCGATGGAGAAAAAAAATAAGCGCAATTTTCAGACAGTATTAAAGAAGTTGATTTCTTAATATTGATTTAGTTTTATCATTCAGCATCAGTTTAAGGGCTTGGCTACCACATGATATAGAGAAAACACGACGGTTTATGTTTCTCAGCTTTTCTTACCTCCCTGCATATTCTCTTTTCATACTCGCCCCTTCATCATTATACCCTCAGCCTCTCATTTTTATCAAATACAATTAATTCTAGCTTTTCTAGCCCTTGAAAAGTTGATGGCTTGTTGATCTTTTGATCGGAAGAAGGTCCAAAACATGTTTTTATGCTGATGTCTTCGTGATACACCAGGGGTTGCTGGGGGAATGAGTCTCCCCCGTGATATGTTGAACCTACAATTTTCTATAAATTAAATAAAGTGAATTCCATTATTTTAACTGTCTGTTTTGCATTGCAGCATTACACACACGTACTCATCTGAAATAATGGGATTTTCCTTAGTTGAGCTTTTCAACTTTGGAAATGTTTTTGACCGTAGGAAGTGCTCTGTGCCGCATGGACTTTCAAAGCGAGCTTGTTTCGTTTCTAATCAATGGGCTTGAAAATGTAGTTTATTATTATCAATATATTTATAAAAAATGGATTCAAATTTCCAGGGAAAAAAATATATTTTTTAAAGTTATTAACTGTTTCAAAGTTGTTGGTTTAAAATACTCCATGAACAATTCTTTTACATAAAATATTCCAATTTTTATTCATAGAACACTTTTAAGACCTTAAAATTAATAATGTAATGAAGCCTAAAACGTAGCTCTTATCATAAACATTCACAGAAAATGTTAAGAGAAAAAAAACAATAGTCAGTATAACCAATTTTCCCATACAAATTATCAATTGTAGTTAACTTACGTACGGACCTAATATTATTAGGCATTTCGAAATATATAAATTTTATTTTATGTTTCGAATATATAACTACTATTTTACATGCTATAAAGTAAGCAGTTGAGGAACTTCAATGAGATATGATAGTTAGAAATACACCCGGATTATTTAAGACTTTCATAAAATACGAGAAAACAATTCTCTTTGAATAAACGATTAAAGTTTGAATTATTATTAAATGTATTGTATGATGTGATAATTAAGAGATATATTCTTCAGAGAATAATGAATTATAAAAAAAAAAAACATTTTTGATATTTATTCTTAGTGATATTTCACAATTCATTGATACAGAAATATATAATTTTCAGTCAAACTGTACCATCTGAAAACATACCGTCGCTTTAATGCAGGGGCAGGGCCACCGATAGCAGAAACTGGACCCGGTACGGATTCTTATGCCGCCTCCCTAAACCACACTCCAAAAGCCAGGGCCATTCTACATCCACATTCCAAAATTAATCTTTTCAAATTACTTATATATGCAGGGATATTTACATTATTGAAATATTATGTTTTTAAATTTTAGCGTAAATATATTTAGTAATTTAAAATTTGTCTAAGAGTTAAGAAGTATTATAATTGTCTTCATACAGTAGGAATTGGATGATGAATCACATCCGGTACCATATATATCTTTTTTACATAGTTAGTGACCATCGAGCTTCTTGCTCAAGAGAGGAGGGGAGACACCGCTTACAGAGGACAACGTTCCTACTGTAAATAAATAAATACATCTATGCATATATATATATATATATATATATATATATATATATATATATATATATATATATATATATATATATATATATATATATATATGCACACGTCAAAACACATGTTAATTCCAATTTGGAGTTCCAAATCTCCAACGGTATTAGCAAACATAGCTTCTATTTCATTATTTTTTCACTGTTATTTGATATCTGGTTGATTTTTAATTTATGTTTCAGATTCTATTTTTAGTTTATGTTATTTCTATGACTTTATATACATATGTGTATTTATATGTATATATATATATATATATATATATATATATATACATGTACACACACACACACACACACACACACACACATATATATATATATATTGTAACGATTCGTTACATGACCCCAAAAAAGAACGAGGAGACCAAAGGTGACCTTTCGTCGTGGACTCACGATTAGCCTCGAATAGGACCAGGTGGTCTAAGCACCGTAATTGAAAACTGTTCGTTGCCGGCTCCGCACCGTCTGGCCATTGTGAACCTGCTGAATGGAACGACTTTGTGGAGGAATGTAAATGATTAAAATGCACCTTGCCACCCATTAGCGGTTACAAAAAGAGACCATTAGGTTGATTAAGTCGCTGGAGATGCCTTCCACATCTGGGAACAGTACAGCTGATCGAAGGCTTGGGAGTGACCACAAGATTACGTCACCCTGGTTCGGGAAGTTTCTCGAAGGACCGAGAAAAGAAGCGAGTGCGGGATATAAAAGAAGGGACAGGACTAGAACAGAGGCTTTTTGTTCTTCTCTCGAGGCTTCTACCTGCTAGAGCCTGGTCGCTCGAGAACCGCTCGTATCTCCGTGTCTGGAGTTTGTTTTTTAGAGACCGCCAGCGTCTCTGTTGCTAGATAGTCGCCCTGCGACTTGGGAATTCCTTCCCGTTATCTGCTGATTGTTAGTTAACTTCTTGCATAGAAGTAGACAGCCGAGAGTGACTTTGCACTCTAATTTTGGATCGACTTGCATCCTGTGTTTTCTTCACGAATCCCAGCGTGATACGCACTCGGAACCTCCGAACTTGCTGTGAAAGCCAACCGTGCTAATCGACAGACGGAGTGATCGTGTCAGCATTAGTCCCGGCACTAATGAGTTTCCAACTCTTGTGATTGAAAGCCCTAGCCATACTGTTCCGGAATCCCACGCATCCTTGTGTGTGCATATTATCTCTGTGCGAGATCCCTGAATGTTATCATCTACTGAATTTGTACATAGCTGTACATAGTTTATTCTATTGAATAAAATATTTAGTCAAGAATACCTAAAATTCTAGCCTGTTTTCATTGAAGGCCTCGCCTACTTTATTTCCAGTACGTTACTATATATATATATATATATATATATATATATATATATATATATATATATATATATATATATATATATATATATATATATATATATATATGTGTGTGTGTGTGTGTGTGTGTGTGTGTGTGTGTGTGCACCGCAACTTAAACTTTTTTCTTTTGCTGATCTACATGAAATTTCTATCATTTTAATTGCTTCTTCTACCGTTCTTATTGTTTTATGCCCCCTATTAACTCATTTTTTTTTGTTGGGGTTTTTTAACTACTTTTTTATACCTTTCTATTCGAGTGTGACTCGTGCTTGTGTATTATTACTGTTATTTATTTGTTTATTTATTTTGTATCATACAAATTTATGTCCAAACAAAATTTCATTAAAATCTTTCCAGTAGTTTTTCAGATAACCAATCAAATCTCTCTTAATTCTGTAATTTTATCTTAATAATAAACCTTTTTTAAATCTTTCAATTTTGAACACCAGTTTATTTTTAATAAGTTAAATTTGAATTTATGACTACTTTACCTGAACACAGTTTTAAAAAATTCTGTCTGTTTTACCTTGAACTTTTCTATGAAGTCATAGAGGTAACACCTCAGGAGGTGTTGAATTCCTTTTTCAATATAAATTCTCAAGTGATAAGGTTAATTGTCTTATATGAATTTACAAGGGTTACACTGTTATGTACTACCTTGTATTATTTTAGACTGCATTGCAACGATTAAGGCTTGACTTACTTTCCAAGATTTTCTGATCATAATTTCAGTGGAGTATTAGATGCATTTGATTTTTTTCGTGTGCTGTAGTTAAATTTTTGAAAAATTAGACCCTAATCTAGTGCCTAAAGACGATTCTGAATGTCTATGATATCAGTGCCAGCAGTAGGATAAGCATACATGAACTGTGGTATTGAAAAGCAGCATCCTACCTTTCCGGTCATCGTGCGGCTGAAGGTAATTGAAAAGATTATTAATGATTATCTTTCTTAACTGACTAGATTACAACCTTTCTACCTGGGTTCGAATTATGCACATGTAAAACAGAGTCTTCAAAGAATACTTTCAAAAGAAGTAGCCAAGTTATCAAATTAAAGAAATAATACACATAATTACAGTTGTCTTCATAGTTTGGAGCATTACGTTAAATTTATTGTTACATAAGAATTAATTAGACTAAGATCTGCTGGTAAAGTCCATTTAGAAAGCTACAAACATTTATGTCAGCAACGGAATTTAAACACGTGGACTTCAGTTTCCAAACAAAAAAAGAAATCACCTATATAATAATAGCCTAAGTTATCTGTCCGTCTGTTATCGAATTTATGAAGCTGTTGGACTTAGAATGGATACGGGCATCCATATTGTATTCTTGATGAGTTAGGGTTAACAAAACTCAAAGCAAGTCTTTAAAACGTTCGAAATCCCCCTTCCCCCTTTTCGAGCGTTTAATGCCATTATTTCAAGCCCTATTTACCCCAGTTAAGAGCAGGCTATTAAGTTTATCACATAATAAATAGGTAACAATAACATTTTTTTCTAGCATTATGACGTCATTTCTTTAACTATCTAGTTTAATCATTTCTTATTTTAAATTATTTAAATATCGTCTGTATTATTTTCATAAGTTTTATCACTGAACTTAGATATGACGTAAATACTTTTCTTTTATATTTAGCATAAAAAATAGATTAGATACATATGTGATAGCTTCAAATTTAATCATTGATTATTTGTTGCAATGAAAATTTTATCACCGGTATTAACAACAAATTCTTTTCATAAAAGTCTATAAGTCTATTTCACAGACTAATAAATATCTAGCGTTTAAGTTATATATCTTTGAAAAGTAAGAATTTTGTTTATATGTTTGTTTTTTATGCATAACCACACAGTTTGACTAAATGAATTCAACGTGATTATAAACTGCATTCACAGTATCGGGAGACTTTAGATGAGTGTGAAGATAAACAAATTATTGATCTTGCGCCAGATAATTCTCAACCTAAAAACAAACCATTTTTTTAATTGCCTCATAGGGTACTTTACAATTCTGGAAAATTAAAAATTTTACTAATCCCGTCATATCACGGGCGTCATGCTAGTAAAAGAAATAATAATCAAATGGTCCATCAAAATAGATTTTTATTCAGATAAAAATTGACAATGCGTAGTTAGATATTTGCTGCTTTTTTTTAAATATCATAAGTTTTATTTTTAGCAATATGGTACATTTTATTTACATAGCAGTGATTTTACTAAACAAAAATTGGAGTAACAGATAGAGAAAGGGTGAAATAATTTGTATGTTGTTAATTTGCAATCCTAGAGCTACTTTGAAACCATTTAATCACATGTACAGTTAAAAAACAAGTAAGAAACTCCAGGAAGCGTTTCATTACAGTCTAGAGCAAGAGGTTCCTCATCCTCAGTCACCGAATTCAACCAACAAGCACCTTTACTTCCTATGTAGTCAGCAGATCGGCAACCTTTAGTGTCCCAACAAAAAGACATACATTCGTCTGGACTTTCGACTTTTTTGTATCCTGCGTTGAAGAAGTAAATGCAGGCATTTTCTACAAATCCGAAATGCACTGAAACGAAACAAATATAGAGATATTTATTGGTTAATTAAAACTGAAGTATAAAATATTTCTCACTAATAAAACTGAAAGTATCTACAGCATCTACAACATTTATGAATTAAAATTTGTTTAGAATCAAATATGAAGAAAATAAAATTTGGTCAGCTCCGTTAAAGAACCTATTATGAGGAAAAAGTAGCAAATGGCAAATTGTATGAGTTGATAGGAATGGTAAGACTATAAACATTAAAATCTGACTGTAAATGGAAAGCGATGTTCAAGCATTTTGACAGTTTTATACTGGCTTGGTTATTAATTAGCCCAGGGATCGGCAACCTGTTTGTCCTTAAGGGCTCAATACTAAATTTGAAAATCACCGAGGGCGCATATTTTACAGATAATCAACAGGTATAAATAGGCATTAAAAAAACAGATTTTTTATAACTTTATTTTGGTGTCATACATAATGATACATATAATTCAGTATGAAACTTGGGTGTCCATATTTTCAGCTAATTTCTTATAATTGGGGATATATTTAGAATTCCCGGTCCTTAAACAATTATCTAAATGTGAGTCATTAATCTTTGTTCGGTATTTTGATTTCAAATTTTTCATATTTGAGAACAAAGACTCGCAATTGTATGTTGTACAATATGAATAAATTTTTAGCGCACATTTCCTTAAAATAGGATACTTATTTTCATCGACTAAGTTCCAAAACATTTTATCATTACTATGCGCTTTTAAAATAATATCACTTTGCAAGTTTATTATTTCTTATTCTAGGACTTCGATATTATGTAGCTCGAAATACACTGAAACTAATTCAAGGACATCATCTTCAGTAACATTGAATGGATTTATGAAAAATCTTAGAACGGGTTCTAATGCTGCAAAATCGTCAAATCTAGAAGAAAACTCTTCTATTAGATTATCTATAATTTCTAAATATGATGTAGAACTAAAACTTTCGTTATTTAAATTTAAACTCTCAACAGTATATTTTATATTTGGGATATGTGATAATGATATTTTCAATAGATGGGATTTCAACAACACTAACTTGCATTTGAATGTCCTAAACTCAACTGACTACTTGCTGTATATCGCCGTTTGACAAGAGTAAGTAAATCGCTCTGGCTATCATACATTTACATTAGTTCAGCGAGGGAGCATTAAAACTCGATTGGGGGCGCCATGGCGCCCGCGGGCGCCGCGTTGCCTACCCCTGAATTAGCCTATTCATTTTTGTATTATTTCTGTTTACCTATCTTGTTCTTCCTTTCGGAAAGTTACGTCCAGTCCGATTATAGTTCACTAATCGGCTAATATGCTTTTACGCTATCTCCAAAAATAGTTAAAAGTAATTTTAATGTCAAGAAAAATAAATTAGTATCACCAACGTTTTTCACATCTTTTTCCACAGCGCCCGCAAGGACATAGGCACACGAAGTCTTTATCATCATGTACGTATGTAGGCTTGTCAAGGCAAGTACCGCCGTAGAAACAAGGGAACTTGTCTGTCTTACAGGTAGTCTGAAATGTAAAAGAAGCACTATATTTTACAATACATCATATTTTTATAAAGACATAATGAATAGTTATTCGTTTCTATATGTCAGGTTCATTATACCAAGTGATAAAAAGCAAATCCACACGGTAATTAAGGTCTACTTTAGGGGTGGCCAACTTGCGGCTCGAGAGCCACATGCGGCTCTGAAGGATTATTTGTGGCTCTCGATATGTGAACTCGAGTTCCCTTTTCATTTTTGTGCTATTGTATTTAAAAAAATATTACAACTAATGGAGCTCCGGCAATGCTGGGTAAAAAAATCGGTCTTATTCTCCTTTTAAGAGATGATTCTCAAATTCCACAATTCATACCGATTCACTGCATAATTCAAAATAGAACATTTTGTTACAAAATATTTAAAAGATCTTGATGTTATGAAAACAGTGTAACACATAGTAAATTGCATTCGCAACAATGCAAAAAATCTTCGACAATCAAAAAAATTTCTTGAAAAATTAAAGAACGAAGAACTTTCAAATGACATTCATTAAATATAATTTCTGCATAAAAAAAGTTTTTTAATACCTTTTTTGCATACCATTTAAATACGTATTTAATTGCGGCTCGCGAAAAATTTCAAATTCTGAAAAATGGCTCGGACTATCAAGGAGCTTTGCCACCCCTGGTCTATGTAGTACTGCAGATCCAAGTTGTTATTCCTAAAATAAATTCGGTAAATATCTCTTCTGATGCCAAGCTACTTTGTTTTCTTTCTTGTTTTGGAAAGTGGTCCAAAGAGATTGTTGTCAATTATTTTCTTCTTTCTAATAATTTAGTTAATTGTATGGTGTTCAATTTTGTTGGAAATAAAAGCTCCCTTTATGAGTTCTTTTTATTACTAATAAAATAAAGCCTTTTCTTGATAATCATCTTCATGTTAAGTTAGTTTCTTCAGATGTCACACGTATTCAATTCTGCTATGTGGGATAATGTTATTAGTAAGTTAGTTTCTATTAGTACACCTCCTTATATTATTAGATTTTATATTAGTTGTTTTTCTCTTGTGTTGTTAGCTTTTTTTAGTAATAATTTTGATTTATTTTGTTAATATAATCTTGGAGTTAATTAGGGTGCTATCTCTCAGAGCCGTAACTAGGTCGTTTAACGCCAGTGGCAAAAATTGGTCTGCTACCCTATCACCAAATTTATAAACATTTTTTCCTATTTCATATATTTAAAATAAACTCAAAATATTTTATTAATTCTTAAAATGTTCCTAGTATATTAATTTTTATTTTTTCTATTTTTACCTTAATACTAAAAAATACCTCATTAGCATTAAAAGCATTTTTGAAGTCTTGGGATATTGTTTTGCTGGTTTTTCTGTTTTTTGTTAATTTATTTGAAGGGAATAATTTTTATTTGGACGTTAAATTTTCATAAAAATTCCTAAATTTAACATACATTTTAATAATTTTAATAAATTTAAAATTTGAAATGATTACTCGGATTTATATTAAAGCGTATTAGAGGTGTCTGGAAAACATTTTGTAAGAATCTATAACAAGTTTAGTCTCTAAAAGCATTTTAAAAAATAAGAAAATTCATTTAAAAATTTTAAGCACATTGGGTTTTACAATAAAAAAATTATTTTTCAAATTTTCCTCATCTCTACTCGGGGTGAATTGTCCTCTTTCGGATCCCGTTTTCCTCACGATGCGGAGCCCCTAAAACTCAAAAGCCACATTTGCCACGCCCTAGTTACGGCCCTGCCATCTCTTTCCTTCTCTTCCGAAGTTTAATTGTCAATGAAATATTTTACTTTTTCTTACATTCTGATGCTCTCTTAGTTGCTTATGCACATAGCTTTCTTTTAATCAGACAATATCGTTTCAAGTTTGGAATTGAAATGTGATTCAACTATTGATAATTTGGTTAATTTGAGTAATTGATTTGAGCTTAATATAATACATCTTAATAATTTTCCAGTTAGTGGAGGTCAGGCGATGGCTGATTAGTTACGGTTGTGTCTTTTGGTACTGGAATCTGCGAGTTTGTATACCGTTGTCGGCAACATTGTTCTAACAGTTTGGAAATGGCATCAAGCTTTATTAACCGTCTTGCAGCAAAATTGTAGACTATCGCACTCCAAATCGAAATCTATTTTTAATTCATTTAAATATCTTTGAACCCCAAGTTATATTTTAATCCTCATTTTGATTTTATTTTCAGTAAAACCCAATTTTCTGATGAAAAAACTCAATTGTATTTTTTCATTTATCAGTTGTCAACGCGAATTTTCAAATTTTCTCTAGATTTACTTATCAATTTAAAATTTTAATATATTTTCGTATTATTTCTTAAGAGTAGTACAATTCAATGTATGGCTTAAATATTTCAGTTAAATAATTAAAAATTGATTTTTGAATTCTTACATAAGATTCTCTTTACAGACCGAGGTCACAGCTATTGAAGGTTTTTGGATTTATCTGTAATTCCATTCATTGAAACTATGATTTTTCAAGTTTTAAATATCTTTTAACTTCACAAACTGATATTAATTTTAAGAAAATTCAAAAAGTATATAAAATTTATTTATTACAGAAAATTATTACAGCGAACTCTACTACACAAATAAATACTATTTTCCTTTAGTGTCTGTAATTTATAGTTATTACTAAAATATTTTATAATTTCTTAAATTTACTTCAGTTTTATTCCATTATTTATTTATGAGTCTTTTCTGTGTTGAATTATCAAATTTTAAAATTTTTAATTTTTTTTATATTAGTCTAAATCTCTATTCTTCTTGAATTAAACAGTGTATTTTTAATGCGTTTTCACATGAGAACATCTTAATGATATATTTTTTATTTTATTATTATCTATACTTAATTTTTTCTTTCATTACGCAATATTCGTTCATTTTAATAATTTCCCATTCATTTTAAAGAATTCCCTTTGAATTTAGTTGTGACGTTATTTAAATACTACTAAAATCTTTTTGCTCCTCTCTGTGCGCGTCTAAATTCCTCAAAAACCGCCGGGAGTTTGTGATCGAGACAGATGTTGCTTTGGTTTGGAGCGCCACGGTCTACTTTTTTGTTACAGGAGGGCAAAGGAGAGGGGGACCTATTGTTTAAAGCCGATTCCGAACGGGTACGAACATCAAATGCCACAGAGGGATTTGAATCATTTATGACTGCTATTGAGTAACGAATTAATCTTGGGTTTTCTGCGACTAACAGTATTGGTCTGTAGGGAATGTTAAGCTCATATTTACAAGGTTGAAAAATGCCGCAAAGAATGTTACAAAAAAAAAAAAAAAAAAAAAAAAAAAAAAAAAGAAAAACCTGAATGGTTTTTGTGAAAAGTTTATGAGCGTGCATTGTATTTTAAAATAGAAATACAAACTAAATATATATTTACTAATTTATAAGTACATCATCATAGTTTATATTTAACGGAAAATTAAAAAAAATATGGTAATTATTTAATGAATTGTACTCTTTTAACTACTTTGAAGACATTCGGTACAGGCTAGTTAGGTATATTTCACCAAAAATCTATTTATCTTTATCAAATTTTGGGATTTGGGGCAGAAATTGGGTCATTGAACAACAATAAAATGTATTTTACTTCTTGTTCAGAAAAAAAAAATAATAAATGTCATTTTAGTGAAAAACATAAAAAAATGAGAAGGTATTAAATATATATTTTTGTATATCAGTTGTTCATTAAACGGGATCTGTTATCCTTTTTACTAAAAATGTACTTTTTAAAAATGTTATTACTTTAAACATGGAGAAGTTTAATACATATATTACAGGTGGAAATCTTTAAAAATTTAATATAAGGATACATTTAGACTACCGATATTAAAAAGAGATTTTTAATCTCTAAAAACAACTATTTTTTAGTGAAAAGTGGCATTTTTAAAATTTTCAAGCTTAACATCATCTCTCTCTTTTTTAACAAAAAATACTGATATTATGAACATTAATCTTTTGTATCACCGTATTATAAATCTAAAACATATCCCAAAATTAATTTTAGTTTTACAATGAGCATTAAATGACTGTTTTGTTGATTACTGTTATCTTTCAATAGTGAAATTAACACAGTTTGTGAAATCCGTATTAAATAATAATGATATTAAATTTCTAGTTTCGTATCAAAGTTTCATTTACCCCTTTATCAGATGCACACGACTATTACTGATATAAACTTTGGATATGTTAAGTAATATATATATATATATATATATATATATATATATATATATATATATATATATATATGTATAAACACCAGAAGTAGATTTGTTCCAAAGATGACTTAAAATTCTGTATGCAAAAATAGTTTTTGTTCAAAATAATTTGATAATATTTATAAGAAATATGAATTTTTTTTTTTGAGTGCAGGAAATCTACATTTTTCGGTCATAATTTTATTTTGTGCTTTAAATTTTTAAAATTATTTTTTACATATTGAAGCAATGTATTTTAACATCAGAGGAAGCATTTTTTTTTAAATTTTGTGTTCTTGAAATAGAAAGGGTTAAATATTTTAAACACTACGTACTGCTATTAAATACTCGAATGCTATTAAAAAAATACTCTACGTATTGCGCAAAAATCATAAACGCTCTACAAAAATAATAAAAAAAGTCTTCCCTTACATTATTTGTTTCCAATTACAACCGAATAAAACTGCGGCGAATCTACTTTTCTTTTCTACGCCATATTTAAATTTTTTTTCCTGCTATTTTACAACAGAATAGCGTGCAGGGAGAATAAAATCAAGCTTACTCCACAAACCGGTTATTCAGAGAAGAATCGCTCCTCTTAAAATATAGGAAATGACAAAATAGGATATTACCTTGAATTTCTTACCCCGGGATTGTAAAAACGTGCTTGATTGTCAGTTGACTAACATCCGGCGATTTGGAAGTACCTCCGACGTTACCCTTTTCTCTACACGAAGAGATCTTGTTCAAAGAGACATTGTTTACCGGGAAAGTTGCCTCTATCTTTCAAATATGAGGGTAAGTAAAACATGTTTGGATTTTACTGAGACAGGAACTAAAGTCAAATAGATGTAACAGTATAATATCTGTATTGTACTAAGCGTAATTTCAACGATGTAGCATTAATATGTATTTATAAGCAATATGATAAAAAAAAAACCTGCCTTGTGAAGTCATATTTGTAAATGATATCTCTGACTTTCACTTTCGTTCACTTAAGAATTAAGCTAATATGTTGTACACATAATCACAAGAAAAAACTTATTACAAATTTATCACAAATTTATTATTACAAAAATTTATTACAAATTTTAGTTCATCTCATTAAGTTCGTTAATTTCAGTTTAAAAATTTACAGCACCTTTTAAGTCTATAAGATTTTGTTACATTAATAATGCAGATTTTTACAGAATACATGTTAAATTTCATGTTTTTCTTTAAATTATATTAATTTAAAACTAAATCTTTCAACTTGGGCATTCAGTTAATAAAAATACATATAGGAAATTAAGAAGTTTTAGAATTTAATACTCTATTTTAGAATATAATTAAATTATACTTGTTCAAAACTATCATCAGCATAATTTAGTTAAACGGTTTAAAGTTCAATATTTGCATGAAATATATTTTGATTTAAAGTAATTAATATTATGTATGAATTAGACACTCCGAGTATTTTACTTGAAACATTTAAGCTTCAATAAGCATTTATATCTCTATATAGGCATTATTGACATTTTAAATAATTTTTAGTTTTTACAATAGGAAAAGAAAAACTGTAAGAAGAATTAATATATTTTAGTTAATATTTTTTTAACCTTGTGGGCATGATTAAAAACGAGAAATATTCTATTTATTATTTTACAATAGACAATTTTCCTTCAAAAAAATTATCTTCAGAGCATTTATCGCATCCCAATAAAAAGAGTAAAAACTCAAGGTCCATTTACTGTTAGTTAGAGGTCAGTCCAACCTAAGATTTTGCTGGCCGGATATGTATATATATATATATATATATATATATATATATATATATATATATATATATATATATATACATATATACATATATATATATATATATATATATATATATATATATATATATATATATATATATATATATATATATATACATATATATATATATACATACATATATATACATATATATATATACATATATATATATATATATATATATATATATATATATATATATATATATATATATATATATATATATATAATATATATATATATATATATATATATATATATATATATATATATATATATATACACATATATATATATATACATATACATATATATACACATATATATATACACATATACACTTATATATATATATATATATATATATAGATAGATAGATAGATAGATAGATAGATAGATAGATAGAGAGAGAGAGAGAGAGAGTCCAGTCACACTACTGTGACTAACTTCAAATTTTGACTTATTTCAATTTTCTAAGAAACTACTTGATGAAGTGACCTGGAAAATTTAAACAAGAGTAATGAATAATTTTTCCTACACATTCTTATAAAAGTGAAGCCACTATTACATTCAATGGACCATAAAAAATTTCAGGAATAAAAATAGGAAGTGGTTTACTCTGTATTAAAAAGTCGTGAATTATCTATAAATCTATCTAAATATAAACATTAGTATATTCAGCTGTTGTGTGTATTTCCGTGAGTAAATGAAAATTTAATCATGTTGAAATATAGATGTATATTTACTAAAATTTCTATTTGTTTCATGATTTTTATTCAATACATATACAATTTTTAACCATATTTTTTTTAAAGCTAGAGATTATTTAAGAAACAATAGCAGCAATATTGCACTAAATTTGAAACAAATATATTAAATATTCGGGGAAATATGAGCTGTTGAACGAAATAATATTTATCTGAGCATGCGAGAAAGATATTTTTTTGTGCTACTACCGTTTTAAGGTCATCTCTATAGGGCAACTTATATTAAAATCTCCCTTGAATACCTTTAAAATTAATTACACTGCCGAAGAATTACTGAGCTGCTTTTTTAGTAATAAATGGAAAGAGAAAACTGATAAGGGACATAGCTCTTTTTTTTTTTGTTTTGGGCAACATCCATTTCTGGACTCTTTAATTAATAATAAAATCTTCGGCAGCTCTTTTTGTAGAAACATAAGTTTTTAACACATCTGATGAGCCGTTTGATATTGCTAGTTTGCATAATACAAGGGAGATTACCTTGCAGCAAATGGGTATTGTACAAAACACAATAATGTATATATGTAAATATGTAAAAAATACCTTATCAGTTTTCTCCTTTTATAAATTTCTTAAAAAGCAGGCCAATAAATTGTTGACAGTTTTGTTAATTTTTTAAAAAGTTATTTATATTTTAAAGATATTCAAGTGAGTATTTAATAAAAGTTGCCCTATGAAGTTGAATATGAAGTTTTATGGGTAAAAAGTGCATAAAAATGTATCTTTCGCACACGCGCAGAAAACTTTATTTTGGTTCGCAGCCCATATCTCACCGAGTATTTAATATATTCATTTCGGATTTTAATGCAATACTGCTTTTTTGCTTGCCAAGTAATCTGTGCGATGTTTAAAATCTGGATAAAAACTGTGCATGTATTGAGCAAAAGAAGTGAAAAAACGAAAGACTTTTTTTTTTTTTTTTTAATAAATAGATGCCTGTTTTAGCATGATTAAATGTTACTTTCATTGATAAAATGCACACAGCATTTGCTTATACTAATGTTTTTTTTGAGAGATTTATGGATCATTTGCAACTTTTTTTTTGGTATAAGGCGAACCATTTTCATTTTTTCTTTAATTTTTTTAATGGTCCCCTAAATGCACTGATGACTTATTTACAAGAATGTGTGAGGAAATACATTCACAACTCGTGGTGAAAGTTTCCAAATACTTCACTGAGAAGTTTTTATAAAATCGGAAAAACGTCAAGTGATCCCGTTAAGGTGACCAGATTTTGTGCATAAATTCTTTTGCATGTATGTATGTATGTTTTATAACTAACAATAATTCAGTAAAACATTTGAAACTGCATAAATGATTATAATATTAATAAACAATACACAAATGAATAATATTATATTTATTAGAATCAATTCTCTCCGTAGTGTTATCCTTAGTTAACTTCATATAAGACCAGAATTCCATTTTTTTTAAATTGTGAAAGTATTAATGGTATTCGACACAAAAATCCTTCAAATTTCAAGGTAGTCTGATCAATTCTAAGTGAAAAAAAATAGCCTTGTTGAGAACTGAAAAGAATACCTTTTAACCCAATGTTTCCTTTATGTCATCACGTCATCACATTTTTTCCTAATAAAATTAAAAGATGAATTTATTTGTTATCTTGAATAGGTCAGTAAAGCTCGAATAAGTGAGTATTTAAAAACTGTAAATGTTAGTGGAATTGCAAAATATTCTTTTGTTAGAGAGTTATAAACGTATTACAACATTTTTCACCTATTACACTCAGTTAATAAGGAAAAACATATCTAAAGATTGAAATTGAAACAAACAAGCAAAAAAAAAATGAATAACGATTATTTTATATTCAATGTAACATAGTTTGACATCATCGGAAGAACCTTGAAAGTGAAAAAATAAAACAGCCTTGAAGATGCAGAAAAGCAATGCAAATAACTTCTTCTTGAGTGCTCTCCACAGTTTTAAAGAAAAGTTTTACTACCGTGAAGGCGTATCAAGAATTTCCGGCAGCAGATATTCATTTCTCCTCTAAGACAGAGGAGAAATGAATATCTGCTGCAGGAAATTCTTTGAATTTTTATTTTTTAATTATAAAATCTAGTCTTTTAACACACTTGTGAAAAACAGAACGTTTTCTACTAAATGAGATAGAAAACTTTGAAGCCTAAATGAAAAGCAAATACACTATTATGGCCTGAAGGGTTAAAAGGACCCAGTACTAATATTTTCTCTTCAAATGAGTGGATTTTCTATAAGCATAATTAACAATCGTTTGTCATAACAGTGATTCCCACCGCAGAAGTCTTACAAACTAATTCTAGGGGCAGGGGCTACAAACTAATTCTAGATTTGGATAAATCATATTTTAAACACCAAATAATTGTTATATATTGGGATTTAAAATAAAAATCTTACAAAGATAATCGAAGGTATGTAGATATGGTATGTCTGAACTTTTGCTTGCTTCTAAAGTACTTTTCCTTAGGCCAGCGATTCGTAAACTTATTGAATTCATTCATTACAAGATTTAACTTTCATTACAAGAGGTAACTTTTTTATGCAGCGTATTAAAATACCAAAGTATTTTAAATTATTACCATCATCGTAATATTAAAAATTTAATTTATTATCTAAGTTTTTCCAAAATTTAAATGATTCTTACATTCTGTGATATTATTTTATGTTCGTCTCTTTAAACAAACGTACGAAATTGTACCTAAAGCACTATTTATACATTGTTTACATTTATACGACGTTTTATATCGATGCATTCGTAATCATTGTATAAATAGTTATACCACGCAAAGAATCGTTTATATGTCAGTGAGATTGAAATATCCTGAGACCAGAGATTACTTTAGCTAAGTATGTAAACTGCGACACAAATATAATTATTTTAGAATCCTGCATAATTAATTAATGAGTAGAAAACAAATTGTCTCATGCTACATTAAGCAATGATGGCGAAAAAGGGTAAGAAGATTTTCCACTTTTCTTTAACCCTTTAAAGGGCTATTTATTTTCAGAATTGGTATACTAAAATGGTATATAGTATATAATGGGATTGAGATTTATTTAAAGAAAGAAATCCATTGAGATGGTTAGATAAAAATGATTTGATTTTTAACACCATTTTTTTTGGGTGGCGAGTGTACTTGACACCGTACTCTGAGGGCTATTGAAAAGAAAAAAAATTAACGCATTTTATTTTTTATGTTTTTACAGTATAAAAATATATTTTGTAAATATTACAAATTGCAAACTGAGTTGTATATTAAAATTTTATTATTCATAGATGGCTGAAATTACAATATCATTTTACATGAAGTTATTGAAAAAAGAGAGAGAGAGAGATTTAACTGGACATCACAAGTTGTACACACATATTTTTTGACGTGCTTATGTAGAGCACAAACCACAACGCTTGTATTTATTCCCCCAAAATTGGTATATGTGACTAACTTATGACCAGCCTTATTCAATCTTACTTCATCTGTATTTTTATTTTCGTTGCTAAGCAGTAAATTTGTAGTTCGTTCTTTTCGCTTACGACTTGAAAATACACAAACCAATTGCCTTGCCAGCCAAAGAAGAAAACATAATAGTTGGTCTTCAAAAATCGAATCTCTTTTACAGGATTTCCACAAAATAAAACACTGACAATCTGTGCTTTCGTTTCCGGGAATTCCGGGAAACCAGGTATAACTCCATGAAGCAATTGCTTTCTCTACGGTGAGGTTTGGGGTTTTAAATCTCTCCCACGAAACAGCTGATTAAAGAAAAAGTCTATAACTTTTAAATTTTTTGCATAAAGGTAACCTCTTCGTACGCATTTGTATTATATTTTGATACTTCCATTATATTTTGTCATAATATAAATACACTTGGACTATATAATAATTTGTCAAAATGGTGGGTGCGTTATACACAAAAATTTTTCTGTCTGCCGCTCTTTCGTTTAAAATTCCCCCAGAATAAGAACTCTGTGTACAGGAAATACAAAACGTAAGGAAATATTATGATTACCTCACAGGGGTCGTTGATCATCTGAAGAGATTTTAGTTAAAATTATTTTAACATAAAACACCTTCACAACTTCTGTTTGGGCTAAGAAAATCATACGTAATTTTCTAGATTTGTTCAATTCAGTTATCTAGCAAACATATCTGTCTTTATTTATTTATTTTAATATTCATTATTTTTTTAACTGCTAAAGTAGCGTCTTTAGCTGATTGTCCACGGTTAGTGAAGAACATTAATATTGTAGGCATGCTATTAATTAATGTGGCTTTTGAACCAAGAATATCAACCCATACAGGAAATGTGATCGGAAACATAATTTATCCCTTCAGTTCTAGAGCATCTTATATTATGGTACTTTATTTTTAAGAAGTTAAAAATATTTTTTTTTAAATAGTTTAATTAGGATTTAATGAAATAATTAAGAAAATAATCTAGATATTTTGACACTTGTTGCTTTGCACTGAGATATTTTCGTGCTTAATGAATTGCATTTTATGCCATCAAACGGCAATAATCACTCTTCAAAATTACCAATTTTAGTTCTAACAAAGGAATTTAAACATTAAAGAGTAATATTTTAGTTCTTTCTGGGTCTCACAGATGGCACTGATTTTATCCGTAAAAAGAGATAAATCGGTTTATTGATAAGTAAGAGAGATCAACTTACAAAGAAGTAATAAAATATTTTTATTGGCACATTTTATACGTTGGTCTCTCGTCTTTACGATTTCAACACAAAGATCACTTATTCAACTTTTTCAGTATTAAACCCCTAGTATAACATGTTCGTCTTAAACCAAAAAAATATTTTTGGTGTAGGTATTCTTACGAAATGAACACCCTATTATAAAATTTAATAGTGAATTATTTAAAAAAATATTTCAGATGCCAGAAATAAGTAAAGCTCTAAAGTATGGGTCTTAACTAAGATCAACTGTAACATTTCTTTATGTGATTATTTAATATATAGAGCGATTTTGTTCGTTTATTTACTTCAAATTATTCTCCATTATTCCTTATTCAAAAATTGTAGGAAAATTTACATAACTAATTAGAAAAGGTAATTATTTTGCTTTGATATACCCCATTAATAATTTATCTGTTATCAATTAATATTTTACAAAAGGAATGGTGTTAGGTTCAAATAGAATTTCTCTATTGTTTTGTTGAAATGAAACGAAAGTAATAATTTTAAGCAAATTTTCAATTTCATAAAATATCCTTCTGAAATTAGAATGAAGTTGCTGTTAATATTGTAAAAGTACTTCCGCAGACAATTGAATTTAAATAAAAAAAGGTATTTTAATCTGAATTAAATCAACATTGTGTTGAGAGAAAGTTAAATTCTTTTAGGTAGTCGTTTTAGAATTTTGATAGACTTTTGGTGACATTATTTTCAACGAAAAAGAGAATGCTTTAATAAAACTTATAAATTCAAACTAGTTAGTGTGTCTTTTATGCCTGATCAAAGGGCTAAGGTGATAGAAAATACATTTCCCCGAAAAATTTTAGGATGGTTGACAACTTTACCCTTGCTTTGGATGTATTTCAAGGGCTGAAATTCCCTTATTATATCTGTTAAGATACCAAATTATAATTCTTTTATTTAAGTGCATTTTATTATATTTATTTTAAATTGAATGTATGTTTATACATAAGTTTTCTTCATAGGAATAATCCTTGAAATTTTCTTTAAAAAACATTCAAATTCAAAATTTTAAGCTTATTTAACTTTGAAGCCAAACGAAATAACTTTTCAAATACTTCTTTTTTACTTTTGAGTAAGGGACACATTTTTGATTAGTTTTTCCCTCGCAGTTCGTAAAATTATTGCCTGTAAAAATTTTTAATGTCAATTAAAGTAAAATAAATAACTTCTTTTAAGAGTCTTATTTTTTTTGCAGAAAACATTCGAAAAATTTCTTTCCTTGTAATATAAAATACTGAAAACACTTAAAAGAAAATAGAAAAAAAAAATTTTTGTACTAAATTCAGTTTGAAGTGGTGACATATCAGTCAGAATTTAGGTAGAATTTGACATACACTAATTTGACTTTGGAAATAATTTGAGTTATATCAATAAGAAATTAATTTGAATTTTACAAAGTGATTAATTATAATTTGTTTAAAAAATGGGTTAACCATTTGTATGTCAACAATTCCGATTTGAAAAATATTCATTCATGTTTTAAAGTAATAATTTCTTTATGCAATTATTTTTAAAGTTTATAGC
>CM063502.1:39993535-40048535 GCA_032207245.1 Pardosa pseudoannulata | reverse complement strand
TTATAATTTTAATGAATTATGAAAATTTTTGTATTAGCACTTTCAACTTTCTGACATATGCTCGTAGTTTTATTTAACATAGTTAAAATAACGAATGTTTTTTTATTCTCTAGGTGCAGCTGATTTTCTGCAGTTACATCGTGAGAGTAATTAATTTATACTCTGCTCATTAATTAAGAATTCAGTTGAATATTTATATACTTAACTTACCTTCTTCAGAACAATATGATAGTTTGGACTGGGTTCTGCTTCCGATAAATTATTTGTCCCCATCAAATGACAAGTATCGTTACTTTCATCATAATTGTATGCAGAACATTCCTCCATTCGCACGCAATCATTTGCACAGAAAAGAGTGGATTTCGCTACTCGACTTTTCAAAGCTTTCCCTTTCAGCCGCTGACCATATTTTGGAAGAGAGAAAGATGCTTGCTGAACTTTAAACGGCGCGACAGACAACAATTGGATCAGAGCTAAAAGGGACCAAACTATCATGCTGACTCTGCTACCTGCTCAGAAACTAAAAACGAAATCCCAGGGGTCGCTATTTTATTTGACCATTCCGCACACTTACTCAGTAATTAAATCCCTTAATAGGCATGCGTCTATATTTGAGACCTCGTTAAGTTTGTTTTCACGAGGAGTTCACAGAGCTAAGCAGAAAAGTACCATCGTCGTTTTTAGAATGACAGCCTTTCCAAAAATCGCACCTCATCAACTTGAAAGCTTCCCTCTTTAGATAATTATGCATGAATTATTGCGGGAGAGAATTTTCTTCGCTGCATATGCTTTATTTATACTTTCGAAGTAATTTTCATAAAGTTTGCTATGAATTTTAAAGGAATGTTTTAAATATGTATTTTTGCTTAGGAAAAGAATGATTAACTCTAAAACATGTACACAAATACATACATATATACGTATATATATATATAAACACATACGCATATATATATGTTTGCATATATATAAATATATACATACATATACATATATATGTATACACATACACACACATACACACACACACACACACACACACACACACATATATATATATATATATATATATATATATATATATATATATATATATATATATATATATATAGAGAGAGAGAGAGAGAGAGAGATAGTTACACACACACACACACACACACACACACACACATATATATATATATATATATATATATATATATATATATATATATATATATATATATATATATATATATATATATATAATTCCAAAAATAGAGCGAGCAATTCTCATAATCTTATTTTATTTCTTCCTCTTAATAGATAAATAAAGTTATTATAAAGTATAAAGAGGATTCGAGAGTACTCCAGAATCCTTTTAATTAACCTTTTTTTTGGTATTGAAACTTGATGTAGAATGATTAAATCAGCAAA
Organism: Pardosa pseudoannulata; assembly: GCA_032207245.1. Lineage (NCBI taxonomy): Eukaryota > Metazoa > Arthropoda > Arachnida > Araneae > Lycosidae > Pardosa > Pardosa pseudoannulata. Next base: position 40,047,119 of record CM063502.1, on the reverse strand, counting down.
GTTAATTTGTGGGATAATTCGAAAATTTTAGTTTTAGATATACAATTTTCCTAATCGTTCCTTTAATATTTTTTATATTAAAAAATTAAATACATTTGTAGGAAACATAATCTGAACAATAGAGTTTGAAGGGAGGAAAAAGAAATTCCGTGAATATTGCATTTATTATTTACATGTTTGCTAGATGGAAATTTTGTTCTTGAATTTTGCATGTACACGCATTTATAAAATTTTTCCAACATTGCATTCAGATAATATATTTTAAGAAAAAACACTTTTGATCTAAACAACGATGCTTAGGTGGACATTGTGGTTAGCATAATAAGCTAAAATCTCGTAGGAGTACAACTTTGCATATACATTTTTTTATAAAAATTTTCTAATATTGCATTAAGATAATCTGTTTTAAGCAAAAATACTTTTGATCTAGACACTGTTGCTTAGGTGGACATTGTGGTTAGCGTGCTAAGCTAAAATCCCGGAAATCCAGGTTCGGGCCTCCGAATACCCCAAACACTTGAATATATATAAATGTAGAATACACATGATGGATTCGAGCGTGTTATGTCATGCTGTAGGAGATAAAAAAGGAATAAAATCGCAATCACACAACACAGCTCATGGGAGGCTGTTAAGATAAAGACCGACTAGGCGTCTAGGTCAGCCGCACGTGTAAGTGGAGAACTCTTGAGAAAACACAAAATAAAAAAAAACAAAACTAATTCCTCCTGCTGAATTTTGTTTATTTTGAATATAAATAAAGGTGTAAATAGGAAATAAAAATGCTAATTAGGCCATCATGCCAAATGGACCATACTAGGTCGAAGATATGCCAAACATGGCATCTTGGTCTTAAAAGAAAATGGTATTCGAACTGGTGCAGAAGAAATTAAGCTCCACACTCCTTCTTCCTTGCTCTCTCTCTCTCTGAGGGAGACCGCAGATCTCCCGAAAAAGTTCGTTGGACAGCGTTGCCTGGGCCGAAGATGGCTACTCCGCGGTTAGCATCCCCTCTTGACCAATGGGGTCGAAGAAGGGTCACTCATATCACTTTGGCCTCTAGGTCAGTTTCGCGCTGGCGTTGTAGAAGTGTAACTCTTTGTTACAGAAGCTATGATCCAGGTCTGTTTAAAAACTCAAGTAAAATAGAACAATATATAATGAGAGAAGGCTTTCCACTGACGAATGTTTATTTTGAAACTTAACTTGAAACTTAAACATCATTCAGATCTATTTAATCTATTTTGTAAATTTGGCTAGTCAACGGGATGTTAGTTTTTGATTAGGTAAGGCTAGTGGCATTGGGTCAGAGAAGATGCTGCCCTGGGACTGCTATAAAAATGGTGCATGTAGTCACCTCTTACATTGATTCTTTTTATGCCCTTCCTTAGCCTTGATCTCTTGCTAATTGCGCTGAGATGACAACCACTCTAGCCATCTCATTACCTCCGGCATTCAGGGGGGGGGTAGCAAAACCGAGCTGTCAAACTAAGGTAGAGCGCTGGAAACACTTAGCCACCCAGTCGGTGGTCCACTGATAGCAGTGCCGACATCTACTGATGTAACTCTGTTTGTTACAGAGTGTTATTTGGACATTAACATGTGGGTGTGAGATACGGAATCGGGAGAATAATCTCTTCTCCTAAAGTTGATCTACAGAAATTGAATTTTTCACCGTTTATTACAGTTATTTTACACCTGTCAGCGTTGGCAACACAACATGAGATGTCAAAATAAACATAATCTTTTGAATTAATTAGCAGAGTCTATATAACTTTTCCAGAAAAAAGGCAAATCTTAAAAGTTTTATGTTTGAATTCAAACATGCTATTTTTTCAAATATTATTAGTAAGTTTTTTTTAATCTTATTTACTAAATTTTTGAGTCACAAGGTAAAGAAAGATTCAGTCACAGCAGGAAAATTAAAAATGTTGAAGGAATGAAAAAAATTTTTTAAATTTAAGAAATAAGGTAATAATAGAAGAGGAAAAATTCTGAAGACATACACTTTTAAGTTCTTTTCATAAAATGTATTTTTTTTAACCAACTGTTTTTCAAAAGGAAAAGATTTAGCTTTCTTTGCAAAATGTTTTCTAAAGATTTATTAGAAGATATAACAAGTTAGTGAATGTAGTGAGTGGTACATAAATAGGCAAACAAACAAAAATATAAATAAATTTTAAAAAATGAATTGAGGCTTCATAAAAATCATAGATGATATTTCTTTATTTGATTTTATTATGCTGTTACGATAATGCAATATTATCCCCATTCTTTTATTGGATAAAGATTATTATCATGTTACTAGTGGGCTAACGATTACAATTTTTCAAGCACACTTCAAATTTCTTTTTAAATTGCATAACCCTACTATTTAGTGAATTTTTAATTTTAGTAAAGTTTAACTTCCTTTCAATGTTATTATGTACCCATTAACGTTTGGTATTCATTTGTACTCATAATGCATGGGTAGGCAGGCATAACATTGTAAGAAATAGGGAAAAGAAAATATAATTCATCTATGACAATGAAATATGCAAAATAAAATAAAAAAAACATGAAACTTTTCTATAAAGAATTATTGAAAAATCTCAAAAGATTGTGGATAAAGAGGAATTTACTGATAAGGAATCATAAAATTTCCACTTAATGGTCAGCCGAACGATGGCCGAATGGTAGAGAGCTGTTCTTCGGTACTGGAGTTCGCGGGTTTGAATCCCGCTAATGGCATGGATGTTCGTAGCCGTTCGGAATCGGTTTTAAGCAGTAGGTCTTGGTCTCATTAGCCCCCGTGAGCAAAACAGTAGACCGTAGCTCTCCAAACCAAACCAAACCGCTTAATGGTTGAGTAGGTAGGGCGCTGCCTTTCTGAACAGTAGTTCATAGGTTCGTATTAACGATTGCCATGGATGCTATTGAGCAGTAGGTCATGGTTTAATTTGTTCATACCAAACCAACCATCTTTAAATGAAAAGTTACTTAACTTTTTTCAAGTGTGTCATTTTTATTCTTTTAAAATACATTTCTTCAAAGCCGCTTTTCGTTTTGATCATCCTTTGCAAGTTAATGAAAATTTAAGGGATCCATTTTTTCAGACAGATTGGGATCAGGTACAGTTAACCATTGCAGCATACATCATGAGTCACCTGTGTTCACTACAGCCTCACTCGAAAAGAAAAGAGCAAGAAGTTAGTGTTGTTGAGACATTAACATTCGTGAAGCCAGATGGAATTTTTTAACAACCTGAAAGTTTGGTCAGTCTTATCTTATTTATAAACTGAAGTTAATCTACGAGACTTGTGTATTGTTAAGCTGTCATGTAAACCTTTATTTTTAAAATTTGAAATCTCTTAAATAAAATTTCAAGTGGATATTTGATTTATTAACTCAGAAAATTAGGTCTTTTATATAGATTTATATTCTCAAGACTGCAGACCCTCGCATAAACTCCATCTTGAATGCTCCATATGATACTATAAGACTCACAAAGTTCGAGTCTTTATACGTAATTCTCTGATTCTGACGCGATAGCTACACTTATTAATGTAAGAATACTTGTTCATCTGAAAGCACATATGTGTTGACCCAAGAAATTCACGAATTAACCAAGGAGGGGTACTGAGAGCTACTTCAACTGTCGATAGTGAATAGGATCTCAGCAAAAATAAGCTACATTTATTCTACATATCACCTTTGGACAATCTGTGTTATGAGAAGGTAAAAACTTAGAGACATTTAATGCGAGAAAGTACGTAAACAGCTGTTTCACTGATTTGAGAGAGCAGTATTCTCAAAGTGATAAAACTCAGTTGATTATAAAAGTAGACTAAGCGGTAGGTTAGTTTAGTTTGGAAGTCTACGGTCTACTGTTTTGCTCACGAGGGTTAATGAGACCGGGACCTAATGCTTAGAGCCAATTCTGAACGGCTACGAACATCCATGCCAGCAGCGGGATTCGAACCCACGAACTCGGAAAGCAGCGCTCTTCCATTTAGCCATCGTTCAGCAACAAAGCAGTGGGAGACAGAAAACGTTGAATTTCTGTCACCTAACTCAGTCTACTTATGTTTTTTTTTCGTCTTATGGTATCCACATGTTATTTTTTGCCTTTATTACTCTAATGTGTTAGCTTACTTTCATTGTTTAATAATCATTGCTTCTCATTTCTAGTATTGTTTTGTACATTATTTATTAATTGCTTATTGTTTTACTCTACTAACTATCATTTTCCTTTTTTTAAAAGCCCTCCCCCTCACACACTCAAGAAAACATTAGGACTGAGGGATATTAAGTTAGGAAGAGTCTCAGTTCTTACATTTGCTCGTCTTACAGCTGCTTTTTATTAATTTTAATTTGCAACAATTTATGAAATTGTATATAAAAGAAAAATGCATTTTAATAATTAGAGTATCAACAGGAAACAAGATTAGAAATTCATTATTTAAATAAAGAATACTGACAAAAAATTTTCTCTACTAAAGATATTAAAAAGTTAATTTGAAGAAAAATAATAATCGCATGATATAAATAGAGGTTGAAAAATTTAAGCTAGCCATTATATAAAAGAAAAAGTGTTTTTTAATTATTAATACCAAGAGAAAACAAGATTGGAAGCTTATATTTAAATAAAAAAGTTGAAAAGAAAACTACTTCTTAATAATACTATTAAAAATAAATTTAATGGAAAATAGTGATTGTATGATATAAATAGAGGAGTAAAAAATTTGAACAATCCTTTTATGCTAAAAATGTTTTTTAAACTCAAATTAATAAAAAAAGACTGATATAAAGTGAAGATAATAATCCTATTAATAAATGGCTGAATAAATAATGTTATTATCACAACGAATCACGAAAAAATGAGCCTGAAAATCAAAATGTGATAAGAAAATTTTTAAATAGAAATGTGCAATAAAAATTATCTCCCTATGACTCGGCTTTTACTTAATGTTTAGATTAGAGCAGATTAGCTTTTCACTCGATAATGATTTGTCAAAAATAGAGCTTTTTTGCAGACTCATAATGGTATTTAAAAGTATTAGTTAAACTAAAGTTTATTTTACTTTGAAATGCTTGAATGCATTAGTTCATTTTAAAGAAAAAAGTGATATATGTATAAGCGAAAATAATTAACCTAATTTATACACGCTGGATCACTTTTAAAGGACTTTTTCATTAATATTTCAAAATTTTTCTTCTTATTTTAATTATTCGTTCAATTAATAATCTATAAAAATATCTTAGTAGGTTGTCTCAATATGCTTTCATTCATATACGGGAATTTAACCTGTGTACAGTAAAAAATATTTTTTTACAAATAAATTTAGAATGTAAATTGTGTTTTCTTTCCTCCACAAGATTTGGATTAAAATTAAGTCTGAACTGAAGAATTTTTTATTAGTGTTTATGATTTTTAACTGCTAGAATAAACATTTATAGGTATTATGCTACACGTTTTCTCAGTTAAAGAAATTCTTTGTGAAGAAAAAGCTTAGACCTCATAAAATATATAAATTATTAGTTACCAACTATATTCAAAAATCCTGTAATTGAAAAATGAGTTAAAAATTATTAAAAATGATTTTTAATGAATTAAATTGAAGAAAACCGATTAAATTAAATCAACTGACATCCTATTAAACTAGAATAAACATTTATAGGTATTATTCTACACGTTTTTTCAGTTAAAAAATTCTTTGGGAAGAAAAAACTTAAACCTCATAAATTAAATAACATATTAGTTACTAACTGTATTCAAAAACCCTTTAATTGAAAAATGAGTTAAAAACTATTAAAATGATTTTTAACGAATTAAATTGGATAAAGCCAATTAAATTAAATCAACTGACATCCTATTAAACTGACAAAAGATTTTAATTGAAGAAAAATTAAAAGGCAAATGCCAAAATAATTAATTTTATTTTTTACCATTTCTCACTGATACAGAAGTAATGGGTAATCGTCTATTGACATAACGCTGATTACAAGAAAATTTCACGAGTATCTTTGCCCTCATTTAAGATATGAATATGATTATAATTATCTTGCACATAACTGTGATCAAGAATGAGGGAAATTGTTTAAAATTCAGTGGGAGAACTGACTCTTAAATAGCTTTCCTGCAGAGAAGTTATCGTGAAAACGAAAGAATGTAGATGCTACAATCTTTCAGTAAAAATACCTATATCTGTTTTCAGAGTCGGTCCTAGCGTTTTTACTGCAGTAGACAAATTCAAAAAGTGCCCTATAAGCTTAAATATTTAATTCAATAGAAAAACACACTGCTTTATTACTCATTTATTTTCTAGTTTTAAATAATATAAATACATTTCTGTGGAGTGTGTTTATTTACTTATTTTTTATTTTGCGCTCTAGTTCAGGCTGTTTTGCCGCTCCTGATTTTTACCACAATAAGTAGTTACCTACTTTGCCTACTGTCTAGTGCTGATTTTGATATTTGCGCCATATATTACAGCTAGCAAACATTTTAACATTTTCTTATAGAATTAAGATCGGAAAATAGTGTTTTCCTAACAGTGTATAATGTTTTCAATATGTTTTTTAATTTAATTTATTTATTATCTTTTTAAAGTAAAATTCCTGGACGACAACTGAAACAAACCGTTCGTTGCAACCGATTTCAGAAGTACGCTGTGAAAGAATAAATTAGCATAAATACAACAGAAAAACGGAGGGACTAATCTTATTTTTTTTCGTTATATGCCGGGTTTACTATAACGGGGCTCGAATGTATTAAAGAAATGATATAACTGTGATATACTTAAGCATCATCAATAAGGAACATAAAACTGGAATCTTCTCCCGTAATTTGTCTTAGCTATGGTCCTGCATATGTCGACAGAGAAATATGTATATTTAATTTTCACAGGTCAATAATCACTTGGGACTTTTCTCTGAAACTTGCATTCAAACGGCATTCTTAAACCGTGACATTCAATGATTAAAATAGTCTCGTTTTTAGAGAACTGCCGTTCGTCATGCTGAACTCATTTAATTTCCTTTAGCGTAGTTTCTGAAACAACACAGAAGGGCTCATCGCAGACATAGTTTGGAGTTAAGTATAATTAGAAAGATAATGAAACAGCCTTTACAGCAGTAAAATGATTTTTACATGTCACGGAAGACAGAATATTTCTTGGAAATTAAATATTTTGTTGCAGTTGGAGAGCAAAAGTTGGAATTTGAATTCTCCTTTATGGTAATGTAGTAAACAGCTGGCCGCGATAAACGGCAAAAAGGGAGAATTTATTACTCGAAAGTGTAATTAAAGACATGATTTGGAGCTGAATATTAAAGAATACTTTTTAAGAAATTCTATTAGGAATTTTACAAAACTTTTGAACTCTTCCCACAACATTAAATTTTAATATTTCAGTCTAGATTTTTGATTGTTCTGGTAATATTTTATGCGTTTTTGATATAGGAGTCTGTATTTTAAAATTATTCTTTCGATGTTGATTAAATCAATACGTTTCTTTTCATTTCCTCGAAAGCAAAAATATTTAAAAATGTTAAAATATAGGTAATTCAGAAAATTGTTAGGAATTTTCAAAATTTTTGAATTCTTCATAAAACGTTAAATATTAAAATTTCAGTCTAGATTTTTTATTGTTCTGATAATATTTTATGCCTTTTTGATATGAGTCTGCATTTTAAAATTATTCTTATATTTGCTTAAACTAATACGTTTCTTTTCATTACCTCGAAAGCAAAAATATTTAAATATATTAAAATGTAGGTAATTAAGAAAATTATTAGGAATTTTACAAAACTTTTGAACTCTTCATACAACGTTAAATTTTAAAATTTCAGTCTAAATATTTTATTGTTCTGGTAATATTTTATGCCTTTTTGATATGAGTCTGCATTTTAAAATTATTCTTATATTTGCTTAAACTAATATGTTTCTTTTCATTACTTCGGAAGCAAAAATATTTAAAAATGTTAAAATGTAGGTACTTCATAAAATTATTAGGAATTTTACAAAACTTTTGAACTCTTCATACAACATTAAATTTTAATATTTCAGTCTAGATTTTTGATTGTTCTGGTAATATTTTATGCGTTTTTGATATAGGAGTCTGTATTTTAAAATTATTCTTTCGATGTTGATTAAATCAATACGTTTCTTTTCATTACCTCGAAAGCAAAAATATTTAAATATATTAAAATGTAGGTACTTCATAAAATTATTAGGAATTTTACAAAACTTTTGAACTCTTCATACAACATTAAATTTTAATATTTCAGTCTAGATTTTTGATTGTTCTGGTAATATTTTATGCGTTTTTGATATAGGAGTATGCATTTTAAAATTATTCTTTCGATGTTGATTAAATTAATACGTTTCTTTTCATTTCCTCGAAAGCAAAAATATTTAAAAATGTTAAAATATAGGTAATTCAGAAAATTGTTAGGAATTTTCAAAATTTTTGAATTCTTCATAAAACGTTAAATATTAAAATTTCAGTCTAGATTTTTTATTGTTCTGGTAATATTTTATGCCTTTTTGATATGAGTCTGCATTTTAAAATTATTCTTATATTTGCTTAAACTAATATGTTTCTTTTCATTACTTCGGAAGCAAAAATATTTAAAAATGTTAAAATGTAGGTACTTCAGAAAATTATTAGGAATTTCAAAACTTTGCAAAATTATTTTTTATTGTTCTGATAATATTAATTATCTGAGTGCATTAAAATTTGCTATATATAAATATATACGAGCTCTTATTAGCATACCCATTATATTTAATAATTTATAAAATAGTTATTCATTCTTATATAATTAGTTTTAAACATTAAATTTTCAGCAATATTCTAATATTTTTAAAAACTTGTTATATATCTATTTAAATTTTAAAAAAACTGGATTTTTTTTCGAATGAAACAACAAAATTTTTATATATGTAGCTACATAAATCTTTACCTATTACTTAAAACGAGTCCAAACGGCTGAAATCAATCATCTATTTGAAGTGACATTGAGATCACTCCGAAAGTCAATATGTTTGTTTACCTGTTAAAACATCCATATTTTGATAAGACAAAAGTATTTATGATTATTGTGAAAGTATCTTCCTTCAATCCATTTTTTTGATGGCGTAATATGTTATCACGACAAGTATCTAACATGCATATGCACATCTATTATCTCTCTTTTATTTCTCTCTCTTTATATATATATATATATATATATATATATTTTATATATATATATATATAAATATAAAAAATATATATATATATATATAAAATATATATATATAAATATATGACCGAGTCCAGTAAATGTCACTTAAGTCTTGAGTACAACTTCATATCTTTATTCAAATTATCACACACTACTTTCTTCAATGGCGTCTCACATTGGCGCCCAACTTCTAACAAAGGTAGACTTCGCTGCTTCGGGGAGCTACAGGTCTGACCGTGGAAATCTGCATACTGCTCTCTGCTCAGATCACTGTGCGTGAGCCGTATTTATGTGGCTAACTCCTCATTCCGCGTCACTCTCAATAAAAGAATCCGTAATTCAAATCTCTTAAAATTAATCTACATTTTAAATCCTGACATATATATATATATATATATATATATATATATATATATATATATATATATATATATATATATATATATATATATATATATATATAAATGTCTATCTACCTATGCATGATATATCAATATTATATATAAAAAGAAAAATATTTTATATTTCTCCGGGTAACTGAACAAATAACTGAATGATTAGTGAACAAATTTTTAGAGAATGTAGTTAGTATGTACAAGAAGACCAAAAGTCATATTTCCTCTTGAAAAAATATAAAGTTCCATTAAAAAGACTAAAAATATAATGGCTCCGAGCCACGATGCGAGCAGTTGTTTTTGTAATTAATTAAACGTTGGCAAACATATTAGTGGCTTAATGGTAATGCACACGGGTCGGGTTTGATTCAATGTCAGATTATTTCAGATTTTTTGTATTTATATTTGGTGTCCGCTGCAAGAGCGATATAAATTTCTAATATAATGATTGCCTGCTATTTATTGTAAATTTTCATATTACATTTGAGAAATAATATTTTTATGTTGGTTTCGGGAAACCGGAAAACTCTTAATGAATTAAAAGAGTAAAAAAGTTATCAAAACGTTCAATTTATATTATATAATACATATTTTAGCTCATATAATTCATATTTTATATTTATATGGCTTTTAAAACGAACATTATTAAACTTATTAAATGTAAGTTATTTAAACTGCATCGATAAAAGTAAGTCTCATTTAAAAGATTGCAATTCATGAAATCATCTATTCTATCAAATAAAGAAGAAATATTTTTTATATTTGCCCAGGATAACTGAGAAAATTACTCAAAAATCACAATAAAATTTTTAGAGAAATTTTGCAGAATCACCCCACTTGTGCATGGTAAATGTGTTATTCGTTTCGAGCAATTATATTGTGTTATAATGTTATGTTTTTATTGCTGGCAGATATTTAAATATAAATATTTAATAATTTTTAAATGGATTTAAATTTTCAATCATGAAAACTTGACTCATCTGGGCATAAATCAGCTAGTAAATATGTATGTGTATATATATATATATATATATATATATATATATATATATATATATATATATATATATATATATATATATATATATATATATATATATATATATATATATATATATATAGATAGATAGATAGATAGATAGATAGAGATAGTACAATGTTGAGATACGGAAACAAATCAAAATAAAGAACTAAAAAACAAATGGTGTTGGGATATCGTTAGAAGTAAAAACAAACATCATTAATTATAAAGGATTATTTCTGAAAGATGCGATTACAATAAACACATCTTGGTATCTTACAATCTTTATTCGATAAAGAACAAAAAAATATCAATGCCTTAAGCTACAACACTAAGTAAAAATGCTTTAAAAAAGATAACAGTTAGTAAAGCTAACTAGTATTGTGAGAAGATTGAAAAAGATAGAACCAGGGTGTTAAAATAGGCGGAACAACAAATACTTAAATGCACCAAATACTCAAATACTATACTAGGGCATTAAACCGCTATTAAGTTTTTGTTTTGGAGCTCTATGGTCTACTTTTTTTTCCACACGAGGGCTAGTCAGACCGAGACCTACTGCTTAAAGCAGATTCCGAATGGCTATGAACCTCCATATCAGCAGCTGGATTTGAACCCATGGACTCCTGTACCGAATAGTGCCCTACCATTCGGTCATCGTCCGGCCAAAAACGTTATTTAAAATATGTATAAAATAAGTATAAACATTAATTAATAACCTTATTTAAATGTATAATAACAGAATTATTATTCATTATAATATAGTAGCAGCTATATGTTAGGTATTTAAAAATATGCCCATTATTAAATTATTAATTGATAATTTATTAAATCTAAAGCTACGAATTATGTGTTTGGGGAGGCTAACCGGATAATAATTTTTATGTATATATATTCTTATAGAGTCCACGAGTTCAAGTAGTATTGCATAATTAAATGCTTTTAGCTGTCTTTAATTGCCATTTTAAGAGTGTATTCTGCTCTAATTAAGCCTGGAAGGCTAGCTAGAAGGCTAGCTAGAACGCTAGGTTTCTTTAAAACTCGTGTAGAAAAAAAGTACATCGTATCTCTCTCAACCAATCAATCACATTAATTAACCTTTGTATTTCAAAGGGTGTATGTGTGTGTTCATATATCTTAGTCCTAAGACAAATCGTGAATATCTGAAAATAATTTGTCGCTTTAACAGAACATTTTTTTTAATCTATTGTGAAAATTTACAGGATATTTCGTGAAACAATACGAGTATGATCCGAGAAGTTCTTAATCTGAAAAAAAATGAAACTTTTAATATCTATTTTTAAAAACTTTTTATTTTTAAACATACTCTATTTTACTATTAATAATTTTCATCCAACTATGTTCTAACTCTTTTATCTCATCTTTATAGTGTTCCGCCCGAAGTACTGCAGCGTATTCGTCTACAGCTGTGATCAATTTTTGTTTGGCTGAGAAACGGTGATCAGAGAGGTTTTGGGAGCGATGGAAGACCGAAAGAGACAAATCTGGGGAATAAGGCGCATGTTACATCTCTTCATAGCTCAAATTCCTCAATTTCCTCATCTCCAAGACACTTTTGTAGGCAGATGCAATATCGTAATGGAAGAGGATTTGTTTCTTCCGCAAGTCGGGACTGTTTTCATACATTTTTTCTTCCAATTTCGCTAGGAGGTTAGTATGGTATTTCTCAGTTATTATTTAATCTTTTTCTAGATAATAAAGAGGCAGCATTCCTTTCACATCTTAAAACACTCCATGACCTTGTTTATCGCAAACTCCGCCAAGCAGTGTTCTGTTTGATTTGGTTTGGAGCGTTACGGTCTACTATTTTGCTACATAATTGCAATGACACCGCAGCCTACAACTTTAAATCGATTGTAAATGGCTACGTGCATCAATATCAGTCTTAGGATTCGATCCCACGAACTCTGGCACCGAAGAGCAGCGCCCTACCCATTCGGCCATCGTCCTAAAGATGCCATAGAAATGCAATTTTGATCTTCAATAATGAAGTCTGGAGTTGTATGCTTCGAATTTACAACGAAAATATTTCTTACCAACACAAGAAATATGTTGCGTTTCAATAGTCATTGCTGAAGCATTTTATCATTACATTACATTTTACTTAAAATTAACATAAAAGCCAAGACATAAAAGCAAACAAACGTGAGAATTGAATTTTATCTACGACACTCTAGTACATAGCATTTGTAAAGTACTTGCATTATGCATACAAATCTAGTTCTTAAGAAAATAAATAAATAAAACAAATCACAGTGGCATCACTATGTTCGATCGGCTTTTCAACAGTCAGGGGAAAACATTTGCATAAAACAGGGTACATAAATTGAAAGGAATGGCGGTATGATCGCAAAGAATTTGTTTTGTACCTGAAATATTTGAATAATGGATATACAGTGAGCATACGAGACACCTATCTCGCATAAAGTTTTTCATGTCCAATTCTTCCTGTCAAATGTAACCAACGCATTTTTTTCTATCCCTACGGCAGGAGTTCTCAATATTATTAGGGTACGAACACATTTGAGATTGCGAAGTAGCGGCGAATCGGATTTAAAAAACAATAAAAATAGCTAGTAGCGTACCCTCGACTTCTTCGTATACTCAAAGGAAAAAAATTAACAGTTTTGTTAGTCTCTCTTTTGTTCATAATTTTAGAAAACATACGAACCCTATCACATAAATAATAACTGTCCTTTAGATGCGCTAACCAGTTATTTTATGAACTTAAATGAAAATGGTCATCGCTCGGGAATCATGGCTGGGATTAGCAGGTAAATAAAGGTAAAATATAGCAGGTAAACTGGAAGCAAGTAGCAGGTAAACCAGAAGCAACAACAACAAAAAAAAAAAACTGTTAGAAAACAACAATTTTGCTTTAATGTACTTATCCAAAATTCGGTTTCTCTCAGTAAAATACACTCAAGTTATTGTATTCACGTACATACACACATAAACATAATTCCTAAAAATGGTATTTTTGAACTCAGAGAAATCTAAAACGTAAAGCTCAATCAAAATCTGGAGATTGAATTTTTGAACGGTTACAATATGTACTTTATGTACCGGCCTGAATCAGCGATCGAGGTAGTCAGTTAAGCGAATTCGTCACTAGAAGAATTTTAAAAATTAAAGGAACTTTTTTATTTTTGCAGTTTCTAAATTGAATTTTTTACGATTTCAACACTTTGCCATGACCTCATGTAATAAATGCCAGGGCATAAAGCTAATAACTTCTTCAAACCAGTAATAGTAATTTCCTGCGTCCTCTTATACCGATCTTCCAAAATTATATACTGTGATCTCTCTCTATACGGCATTCAAGGGACTGAAGAAAAAAGTCGTATTAATAAGAGATCATCCATTTTTAACAAACTATGTCTAATCTCGTGGAAGCTACAGTAAAATCATCTACATCATATATATACTCCCTATGAACAGAATACTCTCTAGCATCTCGTAACGCATTACCATTACATTCACCGAAGATTAAGTACATATCGCAATAGTTCCGAGCAGAATACATTATCAAGTGAAGATTACCAGTAGCTACTACATGCAGACTTTCAAATTACAATTCAAACAACGGCTTGACGTCATTTCACGTGTCTCAGTATGCGCGTTGGACATTTCGAACATATTCCTATGTAAACTTATGTAAATACTAAAATAAATGTGCGTGAGTCTACTAAAGTTAGCAAATAACTAGCAAAAATGCTGATAAAGTTATTTAATGTATAGTTACTATTTTTTTAGTTACAATGTTCATGTTTCGAATAAAGGTTTTTTTTTCGTAAACCAGTATGATGTCATACATTTTCTCTCGCATTTTTATCGAAAACTATGGGTCGTAGAGGTACAGCTCTTTGGACACTTTTTATGTATTCCAAACAACAAATCTGGCTGTGCATAATTTATCCGGTATTGCTGGGAAATCCTGTATAGAGACAAGAAAAGATCATCGATGACTGATAGAACCTTTAAAATTCTTAAAGATACTTAATTCTTTTGACCAAACTGTCATTATTCAAAGGAGAGGAAGTTACATTTATTAACCCAGCATAGAACAAGAGACATATAACTGAAAGTTATTTAGATGACAGAAATTTAACATTGTTTTTAACAGGGCTACGTCGGGACCAGAAAGAAGAGACGCATGGTTGAGAGAAGAGTATAAATGAGAGGTCCATATACAGACAATTTTGGGTTGGTTGGTTGGTTTTGGAGTGCTACGGTCTACTTTTTGCAACACGAGGGCTAATGACACTGGGACCTACTGCTTAATGCCGATTCCGAACGGATACGAATATCCATGCCATAGTGGGATTCGAACCCACGAACTCCGGATCCGAAGGCCAGCATCCTAACCATTCGGCCATCGTTCGGCACAATTTTGGGTAGATATCTACACAAAGACTCGGGTAGATATCTACCCGAAACTGTTTGAACATACTGCGGATTATACGTGTTTAAAAGTTGCGATTTAACTTATACGGCGTACCTGAAAGAATTTTACCTTTCCTTTTATCAGTCTAACAGATATATTTTTTTAACTGAACGCTTTTCAAGTGTATCTGTTATACGATTTATTCGTGTTTTTTAATTAATTATTTTTAATTCTTATTCCATTCTATGACGTACAGTATCAACAGGATTTATCGCACTGTGATGTATCAGTGAGTGTTATTCATATGCAAATAGACCGAATTAGGCTAATGTGTGAGGATATCTCTGTATTTTGCTCGAGGTCAGTTTAAGTGTTTTATTTTCTAACTTTAGTTGGAACTGCGTCCCTTATTTTAATAACTATGTTGTGTTCAAAAACCGTTAATAATTTATTTATTTTTGGCTCTTGTTTATGAGCATACACAGATAATCTGCTGTCAGTGGGATAATCTTTCATCCACCGGCTGTTTTGGATGACAATTTAAAGAAATGACGAATAAAGTAGAGAGTAAGGGATATCCAGAGTCCAACAGTTAGAATTCCACTTCAAAATTTATTGCTCAATAAACGGAAATAGAAAACTATGTTGGAGTACCGATGATCCAGTGAACTTTCATTTTTTTAGGTTAATTATCACATGTACGGCGTTCACGCCAGGGTCGATTATATAGCTGAAATTACGGTACTACACTTTTTGGATGAGGTTATTTTCAGATTCTTTCACGTGAATCATTTTGGAAAGTATCACTGTCCCATTTAAACATAAAAACCCACTTCTTCATAGTAAAATTTTAGAGAGAAGAATGACCATACACATATATGATCAACGACTGAATTTTTGCCTGTCATAGAATCTTCTTTTACGAAGAATTTTCTGACTGCACGGTACTCGATATTTTCATTTCCAACAACATACACACCGCAACTGACTTAAATATCAGCCATCTACTGGATGGAATGGCTTGCAATTCTTATAGAATCTACCAACATTTACACTAACATGGTGAAAAAAAATATTTAAACAGTGCTGCCATCTATGGGCGAGGCCGAAATACTTTCCGACCACTTTCGTATTCACAATCATCCAGGAAGATACAAATGTTTAACTAAAACACCTTTGATCATAAAACAGCAATTTTACATCCAAATTTCATGGTACTTAGAGAAAATGTGCCTATGTAGATGGAGAACATCATGATGTAATTTAGAATTAAAGCATTTTGTTTACCAGTCTTAGTTAAACCAAAAGACTTAAAAGGCCGCATTTAAATGCAATTCTTTCTGGTGAGCAAAATTATATTCATACATACATATGTATATTTAACCTATATATATTATATTATATTATATTATATATATATAAGTAAAAAAATTAAAAGAAATTAAATGTTTTTATAATTATTATTTGTAAACTGACAAATAGAACAGCTAAAAATATATAAATATGCATAGTTTTTAAATAATAATCAATACATCAGTCGAATAATATCCTATTTACCTTCATAAATGCAATAGTTTTTTCAGTTATAAATTTCACAAATTCCTTCATGGGTCGCAAAATGTCACTGGTGGGCCACTCCTGCCTTTAAAATACTAGGACCTATACCAGTTTTTCCCAAAGGGGTTCCTATGGACTAAAAGGGGTACGTGATACCGCAAAGGGTATCACGGACATAAAACTAAATTTGGGGGTGCTAAAAATTCAACTTAAAATAATTGTGTTCCATTTTATTTTTACCCAAGTGTAAATAAATAGCATTAAATAAATTGTTTGCCATTCTTTTAACTGTTCAGTTAAAACAGGATGATTTATTTACTGCCAACACTTAACTGAAAAAGTTTTTATTATTCAAAACACAAGGTTATAATTTCAAACGATGCTACTTTATATATTTAATATTTTATCTTTACTTTACTATTAAAACATGGAAGTTAAAATTGTAATTTGGTTATTTTATGGTTGGATAGGGTTATTTCACCTAGGAGGGAGATATCATGGACAAAGTGTTTCCTATGAGAAGGTGCCCATGGACAAAAATGTTTGGAAACCACTAATGAGATAGGTTGGTTTGGTTTGCAGCTCTACGGTCTTCTTTTTTGAAACACGAGGGCTAATATGACCGGGACCTAATGTTTAACCTCTTGAGGACCAGCACGTAAATGCTATACGAGTCAACCGTTGTGAAAACCGTTGCCATTTACGCCATCTAGTAACTAAATCTAGTATTTAAAAATGAAAATAAAACGTTCAGATCTCTGATTACGCATACGCGACGCTGGTCCCTCAATATCAACCGTAGATCATTGAGTGGAGGCAACGCTGGACTGATAAGAGTGAAATCACTGCGTCGCGTATACGAGACGTTGGTCTCGAAGTTGTTAAAGCCGATTCCGAACGACTACGAACATATATGTCACAGTGCGATGTCGAACTCACGAACTCCGGTATCGTAGATTAGCGCTCTAACCGTTTGGCATACTATAAGGTAGAAGCAGATAAAGAAAATATTTTTACTGTGCATTCGATAAATATATTATCATGCTTCTTCTATAATTTCACCGTTGGTCAATTTACATAAACAAATCTAGTTTTATAAAGAGAAAATTTAGAAAGGTACCAACTGTAGATTAAGCTCTATTTCAGCTAATCTCTGTATTAAGCATTATCACATATCAACATGTCCATGATTACTTCCTCTGTGAAGAATGTGCAAATTTCTTGTGTTGTAGCGAAAAGTATTCAACCGATTTATTTTATTTCAGCCTAACTTGTGACAGGGCCTTTAATTGGTTGAAAATATTTCAGTACTAAGCGAGAAACTGCGAATTCTTTAACGGGAAAAGAAATCTTAATTGGAATATACTTCTTCTTCAACACGTTCATGAAATATGGGCGAGATTCATCCAAAATCACAACACATTTTATTTCGGTTGACGATAAAGCAAATCAATACAACAGCCAAGAACTTTTAAAACATCGTGCACACACACTTTTTAAGTAGGGATTTATCAGGTAAAAATTCTACGAATAATCCTTAAGTACATTTGATTAAGTGATAAAGTATACCCATGTTTTAAGAGAACGCGTTTACTATTGGCTAAAGAAGTACAGACAGAGACTGAATTAAGTCTATAGCGTGTCTGGAGGGAAAATCAGAATTACTGCGCAAACCCCAGTGTAATTTATGAAAAGACGTTATTAAATTAATATTATGATATGTAAATAAGGGATTTTAATATTACAAACATATTGACATGTGATAAGGGGTTTATAAAGAAGTTTTGTACAACAAACCCATCTGCAACAGAAAAAAAATTTAAACTATTCAGGAAGTGCTTTGGGAATTTTACTCACACCTTTGCTTCTCTTATAAAGCATCACACACGCACTTGTGAAAGCTATATAAAGGTAAAGTCGCTAAAGTAGTTTATAAAATAAGAATGCGCTATACGTTGGGAGATTGTATTTCGCGAAAAGAACCTTTTCATACAACTACCTTCAAAGAGAAAATGAAATATGGCTGACTTTATCGTCCTGACTTCCTGAATTTTTTTGAAATTCTAAAGCATTATTTTTTTCCATACATTACTGGATATGAGACTTTAAAAGAAAATATTAACTTACGCTCATGTACAGTAAAAGAATTTTTCTGTGTGCATATTTTATCTTACATTCGATGTTTTAAACTTAAATTTCCGTATAATGTTTTTACTATATGTAGACAAATATTTTATCTTTCTCCCGAAATCTAGTTGAAAATTCTAAGCTTTGTAAACGAACACACACGAACTGCAAAGCAATGTCAAAATTTTAAAAGTAATGCTTTTATCTTACCGAATTTACTTGATGTTTTTATGAAAATATTTTATACATTGCCAATAGTTGGTTAAACAACGTTTTAACGCTTTGCACTACCCTGGTGCAAATCTACAACATAACTGAAGGTTGATATCCTTTACACAGTGACCTTTAAAAATGGTTTTGTCGATTGCTGCTATCATGCAACACTGCAGTTAACTCATTTTATTCGTGGAATTGTTATCAAATGGCGAAATTCAGTTTAATTTTCATATGAAATATCATTCATATTATGACTAGATGTACATGATTATTACTGAAATAAATATTTGATTTATTAAATACGAAAACAATGAAGGTACCAGAGGCCAATTTCTTATAAAGATAGTTTCAAATTCTTTATGCAACGATAATTTTTATAAAATTTAATTTACAATATTTATAAGAAATAAATATTGTTTGTTGGCTAAGAAATACACTTTTATGACATTAAAATTTTATTTTCATGTTTAATTGTTTTAAATAATGTTTTAAATGTTTAAAATAATCCAGTACTTTATAATACGGGGTTGTTGAAATACCGAGGCTTAAATTTACTGATAACTTGCCGTTTATATATATATATATATATATATATATATATATATATATATATATATATATATATATATATATATATATATATATATACATATATATGTATATACATATACACACACACTACACACAATAGAACCTCGATCAATCCTTCGTTTAATTGTTTTCCCGCACTGAATGTTCGAATTATTTGGTTTTGGAATATCTCCATAGAACTAATACTACTTTTTCCTGCAATCATCATATCTGGATTCTTCATTTATCTGCATGCATTGTCGCTTTTTCTCTCCGGAAGTATCTTTTTCGTGTAATTTAGAAAAATGAGATTTTGTTAAAATTGGTGAGAATGTGACAAGATCCTGTATATATCTAAAAATCTTGTATATCTCGTGTATATATTTATCGTGTATATGCTGTCGTGAAGCCACCATTAAAGCAAGTGCAGTGTTGTGGAATTTCGCATTTGTTGAGGATCAAAACTTGATTATTTGATCTAGCTCTAAAATACACAAGAAACAATTTAATTATTGCAGAAGCAATACCATTTTTCTTCGAAAAAAGTGTGCTGAAAAATAGCTGAAAAATGTGGCCACTGGACAGAAAGTTAGCATTTATCCCAACTTTAGTTTTCTACCCTGCAAAGCCTATAAGTGAAATATGCGCACAAGTTAAATTTAAATCCATTTCCCAGTTTTTTTTTATTTCGAATTCAAATAAAATAGGGTTTCAGGTAATTTAATTTTTCATTTATTTTTATTGTGAATGAGTCTAAATGTATTGAATAAACCGTATATATATATATATATATATATATATATATATATATATATATATATATATATATATATATATATATATATATATATATATATATATATATATATATATATATATATATATATATATATATATATATATATATATATATATATATATATATATATATATATATATATATATATATATATATATATATATATATATATATATATACATATATATATATATATATATATATATATATATATATATATATATATATACATATATATATATATATACATACATATATATATATATATATATATATATATATCTATATATATATATATATATATATATATGTATATATATATATATATATATATATATATATATATATATAATCATTTGACATATATAATATATATATATATACATAAATATACATATATATATACACATACATATATATATATACATATCTATCTATCTATCTGAATATATATATATATATATATAATCATTTGACATTTTACAGCTGGGAAATTAGGTGTTAAATAATAAGAAGGGAAAAGCAGAGAATTTTAGATAAATAATTTTAATATATTTCACACATACACATATATATATGTATTTATATGTATATATATATATATGTATATATATATAAATATATATATATATATATAAATATATACATATATATGTATATATATGATATGAATATATTATATATATGCTTATATGTATGTATATATACTGATACACACATATGTACGTACTACACATGCACTAATATATAGAAACAGGTCCGAAAAAAAGTGAGAATACACATATTTGCACAGACGAATGTAGAAAAACTGTTGTTATTCTTTTGTAAGAGTAGATTCGTATTTGAAGCGTATAGGTAATATCCGAAGCGATGGAAGTTTTCCTCCGTTATGTGTCATTCCCCCTTATTTCCGCATTTTATTTGTCTTTCGGTATAATCGCATTTATTCCCAGTTTGTTCGTTTTTTACCGAAAATTGCGCCAGGTCACCGAAGCGCTAACAGAAAATGCGACTTCCTCTTTTCGGTTATGCTTCGATGAAATTCTAGAATCCCACTTTCTGGTTTTCGGGAAATATATGTGTCGGAGTTACTTTAACTCTCTATTTAAGATACAAAGAGTGAAAAAAAAAACCCTCTAGATGCTGGTTAGGAAATAAATAAAGAGTATGCTTTTTTTGGCTATTTACGTTCGTATTTTTCTTCTATAACTATTGTTTGGCATTGTATCGATATTAAAAATGGGTTCCGTTATTTTTTCTGCAATGAAGCATAATCCTATGATAAAGAAGTTTACTGAAATTTAACAGTTTCATTTAATATACGTGAAACGTATTTTATAATACGGTAAATTTTATTGCATTTGTGTCTAATGCGGGCTATGCTTATCCAACAAAAAAAAAATATATGGAAATTCCAATTTTATCGTGCAAGTATCAATACAAATTAATGAGAATTTTATACCTTTAAAAATCATTAAATGAAAATAGGGAGTTTTATACACAATGATTCCGAGTTTTGCGATTAAGGACATAATTAAAGAAATGATGATATTTGAACAACTTTTGTCGGAATCATACAATGAATAGGAAATTATACTAAAATTGATATAATTTACAATTGCATCTCGATTAACTTTTGCCACAGAGAAGTGAATATTTTCGTTTTTTGTATTACGTTTCTTACAACGAGTTTGAATATTTGTTAAATATAATGATAGAAAACGGGTAAAAGCATGAAATTTTAGATTTTGTGGTTTTCAGGAAATTGAATTTTTAAATTGAAATATACCATAAAAGAAATCCTTACTTTATTTAAAATATTTATGCAATTGAAAATATGTCTACAACCTACAGATGGGGAGAAAAATATGCTAATCGAGTACTTCACTATGCACCACATATATATATATATATATATATATATATATATAATATATATATATATTTATTTATAAATATATAAATACATATATACATATATATATATATACATATATATATACATATATACATACATATATACATATATATATAAATATATAAATACATATATACATATATATATATATACATATACATATATATATACATATATATATCTACATATATATACATATATACATATATATATATACATATACACATATATATATGTACATATATATATATATACATATATATATATATATATATATATATATATATATATATATATATATATATATATATATATATATATATATATATATATATATATATATATATATATATATATATATATATCAGTTTGCTTCAGAGCATCAAAACCAATATTTTGTCAATTTACAAACAAAAAATTCATATCTTGTGATTTTTTTTAGTATTCTTATGTTTTTATTTCAATATCTAACAATTTTATTTAAGTTTTAGTTATTTTACTATCTGTTAATTTCCTTAAGACATCAAATTTGTGATTTTTTCCTTCCAGAAATTTCAATGATTATTTTGTACAGGTTTTAATTACTGTAAATAAATAAGTAAAAGAAATTGTAAATTAATATTAAGTATTATAAGATGGAAAGTGACCTCAAAGAACACGAGTCTATAAATATTGATAACTAGGTGTCATAAAATGCTAGCAGGTCATCTCAGTGGGAAAGCACAAACTTTTATATATGCGGAATGTTCCTGACTCACAAGGAATTTCTGGTATTCAACCTACACAGGCGTTGTGTACTAAGGAACTGATAATGAGCGTTCAGCCCATTTGCGGACTTTAAATAAATTTGAGACAACGATTAGGTCGTCACAGAGGCCAATGCACTTCCGAAAGGAAATATATATTTGAAAATATACGGCTTCCTTTAGCCGTTATCCACCGGAAAGAAGACATCTTCGTCTCAAACTAATACGTTGATACTATAGAACAAATATCTCGCAGCTCTAATATTCGATTTTTCATCTTAATACACAGGATTCACCGTTATAATAATTCTATACAGTTATCCAACAAAAAGAAATAAGCCTTGCTTCAAATGAACACTTCGATACTATACAACAAATCTATTGTGTTTTTAATACTCGATTTATTGACTTAATATGCCGAATTCACTATTATACCAACTCTATATCTACTCATTAGATAGATTAATAATTAGACAGAACAATAAAAACTGCTTACCAGATGATTTTACAATTCAACTGTTAAATCATAATTAAAATCTAAGTCAACCTACATGACGCACACCAAAATTGGCTATATAAAAATCCCATTTTAATATAGCCAATAATATAATATTATATATCTCATTTTAATATAGCCTGGTAATATTTATAAATTAAATTTATATCATTAAGATAGTGTTATAGAATACAAGCAATTAAAGCAATATCATACAGTATTCTGCAGAACATTCAGTCATATATATATATATATATATATATATATATATATATGTGTGTGTGTGTGTGTGTGTGTGTGTGTGTAATATATCAAAATTATTTAACTTTAATATCTTCTTATAAATCTCCACTCTCCGATTCTAATTCCTTAAAATCTTTTCCCCAGCCTCTAAATGTCTTAATCAAAGGAGTGTCTTCGACTTAAATTCTTTCGATACATTTCCCAAAGATTACTTTCCTATAGATATAAATTTTCTGTCTATTCAACACGTTTTGCAGCTGTCGCTGGAAAACGGTTCCGCGTTTTTCCCTGATCTTAACACTTAATTCGCTGAGTAAGTTTCTTCTACCCTGGGAAAATTCTTTCTGTCTTTGCTCTTGGGTGCACCTCTGGTCGAGCAGAGTGATTGTTGTGTCTTTCACTTGTCTGTCGTTGACTAGTAAAGATGTCCGTTTTAGCAGCTCTGAAATAAAGTTGTAATTAAACTTGTGCCGTTCTCTTCACTGTGGCCAGACTGCATCCTTCGTTATTACTGATAGGTGATTAGGCATCTCCTTGCCCAGTAGCCCGGGCAAGTAAGAATAATAGGGACTGTAATGTCCAGTAGTTTTATAATTATTGAATTACACACACACGCACACACACACACACACACACACACACACACACACATATATATATATATATATATATATATATATATATAGTATATATAATATATATATATACTATATGTACGAGTGTGTGTGTGTGTGTGGGGGGGGGGTCGTGTATGTGCGTGAATGTGAACTTGGTATAGAAATAAAAAGAATAATAGAAAGGTAAATGTACTATAGTTTCAATATCGTAATTCATAATCCTCTCATATGTATATCAGTAAAAATGAATATTATGAATATGTTTATAGAAAAAGTGTGTGTTTTAAGAGCAAAAATAAAGTAGACATGTGATTGTTTCAAGAAAAGATAACGATAGTTATTGAATTAATATAAAATGCACCAGATAAAGACAGTGTAAAATCCCTTACGAAATTGGGATAGCAACAGCTTAAACCAAACAAGTATGAAATAAATCTATGTTCATGTGTTAGTTTTAGGAAAGTTGAGTGATGTATGGTGCTTAGAGTTAAAACACTCGGACATTTACCATTTCAAGAACTGTCAAATTAGATTACAGGCAATAAAGCAATAGTGAATTCTACAATGCATTTGGCAATGCATTATAGAATTATTTCATACTCTATTTACCATATTGTCACATTCTTTTCATCGCTGTTAATGATTTCATTATTGTAAGATCATACGATGTTGGAGTGAAATGTCATTATCTTTAGCTTAAATCCCCATAAGATGACTCAAGGACTGGGATAATGTCTCCTATTTTCCGGTCTGATGATCTGTTTCCCTGTCTCATCATGTTACGCTATTACCGTCACAAATGAACTTCCTATACGGACATATGGCAATAACATTCATAAATTGTCCTTTTTAGTAAATAGTATAGGTTTATAGTGAAACCACAGATAATAATGGTGTGTATATACGTATTTTACGTAGATAACTTGGTCTTTCTAATTACTACTCAATATACATTAACTTGCTGAGAGACACATATGTAATTTTCCCTTTACAGGCTTTCCTTTTGACTAAATTACAGTAGGAAACTTGAAGACAAGATTCAACGTTATTTATTTTAGGAATAGATGATTGATTACACTGTGGTACCAAGTCCCTTTACCACTCTCATTAATGGAATACATTAAACGGAGCAGTCTCAGGAAAAGGAGGGCAAACAATTGAAAGTTGTTATTTAATTACATCGCGCAAATTGATACACTCTTCAAGTTGAGTATAATTTCTAATTATTGCCAGAGCTGACTAATGCAGGATCACGGGATTTCGTGTTTTCGCACCGTTTGTGTTCCCTTAGGAAGAGTCTAACCATTAAGGATATTAAAAGTGAACTTATTCGTATCAATTTCAAGGACATCCTCTTGCTTTTTTCCGGTTAGAGAAAACAATGCAGATGATAAAAGTTATCCCATTCAGTAGCAGTGATATGAAGAATCTTCCAGACTTATTTTATCACTCTATAGCGGATAAAATTGAATTTTTGTTTCGGAAAACACAGTTTTTTACAAATCTAATATGATTTTAATAAGAATTTGAATTTCTTTTATTGTTAAACAAACACACAGACGTTCTCAAATAAGGTAAATCTTTTAAAAATGTTTGCAAGAATCTGACGTCAAGACGATGTCATTTAAAAAAGTGAATTAAATTACTCTCATACTTTAAATGAAGAGATATTTCCCTCATGTATAGAATTTGAAAATTTAACAAAGATGCCATTTAATTGCTTTGTCCGGTTAGAGAAAACAATGCGGATGATAAAAGTTATCTATTCAGTAACAGTGAGATTAGGAATCTTCCAGATTTATTTTATCACTCTATAACGGATAAAATTAAATCTTTGTTTCGGAAAAAAACGCTCACAGTTTTTTACAAATCTAATATAGATGTTAATAAGAACTTGAATTTCTTTTATTGTTAAACAAACACACAGACGTTCTCAAATAAGGGAAATCTTTTAAACATGTTTGCAAGAATCTGAAGCCAAGACGTTTAAAAAACTGAAGTAAATTACTCTCATACTTTAAATGAACAGATATTTCCCTCATGTATAGAATTTGAGAATTTAACAAAGATGCTATTTAATTGCTTTTTCCGGTTAGAGAAAACAATGCAGATGATAAAAGTTATCCATTCAGTAACAGTGACATTAGGAATCTTCCAGATTTATGTTATCACTCTATAGCGGATAAAACTAAAGTTTTGTTTCGGAAAAAAATCTCTCACAGTTTTTTAAAAATCTAATATAGAGGTTAATAAGAACTTGAATTTCTTGTATTGTTAAATAAATGCACAGACGTTCTGAAATAAGGTAAATCTTTTAAACATGTTTGCAAGAATCTGACGCCAAGATGATGCCATTTAAAAAACTAAAATAAATTACGCTCATACTTTAAATGAAGAGATATTTCCCTCATGTAAAGAATTTGAGAATTTAACGTCGCGAAGATGTCATTTAACTTCCCAAAGCACATTTAGCTCATACTCTGAAGTGAAGACATGTTTCCCTCATGTATAGAATTGGACATTAACGGGATGTCATTTAATTTCTTAAAGTGCATTAATCCTTTGCACTCCTATGTCGAGTGGGACTCGACATCAGTTTTATCTCTGGAGCTCCTTTGTCGAGTCTCACTCCACTCTTTTTCAAATCCGAACCAAAGATACTCAAATCGAAATATACCTCGAGGAAGAAGACAAACTATTTCACTTGTGGGTGAAACGCGGAGTACTGTAAATAAAACTGGCATTTAATTAAATTTGCATTTTCATTTATTTATTTAAATTGCCCTATTTTTTAGTTTAAGAATATTAAAAAAAAAACCCTTAAAAGTGTTGAGAGTTGCTGCTAACAAAAATAAAATATAGTTTGCAGTACAAAAAGTTAAGTTGATACTTTGAAATGAAGTGATAGTTTCCTCTAGTACAGAGTTTCAGTATTTTCTGACACTTTAAAATAATGTCTCTGTATTTCTGCTGCATCTAAAAATCAAGCAATCAAATGAAATATTCGTCATAGTTAATAAATAGAATAATATTTTCTTTTGAAATTATTAGATCTTGAAGGCCAGACCTGAGTTTGGGCAAGAGAAAAAACGGTATTACAATTCTGTGAAGCCCGAAATCGGTTCGTCCAATGTATAATATTTAATTTGTCATTTTTCCAATAGAGATAATTTCCTGCAAAAAGTTTGGTAGTTTCGAGCCATTTATTGCTATTTCTCGGATACTATAAAGGATTTGTGAAATTCCAAGGAATCTAAGGGACATGGAATTCATGACAGTTGATATGGATAAGAATACTTTGTAATGTTACTGTTGGTTATTGTAAAGGATTTGTGAAATTTAAAGGAATCTAAGGGACATGGAATTCATGACAATTATTATGGATAAGAATACTTTGTATTGTTACTGTTGGATACTGTAAAGGATTTGTGAAATTCAAAGGAATCCAAGGGACATGGAATTCATGACAGTTGATATGGATAAGAATACTTTGTATTGTTACTGTTGGATACTGTAAAGGATTTGTGAAATTCAAAAGAATCTAAGGGACATGGAATTCATGACAG
Organism: Pardosa pseudoannulata; assembly: GCA_032207245.1. Taxonomy (NCBI): domain Eukaryota; kingdom Metazoa; phylum Arthropoda; class Arachnida; order Araneae; family Lycosidae; genus Pardosa; species Pardosa pseudoannulata. The sequence continues at coordinate 40,019,227 of CM063502.1, read as the reverse complement.
TAGATATGGATAAGAATACTTTGTATTGTTACTATTGTATTAGTTTATTATATTTATCCAGAAAATTATGTCATTTGATTTATTTTGTTGTAGTTTGATCAAAAGCTGTTGTAATCCATTAACATTTTCCGTATATATGAAAATATTGAAAATAGTAGTTATTTCTTTTAATTTTTTTTTCGAAATAATCTATTTTTCACATTTTGATGATAATAAGGAACAAAATTAAAGAGAAAATTTTCCCCACTTTTGGCACTTTTTTCTCAAATATATTCCACAAGCAAGGGGTTAAAAACTGAAAATAAAAAAAAAACATTAGCAAAAAGATCCATTTTCTAAAAAATAGGTACTTATTTCTAGTATTGTAAATTAATTTGCACAAAAATCCTTTTTACCTAAAGAACTGTCTTTGTGGAAAAGCAACATCTGATGTCTCTAGTTATTTTGTTTATTTTGTTCTGGTTTATTTTGTTTATCTAATGTTTTTTCGGTGATAATTAGCAATTAATTTAATAAATTAGCAAATAATTAGCAATAATTAGCCATATTAGCAACTGATAAATGAAACTTTTATATGGTTGGTTGGTTTTAGGTATAATGACACTGAATCCTAAAAAGGACAGATTAGGCCAAACAAGTTGGTTTTATGAGCAATTTGTGTTAATTTCAGTGTTGTAGGTTAACAACAATCAGCAAAATTCTTTCAACACTCACTGGGGAAATGATATTAAAATTTTTGTGAATATTGATATGATTATCGCAGATAAGCAACACGGGATACAAAGGGTCAATCAACTTTTAACTATTATTTAAATGTTTGATAGTATAGGTCAAGTTTGGTCCACATTTATAAAAATCTTCTTGATTTAACTTTTATAAATTTTTTACTGTGGCAGAAATTAGGTCATTGGATAATAAGAAATATTTTGTTTCTCAGTAAAATAATAAGTAAAATACATTTTTAGTGAAAATCTTTTAAAATGAGAATGATATTGGAATGTATGCAATGTGAATGTCCCTAAAGGTTTTATTTCTAGGTATTATTATAAAATTACTGTTATTACAGTTCTGAAAAATTTGATATTCACCTTTCTAAATTCTTAAAAAAGTGTAGCTATAGTCAGAGAATGTACATTCGTGTTGCAAAAAGTAGACTGTAACGCTCCAAACCAAACCAAACCAAACCAGAGAATGTACATTTTGAGAGAACACACGCACACACATATATGTGTATTTCTCTCTCTCTCTCTCTCTCTCTCTCTATCTATCTCTCTCTCTCTCTCTCTCTCTCTCTATATATATATATATATATATATATATATATATATATATATATATATATATATATATGTGTGTGTGTGTGTGGGGGGGGATCATAGAAATATTCTTCACCTAGTACACGGAAGAAATAGCTCATAATTTTAATTGCTAGGACATGCTTGGCAGTGTAACTCAGCTGCAGTCATCGTGACATTAGAAAATCAAAGTCCAAAGTTGTGGAACTTTGCATTTTTGAGAATCAGAAAAGCAACGGCTTACCATTTTCATTGTGCAACGGCTCTGCATAGAATGCTCTAAAGTTATAATATTTGTCTGTGATGTTAGCCCTAGAGAGTGAATCAAAAGATTTTGTTACCATGAGATTTAAGATGGATCAGCAATTTTGGGAGATGAACCTTGATCATATAAGACAGCTCGAAAACACACATGCAGCAATTTACTTAGTGCAGAAGTGATATCACTTTCCTAGGAGAGATGAAAAATATGGTCAGTGGACAGAAAATTAGCAATTATTCCAGCTTTAGTTTTGATAGACGGGTCGGAGAGCACTCCTCTATCTGACATTGTATAGCTGGGAAAGTAGGTATTAAATGAAAATGGGAAAAAGGGGAATTTGGGATACATATTTTAGTGGTAATTATTTGGATAAATTACACACACATTTGTTGTGAGTGTATGTATATCCTAATTTGTATTATAATTTAATGATTGTAGTTGTAATATTATATTTGTATATTATATTTGTAATTATAATAAATATATTATAATTAATAAATGTATTATAATTTAATAATTGTAATATAATTGTAATATAAATTATACAATTTAGGACAATTTAGGAAATTTCCAAATAAAAAGGAGATACATGTATATACATGTATATGTATATGTATATGTATATGTATGTATATGTATATGTATATATATGTATATATATATATATATATATATATATATATATATATATATATATATATATATATACATATATATTAAATCATTTTATAAGAGTTTCTTTTGCATTTATTGTTTTAAAACATTTATGAAATCGCTCTTATTGAACAAATTTTGTATTTTGACCATTATTCAATAAAATCTAACCACTTTTTCTGTTTTTTTTTATTCCCATTTTGCGTGAGGATGTGCTTACTTTATTTCAAATCTACGACTTCCTTTGTTAAATCATTTTTTTTTCATTTAGAAAACTACAGTTTAGATTTTGATCCTTTTCTGTCACGTGAATAATTATGTCAGTAGAAAAATGTAAATTATAAGCTTAAATTTAGACTAAACAGCATTGCTATATGTTTGTAACAAGTATATTATAAGCCTTTTCTGTTATCTAAAAAATTATAAGTTGGTAGAAAAATTCAATCTAAGAAGCCTAATTAATTTATATTAAATTTCATGCTATCCGTTTTTAACAAGTATATTATGATCCTTTCTCTTATTTGAGCAATTATACAGGACCGGCTCTAGAAGCGTTACCGTCCCGGATAAAAAATACGAAATTTCGTGTCCCAGGATGAAAACTAATATTAAAAGAGGTAAATTGGGGATAGATACAAATTTGATTTCGAAAAATCCTCTTTCCAGTTGTTACACTTACTGGCACAGAAACCAAAATTCCTAAACATTAGCAACATTTGGTGCCAAATCTAGAGTTGAAATTAGTTTTAAAACTTCAGTTCAGTCTATCCTTTTTGCCTAAATAAGGACAAAACTGACTCTTTTTCATCTGCTAAATCAAGTGTGTTTATATCCCATCTGTCAACATCAGTTCCAAATCTTCAAAATGATTTAGGGCCGAATTCGCTAAAATCGTTTAGCAGCTAACCGCGATTAAACCATGATGCCAACCAATGGTGGGACGCAATTCTCCGTTTAAACAGAGATTAATAGCTGTTAGTCATTAAACGGCTTTGGCGAAACCGGGCCTAATTGATACACTTATATGGGTGTCTTTTAATAAAATGTATCTGTTGTTAAAAAATTAAAAATAATTGCTGTAGATACTAATAAAATCAAATCTACATTACAAAGCATTTATTTCTTCATGTATTGTAAAAAAATAAAATACTTGCACTGATTGGTGTTTCTATTAAATTAACAAAATCTAATACAAAATAACACTCTTCCAAGCTCCTAAACTATGAAGAATTATATATATATATATATATATATATATATATATATATGTATATATATATATATATATATATATATACATATATATAAATAAATAAATATATATATACATATATATAAAAAAATAAATATATATATATATATATATATATATATATATATATATATATATATATATATATATATATATATATATATATATATATATATATATATGTAAGGAAAATTGTCAGAGGTTTTCAAAACTTAAGTCATGGGCTAAAATTTCCCTCGTCATTTTGCATTCCCCTTTTTAACCCCTAACCTAAATTGACCACTGGGGCTACAGTTTACTCCCTCAGAGAAGGGGCATGACCAATTATAACTCTATATGACCCTAGCGGACAATTTAGGAAATTTCCAAATAAAAAGGAGATACACGCTGTCTGAGGCAGATATTTTTCCCACAGATGTTGACCCAGGGTGTTGTATATAGAACTTCATGCTAGCTGACCCTTCAGTTTGTCCTGTCCGTATGATGAAGTGGGAACCCGTCCTCCAACGTTATCTTAATAAAGGTCTTTAGCTAAAACTGTATCATTTTTATGGCCATAACTGCAACCACCCATCCAGAAGTCCGTCATACACATATATATATATCTACACACATTACACACACATATATATATATATATATATATATCTACACACATTACACACACACACACACACACACACACACACACACACATATATATATATATATATATAATATATATATATATATATATATATATATATATATATATATATATATCTACACACATTTCTTTCACAGTAAAAAACTTATTTAACCAATTCCAGCCATAAGGCCACTTTTAAAATTTGTCTCTACGGACAGGAGTCCAGTTTGTCCTGACCTACGGACACCCTTGAATTATAAAGAGTAGAAAAATTCAATCTAATAAGCGCCATCAATTAAAAGTAAACCGCATTCTATGAGTTTTTAAGGAGCATATTATGATCATTTTCTGTTATCTAACTAATTATACGTCTGTAGAAAAATGCAGACTAATAAGCTTAATTAACTTAGAGTAAAATGCATGCTATCAGCTTTTAACAAGTAACATTCTATGCCGCAAGGGATTCCTTATCGGAGCCGTTTTGAGCCAAAATCACACATCATCGCCGATATTTCTGACGTCATGCTCGCAGCGAGTGCGCAAATCGTGGGAGGAAACCTCCCATGACGATATCGTAGCGCTTCATAGCACTTGAAAAGCCGCGGCTGCGGCTCGTAGTGTTTGTGTGTGCATGATCCAGGAGTTCCGTTGTTTTTTTTATCTTTTATTTTTATTTAACGTTTGTGCACCTGGTTTTTGTTTTATTTGACGTAAGTATTTAGTTTTGTTGTATTAATATGCATTTCGAAATTTAACTAAACAGGCAAATCTTAAAGAGTTCCTCTAGGAATTCATGTTTCGTCTGAGAGGTGCATCATTTTTTATTTATTGCAGCTAATTTTTTTGGTGGAATAATATTTAAATATATTTTTTTCTCAAGTGGAGTAATATTTCATATTGGAAGAAAACTTTTATCTGGGTATTATTATGACCTTAAAAATGCATTTTGTTATGTAGTTTAATTTATATATCTGCTTTTCCTTGATTTTAGATTTCCTAAATCACTGCCTGTTGACTTAACTGTACGAATAATATTACTGCACCAAAAACATTACTGTTATAGCAAGTCTTATTCTTTAAACCATTACTCTTTTAGTAAAATTAAATGGAAGTTATCTATCTTAACTGATAGATCTATGAAGTTAATATAAACTTTTAAATGTGGGTAACATAAGCTTGTGACAGGGAATATAAAATTGAAGAATGCTTTAGTGATCTTAAATGATTTAGTTTGGTCAGCTTGCGGCAACTTGAGGGGTGGGGGCGAATAGTTGTTTACGATCGTTCAATATATTTTAGTCTAAACTTTCTATGCGTTAATAAGACTTTCGATCTGAGCTCTGTATATGTTTTTCTAAACCACATTCACTATCCCCTCGTATTCTTCCAACTGTGTTCTTCTCTGTAGTAAATAACAAAAATGACTTCTGTTAATATTTTTCCCAAAAGATTTAATGTATGACATTTTCCTCTTTAAAAAATAGTTCTCTTTATCTTTACGATAGATCGGTTAAAAACGAAGACTGAAATCATATCAATTTCTATTGTCTTAAATCAGATGAGGTGAATTTGTCGACTCTAATTATATCAGATTCAACAATAAACTAAAATTAAAATTTGCTTGTTTTCCTACAGGTGCCTAATTTGTAAGAAAAGGAATCTTGCTTATTTGTTAGTCTTATTTGCAATTAATAGTTGGAGGAAAAATTGGGAATTTTAGCATATTAATAGCATATATATCTAAAAGACTATAATTTCAAGGTAAAATATTGATTTTAACTGATTGTTTCAAAAGTAACTTTATTTGAAAACTTTTCAAGTGCATCACTCTTACCTATAGTACGATTTTTATTTTTAGAATACCTTTCAGACATCGAATAAAACTTAGTAGTTGTTACAAGTAAAACAAAAAATTGTCATTCCTTTTTCCGTACATAATATCTGTAATAGTATCTGAAGTTCAGAATGGACAGATTTTTGCTGTTTCGAAGTGAATTAATAGCAACTCTTAAAGTCTATAGATATCAAAGGTATGACAGATATTAAATTCGAAGAGTTTGTCTTGCAAACTGTTTATTAATTTGTCTGTTGTGGTAATTGTATTCACTATAAGTAATGGGTATTAAAACAACTTTTTTACTTCTATTGGTTATGTTTCATAATTTAATGCGAGAAATATTTTACTCAGATGAAAGTACTTTGTAGTTTTAAAAACAATTTTCTTTTTTGATCCCCATTTAGTTCTTTATAAACTCTGTAACAATCTTGTTAACTAGTCATTCAGTTGTCTATTCTAGTATTGTAAAAGTATGAAAGAATTAGTCATTCAACAGGTTCAAAGCATTTTCCTCGTGAATTTTTCTTTCCTCTTCCCTTGTATGTTTGTTTATGGAACATCTCCTACTGGTAGTAGTTCTACGACAGTCATATTCTTTATATGGACCATGAATTTTTTTCTCTAACTTTCCACATGGATCCATGAAATCTGTACTTGGAGTGCTGGCTATTGACCTTCCCCTCCTTTGTTGAATCTTAGCTTGATTATGTAGGGTACTACTCTTCGGTACCGGTGTTCATGGATTTAAATCTCATTGCTAGCATGGATGTTCAAAGGCGTTCAGTGTCGTCTTTAAAGCAGTAGGTCCCTGTCTCATTAGTTCTCGTGTAACAACACAGTAGACCGTAGTTTCCAACCAACTTCCTCTCCCCCCTTTTTTTCTTTCCAACTTTAAGAGGTTGGCTGGAAGTGCATGGTCTTTCTTGTTAAACGAGGCTAATGAGACGTGGATCTATTGCTTAAAGCAAATTACGAGCATCTGTATCCGAAAAGTGTTAAGTTTATAAAATTTAATTCAACTTACTAACTGCTTACCCTTCTCCCCCTCCTTCCTTTTTTACAACTTAAATTCATCGGATAAGCCGAGGTTCTCCAGTGCAGCTCACTCTGTGCAGTTCGGTGATAATGAATAACAATGAAAAGATTAGATTTCTACACTGCCTTATACCAGCAGTTCTCGAACTTTTTTTTCGCCTGGTTATCCTGGGATGATACGGCACCTAGTTTGAGTACTGAGGAGGTAGAGAATCTGTTGCGCCTTGAGTTAAAGGACAATTCTTAGCCTGTTTGTACAGTAGAGCAACGGTGAAGTAAGATAACTTAAATTTTAGCTTTTAAGTAGATTCCTCCCTTCTTCAACCTAGCACTGCACGTCTTTTATTTTGCAACATTTTTGGAGCCAGGCAGTGTCTTGATGATATTTAAAAAAATTCTTTAATTTTATTTTTAAATGGTGAAAATTGTCTTTGAGTTCATAAACATTATACTCTTGATAAATAGATGAAACAGATGTAAAGCTAAATACCTAGATCAGTTAAGGGGGGAAAAATTCTGTATACCGTATAATTAAATCTTTAAATATAAAAGCAGAATGTATAACTTAAAATAATAAAATTATGTGCAAGATTAGTTTGTTCTCAAAGATGTAAAACTCAAATACTCCCATCTAGGAAACAAAATCGGAATGAAATGATTAAAAGGATAGTTGGCTGTACAAACCAATGGGATATGAAAATGTTTTTTGCATATGTAGTATGTGGAACTGTAATAGTTTCACATATGCATTCTTACACAGTGTAGGGTTAATTTAGCATTTTTTAGCTCTTCTCTTGACTACTACTGTGGCACCCAGTTCAAGAACCATGGTCCTATACGGTATAAAAGTTGTTTCTCGATCTTGTAACAATTTGATTATTGAATTCTTTAGACTTATTTTTATTATCTTAATGGATAAGGTAATCGCCAATCTGTAAGACTCTTTACTTTAGTAATTAAAACTTCTTTCTTGCTGAAAATTGTAATGGACTAGGCAACTGACAAATTTCAGTTTAGATGAATTGTTTTCAGAAGTTGATTGATCTCGTATTGATGTGCTTGTTCTTACGGTCGTTTACCTCGTTACTTTGGAGTCTTTCTTTGTACCACAGCTTCATAAATCATCATTGTCCCATGTAAGACTAGAGTATGGAATATTTACAATTTAAAAGATCTTTACTCTTCAAAGAAAATATTCTAAAGTGGACCAGAATAGATGGAATAGAATACCGAACAATGACCGAATAGTTAAGGCTCTGATCTTCGAAGCCAGATTTCTTGGGTTCGAATCCCTTTGAGGTATGAATGTTCGTAGTCGTTTGAATCTACTTTTAGCAGCAGGTCCCGGTCTCATTAACCCTCCGGTTGCGCAAAAAAAACAAACAAAAAAAAAACCCGTAGCGCTCTAAACTAAACGTAAAGTGGAAAAAAAACTTATGGGTTTTGTACTTTTCCATCCATCGCCCCTTTTTCTTGTCAAATCTTCGGTAATCGTTTAATCTCAAACTATTCTACTTCTTTTGTTTTATTGGGGAAGACTGTAGCTTCTCATTTAGAGCATGAAACGTGGTTTCATTTTACCAGAAATTATGAAATTTATACTTCCAGTGTATAAAGTTAAAATGGTTTAAGATGGCGAAACTGGTAAAAATGGATTCGTCCAATACTGTATTTCTTAAAAATGTTTCTTGTGCATATCATACCAATAGATTTATTTTTATATTTTCCTCTTATATTCAGGATTTACATAAACTGGATATCTATTTTCGCTTAATCTTAAATACTAATTAGAAGATACTTATACAGTGTTTCAACAACTGTGTTTACCGTTTTATGGTATTAAATTTTATACCCCGACAAAATAATCGAAGATTGTCCATTACTGTGTTTGTCAGTACACTGTTTTCAAAAGCATATTCAATCTCAAAGCTTTAATAAGAAATGCCAAAAAATAATGTACCTTGAACATCTCGCAATTTCCGAGACATACAAAAATCGCCGTACTGGAAAATATTTTTAAAATGTAGGTGAATGACCAAAAGAAAAGGTTTAGTGCAGTAAAATAAAAATGCGTTGAAATTTTTTTAATCTTTTTTAATGAAACTTATGTCCAGCTTGTTTCGAAGCAAAAGTAATTTCATATTTTTGGCCATAGCCTGTCCTATCGGTGGTCCTTTATCCCCATAAGCACTTAAGTATGTTTTCTGTTCGATTTTCATTTTGTTGTAGGAAAGTTTTACATACGATATAAAGGTACCCTCTTTAAGTTTTATCAAAGTAAATTTTCTTTTCATATCAGCATTGATACGGAAAGTGCTGAATTTGAAAAGTAATATTTTTGAGATTCCGTTTGTTGCGTGTAAACTCAAAGTTCATTCTGTCACTTGGAAGGGAATTTTCTCTTTAGATTACTCCTTAGAATAGCTAATGAGCGGGGGGGGGATCAGTTCTTAGTTTAACCGTCAGATTGGGTCGTACACATCCCACCCAAACCATGACTAATCTTATGAATATTGCTAAACGCAGCACGTGACTAGCAACGGAGGGCAAAATCTCTTGATCTGCTCACTTGAGTGTATATCAAATTTAATCTCTTGTATTGCACTTGACATCCCTCCTTTCCTCCCTTCACCTCATATTGCTCGTGTGGTTTTAATGAATTCTTTATTTTTAGTAGTTCTCAGTTCTTGCCTGGTAAGCTACGATCTTTATTTTCCCCAAGCATACCGTTACAAATGAGTTCAATATTTCTCTTGCAGTGGCAAAATTAATTTTTAAGTTTAACCTAACGTGATTGGTAGCAAAGTTGAAATTAGCTGGGTTAATATTTAAAAAAATAGAGTACCACCGGTGGCAATATCTTGTATCTTTTGGAATTTAAAGCATTCGGTTTAGGGCTTATTGGATATATACTGACAGCCGGGGTTGTGCTTATAAGTTTACTTAAAATTTTACTCTTCAATCTATAGAAGATTTTAAAGACTACAACCTGTGTCAGCGATTTTGGAAGGCAACTGTTTAGTTTGACTCGAATGGATGTCGTTGATAGTTTATTATAAAGCTAATTGGTGAGTGTATCTTTGCTCCCCGGCTTCGAGTTTTTAAAAATTTGAAGAGGACCTGTTCATTAGTTGAAAGAACATCGGTACTAGGTCGTTAGCTTTAAAAGTTATGAATTATTACAATATTAGTCGGTTTTTAACACCTTCCCTTTATTTTCTAGCATGAAGGCTTTGCTCCACCTGGTACTGTTCCTCGTTGCGGCTGCGCTGGTTTTGCTATATTCTCCGACGCTCCTGGATTTTAAACCTAAGGGCTACAGGTAATTATGTACTTATTACTATTTTTAACATCCTAATATCTTTATACTAGTCGTCGAACGCTAATCGAGTGCTTAAAATGCCGATATCTTGATTTGCTTCTCATTGAAACTTGTAAAATTTAAATTTTTATTTGTGTAACTCTGCCACGTAAAGCTTTAATAAATTAGTAATTCGGACTCTAAACGCGATTTCTCTTCAGTATACCTTGCAGGTGAGCCAAGTGTTTCACTGCACTTAATCCTCTTTTCTCATTATTAAAAAGGCAGCAAATTATTGTTACATAAGTTCTGTTGCCGTTGATTAATAGTATAGTCGTGGCGTTTAAGGCGATTCTCCTCCTAAAAGATCCCCGTGAAATAGTTAGATATTTGAAATTATATATAACGTAGCTTCAAAAAGCGTGTTATGTTTTATATCTGTAAAAGGGAACCTATTGATTTAGAACACAGTCAACCAAATATTAGTTTATTTTGGATATCGCCTTATCTGCTGGTATGAATTTTGAAATTTAAATTGAGGTAAATTTTGAAGTTTAAACTGAGTATTTGTTCCCTTTTCTCCCCTAGCCTTCCTTTTCCATCCTTTGAGGGTCCTTTGGCGGAAAACTACAGGCTTAGTGAAGCGGAGCATTTGTTTAAAGGCATTCTTAATGGGCCTGAGTCGATTGTTTTTCACAAAGGTAAGTCTATACTTCACCGGATGGTTTTAAATCGCAATTTCCTGAACAGTTAAGTTTAAAACTTTAAATATTGAAATGGTAATTTATTAAAATCCGTGACTATATGTACATTTTTATCAGGGTACTATACATTAATGAAATAACTGTCTAGTTAAACAAACTAGAAATGAGTCTTAAATATGAAATCTTGTATCTTGCATGTTAAATTCCTGAATAGTTCGCCCCGATGCTACTTATGAAATGTCCCCCCCCTTTAATGCTTTCTGCTCTTCGGTACCGGAATTCGTGGCCCCCTGCATGGATGCCCGTAGCAGTTCAGAATCTGTTTTAAGCAATTATTCCCGGTCTTATTAGCTCTCGTGTAGAAAATTGCACACCGCAGTGTTCCGAACCAAACCTCACCCGATTTTAGGGGAATGGGAGTAATGAGAAAATAAATCTACTGTTATGGCCTTTAAGATTGTAGTATATTACGTCACGCCATATTAATATGGGTATAAAAGATCGAAGTTTAAGATTTGTTAGATTGGAAGAATTGAAATTTAGGAGCTAATTAACACATTATATGCGGGACACGTACTCGTACGTTTCCTGACGATTGATACTCGAGCGTGGGTTCCGTACTAGTACAGGTTAGTGTATCAACATGGTTTGTTTGTGGGTACAAAAATAACACTATGTAAGTAAAGTAACAGGTAAACGAAGCCAAATGTTCTTGTCTACTACATAGGTTCTGGAAAAATTTAGACAAAATCTAGTTTCTATATCAGTCGATGTGGAACCACAGAACGGGGAAAAAATTTAAATTGTATACTATTTCTATTTGATTTTTAACATTTACGGTACTTTTATAAATTTATCCACTAAAAAATATATTTTTTGTTTACAGAAATTTTATGATTATTTATATATTTCTATTTCTATTTCCAATATAAAATAGGAAAGTTAAAAAAAATTAAATTTTCGATCTGTTGAGACATAACTAAGTGTAAGCTCAAAACGCTAGCTCCCGGTACAATTCAGCTGCAAAATGTACCCGCACACAATGTTTTAAGTAAACAATGTTTGAGCGGAATAGTAAATGGTACTGGTATAAGAAATAAGCTCATACGAGTCCCTCTTCAATAAACGTACAGCTGAGAAAAAACGGGATTCTTCGACAGTTTTTTTTTTTAAGACACGCCTGGGACTAAAGCGGTTATGATCTCTCAAAAGAAACCTAAACAAAAATTGAAAACCACGTAAAAATTTTTTTTAACATTCTTAAATCTCTTCGTTCAATTTTCAAAGCCACGCTAAGTATAAAGCATAAAACGACCCCCCCCCCCCTCAAAGCGTCACCGGCATAAAATGTCGCCAGCTCGTTGGTGGCAGTGATCAAGGTTTAGTTAATGTTTGAATTTATTGTATTGCGATGTCTTGTCTCTTCACTACAAAACCTGCTGCTAGGGTATTTAAAAGGAAAATCGTAAGTGGGTTAAACCGTTATAATTTTCTCTCGGACTAGTGCCAATATGCTGAAATTTAATGCTTATAAAAGCTCGATTATTGGAGACAAACTTCTAAGAGTTAAACTGTAGGTCCCGGTCTCATTATCCCTCGTGTGCAAAACAGTAGACCGTAGCGCTCCAAACCAAACCAATCTAAGAGTTAAATTTATGTCCAGAGCATATTTGATGATATGAATAATTTCAATTATAGCTTCTTTTTCTTAACCAACCAAAGGGTATTTTACTTTCAGGGGACTTGTATACCGGTCTTGAAGATGGAAGGATAGTAAAAGTCAAAGGAAAAGATGTTATTACTATAGCACAAACTGGCAGAAAATGTGGTGAGTATTTTCAGACTTCTTCAAAGCCCTCCCTAGGAGGTAAGAGGTAGCCTAGAAACTCCCTCTAAAAGCGCGGCCTCAAGGCCACCAGATCCCCCCCCCTTTCATCAACAGATTTCGTGAAGAATATCAGACAAATATTAACTTATTCGTAAACTATGGTTTGATAGTTCTGGTCGCACTGTCTTTAAATACCCAATGATTTTCTAAAGCACTTATCAGATTCCTTACGGATCAACCGTAACTCACGGTCGTTTTCCTGAGTATTCGATAACTTCAATCTAACAGTAAAACAATGAAATCTGCATGGTAGAAGCACATGGGTAATGCTAAGCATTCGCTGTTTTCTCCAGTGTCTATTTTGAATCACTTTCACTTTAAGGTTCCTAACAAGGTTGATGGACTACCTTTAAATTATCTGTGCTTTAAGACAAATTCATAACAATTAAAAGAACTAATTTACCTCTCAGCCTGAACCCTAAAATACATGTTTTTGTGGAACTCTTGATGTCGCTTCTTGTAAGAGCTCCACTTGATGTCTGGTGTTACACTCGTATGTAAATAAATGCCATTTTCGCAGGACTTTAGTTTGGGTCCGCATGACATTGTTAAAATGTTAAATTCAGACGAACATGGTTGTTTCAGCTTAATCTTGTAATAAAGAGGTGAATCTAAATTCCTATCACGATTTGACTAAATTGATTGGTTAATTAAATAACAGTAAGACTAAAGAAATACTGAGGTTTTAAAATAACAATTACCTGGACTTTATTTTCTATTGAAATTAACGGTGACGAAAGCCATCTACCATCTGTTCTTATATAAAGGTATTTATTCATAGGAACGCATGCTACAATTTTTTTTGCAAAGAGCCACATGCTAAAGTTTTACATAATGACATTTTGATGAAAATTTCGGAAAGCTCTAACCACTTCCCTACTCAAATAGTGGGTGCCTCGATAGTTCCGAAGTATAGTTTGGCAATTGCGTTTACTGACAAGTGTATAAAGACGACTAAATATATTATGCTTTGAGATCTAGGTCGTTTGAATTAAGCTTTTATTATGTTTGAACTCTTTTCTTTTTCAGCAATGCCGTATGAGGAAAGGTTGTGTGGCAGGCCTTTAGGCTTACGTATTGGACAAGATGGACTTCTGTACGTCATTGATGCTTACTATGGCATATTTAGTATGAATTTCTCGACAGGTAAATGTGTTTTGGTCTCTTCTAGTATAAAGTCTGATACTTGTTGCATGCTACTTTATTTAACTCTGCAAGTGTGTTGTATCTGTGGCTAGTTGGTTATTTAGAATATCTATTATAGGAGCTCTTACCCGTCTGCTTCCGAGCACTGTTCTTGTAGATGGTCAACAATTGGCGTTTCCAGATGATTTGGATATTGACAGTGATGGGAATATATATTTCTCGGACGCCAGCGCTAAATGGGATCTTGCTACAATATATTATCTAATGACTGAATATGAAGGAGCAGGAAGGTAAGTGAAATACACTGGTTTCGATGCCTATGATTTAGAATTGAAGGTACCCTTTACCTGAAAAGGACTAATTCGATACTACTTATGAGCCCTACAGAAGGCTTTTAAATTTTCCTGAGTTGATTCTAGAATAAGTGTGGATTTTTATGTTCTAGTTCTCTGTATTTCTCTTAAATTCTTCTGTGTAGTTTTAGTTTACAGCCAGTTTTTTATGCCTTATAATCTCTTTACAGGATAATTCGTTACAACATATTTACTGGGGAAAAGGAGGTATTGGTTAAAAATCTATATTTTCCAAATGGAGTGCAATTATCTAAAGATAAGAAGTCTCTGTTGATCGCTGAAATATCTAATAGGAGGATTTTGAGGTGAGATCAAATACTGGCGTTTTGTCTTCCACTGTTCAATCGCTGAAAATTTAGACTACCGACACATCTAGTTTATTAAAATTAAGTGTCTGGAGTAGAATCAGGCTAACGTCGTTATATTTAAATGTAGGTACTTCATCAAAGGGCCAAAGAAAGGAACTCTAGAAGTATTCGCCGATGTTCTTCCTGGTGAACCAGATAATATAAGACCTAGTTCTAGAGGTTACTGGGTAGGCATTACTTCAGCCAGAAACAACACTAACCCCCTCTTCTTGGATTATCTGAACCCTTATCCAACAATAAAATACATGTGGGGCCGTCTTCATCATGCCCTCGGAACTATGATGGTTGGTCTTGCTGAATTGAGCACATCTCCCACACTCAAGGAAGTTGCTTACAGGGTGAGTAGTCTAATGTTTTTAGTAGATTGTGAAAATGAAGGGATTCCTCTGCAAATGTATGAAAGTTGATCTCGGAAGGGACTGAACAGTGCTCAGCTCTAATAATTTAAGCTCGATGACAACTGTCTGGTTTTTTTGTAACCATTTAAGTGGGAAGTATATTTTTTTAAAGATCTTGTGCGTTGTGATTTCAAAATCGAACGATGAAAGTATGTGCACATAGAACGTTATACAAATGATCTTACATTTTTCGGGAAAATCCTGAAGCCGGAAAAATTAGTCTTTTTATTATAAAAATAGTAAATTAATATGAAAAATAACGAGTAATTTTGAACTTTTTAAAGTTGCTATAAAATAAGTTTCTCAGACTGGATGTTTAAAAAACTTCCAGTTTAAATGTGGTAACTTTCAATATATGGGTACCATACGAAGCAGCAATTTTACGGGTCGAGTATAAACTAAGTACAGAGAATACCCGGTGTATTGGAAAGGGGAACTAAACTTTGTGTAGTAATATATTGTAAGGGGAATACCTTCTATACCAAAGATCTTAACTTTTTTTAATTATTGTAAGTTTACATGTATTAAAACTAAAATGTACAACAATAACTTTCTGCAAAAATATTTTTTATTGAAATGGCACTTTTTTATCATGTATACTCATAGACTGCACAAAAATGAAGATTTGAATTAACATACATGAATTTGAGTACAGTTAAATAAATTTTTTAAACTGTAGGGAATATCACTTCTATAATAGAGGAACTTTTTAATTGGTCTAAACTGATGTTCCTTTTTAATTCATTGTAATGTGAGTTTTCTGAATTGTTACGTTAATATTTTACAAATACTTTATTTCAGTTTAAGAGAGGCGATTATGTTTTGCCACTACTCCGACGTCATGGTATCATAATTGAATTTGATGAAAATGGCAAAATTCTGAGGAGCTTCCAGTCTCCTGACGGGAAAACGAGTGATCTTTCTCAAGTCACTGAGCACCAAGGATATCTTTACCTTGGTTCATTTGTTAATGACTACTTGGGCCGGCTCAAGTTGTAATTCCTAGAAATCGGCAGGTACCAGAGGCAAGAACTTGATTTCATGGTGAAAAGAAATATTGATTTGTTATGACAACTAGTGTTTAACTACTTGCGAATGTTTTAATATATTTCAGCAGTTTTATAATGTTTTTAAATCTTTAACTGTACATCTCGTGTCAAACTATCGTATATCAGTTTAAAAACTGATTTTAACAAGCACAACGAAATCTGTAAATAGCTGGACTTTTACTGGTTATGTGAACGTGATGAATACTTAAATCAGGCGCGAGCACCTGATACTAGCACTAGTTAATGTATATAAATGATACTTTTCTTTTTAAATTTCGACGATTTCAGATGTAAATTTTGTAAAAAATAAAAATTTTATATTTTTACGTTTGTCTTATTTGTGCACATTTACTTTTTAAAGTAATCTTAAATGAAAGGCCAGTTTTTATTTAATTGGCTGTCTCTGTTGCTAAAAGCTTTATTTATTGGAAAGTTATCGTCACTGTTTTGGAATAATTTAGTGGTAATGGTGCTTATCCGAAACATCCTTATTGCATAACTGAATATTATAGGTAAAAATGGCAGGGTGGTGCTTTTGAACATGGCTACGAACTTCCCTAAGTCGTAACAAATATTTTTGGTTCTTGGATAATTGTTGGTAACTATAATGCTTATAGTTCTGTTTCTTGCAGCTCGGGACTACTTACAGCGGTTCCGGGAATTTAGCAGTTTGTTTCACTTATGTTCCATATCTGAAATAGTCTCTAGACTGGTTTTCCAGTTGGAAAAAAACAAAGTAAATTGTAGGTTTTTATGGTTATTTTTAAAACTGTAGCATGCATACTAAAAAAAAAATTAAACCCTGGCTATGGAAGAACTTAATATTTTTAAGTTTTTCGCGTAACATTTGTAAAATATCAGTTGATTAAATTTGGTATGAACGATAATAGGATTACCCCTCAGTCTGTAACATTAAATTTTTAGGAAAGTTGTTTGTAGCCATTTGGAATCGGCTGTAAGTAGTAGGTATCGGTTTAATTTGTCTATGGATTCAAAACTTTTGCCATGGTGCTCACAACCTTAACAGAGCACGTAAGGAGTCGGACTTATTTTGAGAGTTAGGTGCTAGCAGAATATTTATTTTAAAGCTTGGATACCTTCTCTAAGGAATAATTTCGGCATTTATTTCAAAAATGAATTTCAAAATATTTTGAACGTTATTTACTAACCAAACTTTGGCATGTTGGGATACTTTTCTTGAAGTAAAAGTATCAGTTTAGCCCTTGCATTTCGAGATTATCTGTTAAAGTATCTTAACATTTTTCTCATAATAAACCTTATATCTGAACAAATACGATGCTGAATTTTCTGTATCATATATGTTCAAATGAGAATGGATGCTTGAAGCACTTGGAACTGCTTTATGCTGAGTTTCGTATAATTTGCCCCAAGCAGTAAGATATGGACTTCAGTTGATTCAACCAACCTCATGGTAAATAGGTTTATCCACTGTCTACTGTTTAAAATATCAACTGAAAAATGCTGAACTATGGTTACAGTAAACTTCTGTCCAAATTATGACTAATTTCAATTGTATCATACTTGTCTTAAATTATCTAGGCTTGGAAAGGTTATGAAAATATTTCACGAGTCCTATGACTACTCTTGAATAGATCGTGCTTTTTTTAATACATAACGTTTTCTTTACGTATAAGTACCGCAAACTTTAATTGTGCTACAGGTGGATCTCTCGAAATTGTTTGAACGTTCCCTTTCATTTAATGCATTTAGAAGCAAAATACTGAAATTATCAGGATATGCCTGTGTGACAAATGTATTGCAAGGTGATTATATTCCCATTTATGAATGTACCTTAACATTTTTCCTTTATCGCTGCAGCAAATGACTTTCCTACCACTTTCCCCTCCCCCCCCCCCCCCCAAGAGACGGGGAAAAAATAGGGCGCTCTTAAATAGTTCTTGCTTTTTCTTTTCTGTAACTATCCAATTATTGGACTCATTATCCGGAGTACTTCGCAAAAGGGGGGAAAATTATAAATTAGTTGCATATAAAGGTTATTCAATACGGAGGATGGTGCGAGAAAGTAAAGATTAGAAACACTTAAAATGAATTACTCAAAGAAAAGAAATTAATTTTAATACATTTCTATTGGAATAATTTACCAGAAATTAAGTGCTAAGGTTTGTCTCAGTTTCAAGTTATGGTTAGAGCTGTTTAAGAATTAAAGTTCCAATTTTTAAGCGTATTTGGTTAAGACAATTAATGCAGATTGGGATTTTTTCTTTTTTTTGGGGGGTGGGCTAGTATATATTTAAATATACGTAATATTTAAAATTCTTAATCTGTGACCTATGAATTTATAATTTCATACTTTTTAAGTTGCTTGGCAACGGAACTATTTTATAGTTGGGGAAGGCAACGTAGACAGATTGAGACTTATTAATTTTTTTTTACTTTTATCTTAAAGTCGAACTGATGGATATGTCTTACACAGAAGAGGCTAATGTGCATATGTTGAATTGTGAAAGTACCGTTGTGAGGGAGATTGGGATTTTATTGTGGCCCATAAATGAAACGAGGTCGAAAAATATCCATACAATGGCGTAAAGATGGCAACGATCCTCGATTTCTCTAGCAGAATTGATACCTAGTTCATAAGTGAGCAAGACCACACGAAACGATTGTTAATTTCAGGGCTTAGTTTTGAGAAGTGTGAAAGGAATCCAATTTCAATTGATTACGTCCTTTACTCTAAGTGCTTGGGAAAAACTTAAGATTAGAAATTTAGAACGTGTCAAAGGAGAATTGAAAAAAAGTTAGAGGCAATGTTTATTACGTATATACATACATACACACGAATTTTACTCGCCAAATTGCACTTGAATTGCCCCTATTATTTTGAACTGCCCTGGCTTATGACCAATGAGAGAGCCTGGGCAATGAGAAAAACTTAAATAAATCGCAGTCGCTCCGTTAAAAGAACAGCGGAGTCCGTAAAAAATACCGTAGTTCTCTAGCCCAACACTTACTTTTATTGAGAGATTTCTGTTTTAATTTATAAGAATGATCCTAACCGTTTCCTGTGGACTTAAAGCAATTAGTTGTAGTCTAATATTCGTGTAGCAAAAAGTAGTTTATGGTTTTCTAAGAAAGGCTCATTTAATTTTCAATTCGAACAAAATAATAGTGAAAGCAAACATTGAGTTTCAGATACACTAAAAATACCTTATTAGACCCCCCATCACCACAAAAAAGAAAGGGGGCACCAAGAAGTTATCCTAATGAGACGAAAATCGGTAGATGTGATGTACATGTACAGACAGACAAATGATTGCAATTGGGATGATTTATTCAAGTGATAGAGCTTTACAAATTGAAAAACTCAATGCGCTTGTCCACCTCTGGCCCTTATGCAAGCAGTTATTTGGTTTGGCACTGATTGATAGAGGTGGAGGATATTCTCCTGAGAGATATTGTGCCAAATTCTGTCCAACTGGCACGTTAGATCGTCAAAATCCCGAGCTGTTTGGAGTGCACTACCCATAATGGTCCAAACGTGCTCAATAGGAAAGAGATCTGGTGCCCTTGCTGGCCAAGGTAGGATTCGAGAAGCAGTAGAAGCACATGCAGTGTGAGGCCAGACATTATTTTGTTGAAATGTAAGCCCATGATGGCTTGACATGAAGGGCAACACAACGAGGCGTAGAACTTCGTCGACTTACCGCTGTGCTGTAATGGTGCCACGGATGACAACCAAAGGGGTCCTATTATGAAAAGAAATGACATCCCAGACCATCACTCCTGGTTGCCGGCCTGTATGCCGGAAGACAGTCAGCTTGGTATCCGACTGCTGTCTCCAGTCACGTCTTCGCTGGTCATCGGGGCTCAGTTCAAAGCGTTTTTTTTTATTTATTATTTTATTTATTTATTTCCTAAGGGTGTATTAATACAGTATTTGTACAGTAACTAGTGAGAAAAAATCGCAGGTATCGTTTAGACACCTGACTTCATCAGTCTTTTTCAATAGACCCACTTTATCAAATTTTATCTATCAGTTATTTTTTGTGAAGTAAATAACTCAAAAAATTGTCTGAAGTACCTCTTGATTCGTATGATAAGATGATACTTCTAAATTTAGAATATATATCTTCAATTGTTATTATGAGTATTGTTTTTTGAGTACGTGTTATAGATAATGTGTTATACAAATAGGTGTGGCTTTCTGATAACCGCATTGAAGAAGCTCCCTCAAATGCAAATTGACATGGATGCAAATTTCCCTGGATGCTGCTCACCCGAGCATGTTGCAGTATATAAGGTGAGGGGTACAGTTCAGTCGGGGGAAATCACTCTCGGCTTTGGAATCATCGGGCTTGAGTAAAATCACTTTTCCCCTGTTAGTCACTTGCAAGCCGCAAGTGTTATCAACGCACTGATGTCTTATACTTTACCTTTTTACTCTTTATTTAGTTATTAGTCTTTTAATAATAAAAATGTTTTGATCAAAGGCTCATGTTGACGATTAGTTTGTTCCTCTACATAGACATATAAGCAGGAGCATACTTTCGTATTCCTATTTAGGTGCATGCCTAATGGTACATGCCTATAAGATATATTTATATAATCTATAGCAGATTTTTTTTTAAAAAGGAAATTACATGAAAATGTTATATTTTCATCTTACCTTTCTTTGCTTTATTTATAACTTAGTTACATGAATGCTATAGTATCTTTGTAACACATACAATACTTATGTATTCATCTGCAATATATGAGCTTTCTAGCTTTTAACATCACAAGCAAAAATAAAAAAAAGGGCTTTATCATTTATAAGATATATTGACGTCTAAACTGCGGAAGTAAAACACATTGCCGTTGTGAGGTTTTACAGATTCCCGGACTTTCATTCTTAAACATTTTTCACCACTCTACATCGTAATTGTTCGAATTCTACTTTTGGCATGGATACTCGTAGCTGTTTGGAATCGGCTTTAACCAATTAATGACAGAAAGATTTCTGCCGAATACATATTGATGAACATTTCGAATCTAAGTTGTTATAGACTTCCGAGAATAAAACATGAAATTTAAGCAAATTTTAATATTGCAACGAAGATTTGGCATGGTCGGTTTACACGCTAGTGTGCCATGTCTCAGATCACGGGTTTTAAGTTAGCTAAGGTTTGGTTTGTTACATTTTTGCAACTCGAGGGCTAATGAGACCGGGACCTACTGTTTAAAGCCGATTCTGAATTGCTACGAACATCCATGCCACAGTAAGATTCGAACCCACGAACCCCAGTACAGAAGATCAGATTCCTAACCATTCGGTCATCGTTCGGCTAACCCAGCTAAGGCAAGTTAGCCAGTTTTCTTATGTAAATTTATTCATTCTGTTTATAATTATGCAAATATTTGTTCATTCGGAACGGCCCTGGTTTGTCCTTAACTTGTAGATTTGATTGTTTGATTAGTTCTTAAATTGTATGTATATAGCTTATTTTCAAACCATCAGGCAATCCGGCTCTTCCTTGTGTAAGTTTTGTCTTGTTGCTGAATAAGAATAAAGTTCTGACATTGCAAATCTTGGGGCTGATTGAATTCTTCGTGATCGTTTTGTGGAGGAGCCGGGCACTATTCCATCCTGGACAACGAGTTCAGGAGAAGTTTGTGAATTCAGGGTATTAATACCCCGTTTTGACTTCCATCTGATCCCCAACGACGTCCATCCAAGATGGCAAAACACGAGAACGACGATGCTTCAACATTATCTGGTTCGACACCCGTTCCGTCATTCTTAACTTACCAAATTACCCAATCCACTTTTATTTTCGGGAGATGAATTGCAGGAACCTAAGAACTGGCTTATGGACTATGCTCGAATTGCAACCTAGAACCAATTGGCGACAGCTAGTAACTCGCTGATGTCATTTTCAACCTGGAGGGAACAGCTAGAGTGGTTCGACGGAAACGGACTCACAAGTTAGGAAATGTTTGAAAGGAAATTAACGGAGACTTTTGTAAGGACAGATGAATTAAGGCGAAGCGCATAGGATGTTGATCCTACGGACAAGAGCTCAACAAAATGGTAATACATCCTAAGCTTATATTCAGCATATCCTAATTTTGTGTAGAAAAGTTAACGAGGATATGCATACTCCCAGTGCTGTTTCCATTTATGGTCTCTTAATGATATATATATATATATAGGTGATTAATAAAGGTTTTATTGTATATATGTCTTTTCTTGACTTTTCATATATAAGTGCGCTTTAGTCACTTCTTAAGTATTATTTTCAGTCATACACTTGATACGATGTTCAAGCTTCCACCTCCTCTCTCCACTGAGAAAAAAATACAAAGATTAGGTTAGGTTTGGTTAAGTTTGGAGAGCTGCAGTTAACCGTTTTGTAACACGAGGGCTTATGAGACTGGGACGTGCTACTTAAAGCTAATTCCAAACGGCTAGGAACATCCATGCCAGAAGGGGGATTAGAACACGTAAACTCAAGTACCGAAGACCATCGCCCTACTCATTCGGTTATGGTTCAGGAAAAAGGGAAAATAGCCTGAAGGCATTTATTAGTTCTAATAAAGGGTTCTAATCTAAAGTTCTAATCTTTTTTCGTCATGGGCAAGTTTATAAAATCAAATTACAATGCTGAACACTGATCTTAATTATAACATTACCTTAGCATGCGTTACCTATGTATGCATTAGAGCAGGTATGGCAATTACATGGCACAAGCGCCAAATTTGGCCTACTAGAAGGTTTTTCTGGCGCACCAGAAAGTTAATACCCACAAATAAAAATTATACAACTGTTAAATGTTCAATAATTTTTGTCTAATGCAGCTGGCAATACATGTATATCTTTATGAGAAACACTGCTGGGAAGCTGTTACTCATTTAGAACTGCCCGGGGATACGTGTAGCTTAAGAAATTCTACGGACAGAGTAATATTGCTTTCGTTGGATACTCATAATTTAGAAGCAGGGAATAAACAAAAGACCCCCAAGCTTGGGTTACCACTTCCTTAGGTATCATATCGCTCGTACAATGCCCCTTTAGCTCATTTTTGTGAGCAGTAAAATTAAAATATATACAAAAATGTGGATTAAAAAAAGCACTCATAAATTAAACCTCTCAGTCATAGTAGTTCATTAAATATTTTTTTAATATTAGATGTTATGAATCAGTATCCTTTAAATTTGTGAATAACATTGCGGCAGATTTTAATAATTTTTTCTTATGAAAATAGGTATAGAGCTTCCCCTATGTTTTAACTCACGCATCGCCACTGATATATAAGTGTATATGGATTCGAGGGTTTGTGTAGAGTATAATAAAAGTTGAAGCTTTTGAAAAGAATTAATGAATAAAAAGAATTCAACATCTGAAAAACAGAGAACTGAAAAACTCTACTTTCTTTTCTTAAATGAATAAACAAATATATAAAGTTGTTTTCGGTATTTTCTTTTTGCATTTTATGAATATTATTTTCAATATTAGAGAGTCGTAAAAATTCTTTACATTTCGATTTACATAAGTAATTTTCCCCCATGATTGTTTAATTTTTATTTTTCCGTTCTTAAAAGCTATGATGACAAAACATCTTACTTTCTTTTAATAATTGATCCCTTGAGAGCAATTTTATACTTAAGTAGTTATAAGTTTGCTTTACCACCGCTAGATGGCGGCACGCTTCAGTAGCTACAAGCCAGGTTATGCGCAAATGTTTATGCTATGCCACTGACGCTCGTTATTTATCAATGCTTGGGATCCCTGATAATTTTGAATAATTTGAACTGTAAGGTCAAGGGTAAATCAAAACATCTCTATTTTTAACTGATTTAAGTAACTGTAATACGGGAACAGGTTAAAATATTATGCAATTATTAATTTATAATGAATAATTAATTTAATTTAAATAATTTAATTTAATCAGATTCGTTAAAGAAGAGAGCTAATAATATGTATAGTATTAATCTTAATAGTTGCAAACCAAGAGACATACTTTAGCCGAAGTGCAATAGATTAATCCTATAGATAATATTATTCTATCTGATAACTTTCAACATTAAAATATAAGAATCAAAGTATTATTTTTTTTTATGCTTGTGATGTTGTCACGAGAAGCAGTTTTAAATAATTTATTCTTCCTTTGCTCTTCCATTCATGAAGTATTCGAATCCGAAGCATTAAAGTATTTTCACTGAGGGAAAATTTTTTTTTTCTTAAATGTTTTGCAACTCTTACTCTGCAGTTTATTTATGCACCGGATAAAATTAAGTTCTGAAAATACTTATCTAAAATAAATTTTAGTATTATCTTTTTCCTCATTTCTATCTTCCTATATATTTTGTGCAATCAAATTGAAATTATTAGGCAACTTCTTACTCGTCAGAATAAAATATTTTTTGAAAAAACGTTTTAGGGGAGAATTTATATCTATATGAACAATTTTCCAGATAACACTATCGTGGTAGCACATTAAAAACGTTTTTGCTTAATAACATGGATTTCGATTTAAAATGCAAATGTTTAATTCCTTTTCTAATCAGGACCGTTCTTGAGTATTTAGGCGACTCCGTCCAGAAGCCTTATGAAAATATCATATAGAATTCTGTAAAACGTTCTATAGAAAAAGCTCTATAGAATGCTTTAGTATTATAGTGGGATTTTCCATAGAGGCCTCTATAGAAATTTTATAGAATCTCTGTAGAACACTTTCTAGAATGTCTATAGTAAACAATTTGCACGTTGGTGTGAGAATACCATAGGGTCATATCTTCTGTTGACGTATTATACCAACAGAAATAGGGGCCATAAAATATGTATCACTTCTGCATGGATCGAGGAGAATGCTAAAAAGAAAGGATAACGTGCTGCAATAACAGGGGATCTAGAAGTTGAGAATGGTTAGTAAGATAGCAAAACTGAGGGGGAAAGTGGAAAAGGTAGTAAGTGTCCTGGCTGAAATGCTGGCAATGACTAATCTGAAACTACATGTTCAAGATCCATCATATGTCACGTTTGGAAACGTAAGGTTAGTAACTTAGGAGCTTAAAGGCCGAAAACGCAACACACTCTTTAATGCAGAAGGACGCGAATCACTAATAACTCCATATAAAAGCACTTGACGTGTAATAATTGAAGGAGAGCGTCTTCAGATTGAGTTACTGATGAACCCACGCTAAGTGTCTGTCCTTTTTAAACTTATGGATGCTACCCACTGGCAGCCATGTTTAATAGTTGAATACTATTTGTGATGAAGACGAGTAAAGATATTATGAAGGATTACTCGGCTCTCTGACTCGTCTTTATCGAGTCCAAAATTCACGTGTTTTGGTCACGTGCTTCAAACCCCATTTCTAATGAGTTTGATTATATAATATGGTCCCACACCATCTTCTCAAGACTCATCAATTGCACACGATTCTTACAATTATTAAAAATATTGAACTTATGTAAAAATCAAGACTGAATCTGCATGTCATATAATTACAATATACCTAATGTGTCTCATAGGCTGAATGCTAACAATTATCAAATGAGCT
>CM063502.1:39938535-39988535 GCA_032207245.1 Pardosa pseudoannulata | reverse complement strand
TTCAAAATTGATTGAGAGAGCAATAAAAAGGGAAAATGAAATTTTAAGGGGGCAAACTGTAAATTTTATAGGGAATAATTGGTGCAAATATTCTGTAATAGAAAATAAATTGCTAATGCTTTTATAAAGTTTTATACATAGATTCTCAAAGGCTGCAAAAGAACCAGTGTAATATATGAAGGTATGTAAGTAAGGTTCTTATATTTAAAAGAACATTTTGTATATCAAGTTTTATTTTTTTCTTGGTATTGTATGAGGGAGTTGAATCAAACTATTAGTTCATTAAAGAATGCCAAATTTCCAGGATTGAATAATATCCCTAACGATCTTTTAAAAATTATTGGACATGTAAGCTCCTAAATTTAAGCATGAGGTATCACAAAAGTGTTTCAAATGTGTAGCTGAAGTCATTGTTGTACTCAAAGTTATTTTGCTGTTGCCATTTCTGGCTTTTTTTTATTTAAATTTTGGATTAGATACTAATCTGAAATAAACTGATTAAAGATTATATAGATTTACCTTAATCTAATGATATTCTAATAAAATCTCTTTACTGTTATTAAGTAGATGACTTTCATATATCCTAGAATAAAAATTTGAAATTTCTCATTTAAGATATAAAAAGTTTAGTTTCCTTTCTTTTTTCTATTATTTATATAGTTTATGTCATAAAAATAATGTATAAACAAAGAATTGTGTCCTTAAATTTCAATAAAACGGTATCAGAAAAATAGAATATTTTATTAAATATAAGTATAATCTTAAGTGTTGTAATAATTATTAAGATATGCTTATTTGTTCTATTATCACACAAGAAGAGTATAATATAATTTATTCTGTGTGGTCTATTACGGGAAAATGCTCCCAATGTAATCACAGTTGGATGTTAAAAAGCTGCTTGAAATTTTGTACCTTCATGTATTTCGCCGAATGATGGCCGAATGGTTATGGTGCTGGCCTTCGGAACCGGTGTTCGTGGTTTCGAATCCCACTATGGCATGAATGTTCGTAGCCTTTCGAAATCGGCTTTAGGCAGTAGGTCCCGGTCTCATTAGCCCTCATGTTGCATAAGTAGACCGTAGAGCTCCAAAACCAAACCAAACCTTCATGTGTTTCATCCTTTTAAAAAGTAATGTTTGCTTTTCAGGTGTTGAAAATTTAACGAAGATCGTTTAAGGTGGCCTTTATCGTATAAATAAACTACACTTATTTCAAAAACATATTTTGAGTACAAACATGCATGGAAGAATATAAATAACATAAAGGATGCTCATTCTGGGATTAAGTTAAATGTTAAAAATTTATGCGAGCTATAATAAATTCATACTTTTATGTCATTATATAAAATAAATTTAATGATTCGCGGCTTAGAAAGCTATAACTGAATCAATATCTTTGAAGTTTAAAGAATTGATAGAGAGAATGGTCTAGACATTGCCTCTCTATTGATTTCAGCACTCTTTACTTTAAATATATTCTTTCCTCCAGGCTGCCCACTTCTCAAGCTCACATTAAAGAATAATTTCTACTTGAATGAATTACTTTCGAAATCAAAGGTTATCGTGTAAGGATGGATTAAATAGGACACGCGTGGCAAGACTTTGAAGAAATAAGCTATTGATTGATCTACGTTAATTATTTTAACACAAAAACTTATTAATTTTAGTTAACCCACCCTTTATATCTCATAAAGGCTGAATTATATTGCTGTAATCAAGAATTTAATTTTGGTTATTTCCGTAAAAGTGTAATAACTCCTGAGCTTCTACCTGTGCTCATACTGTTTCGCGTGAAATGAAAGCTTGCCTTTATGTAATTAAGTAACCGGAAGAAAACGCTAAAGTAAATGTAATTTCATTCAACTCCAACGAAACTTAATTAAATATTAATGAACTTAAAATTTCTTAGTAAAAAACTAATAGAATGTTAAAAAATGTTCTTTTATTCATACTTGTTCAAAAGTACAGGAAAAGTGGACGAAAGATGATTTAGAAGGAATAAAGGAAACAGTAAGCCTGGTATCCTGTGCGCTCAGATTATTGATGTTTACTATTGATTGTTTGTAATCTAGTTTTATTTCAACAACAGGAATCTACAGATGGAAGGAAATGGCGAAAATTCTAAAACTGTCATAATGGGAAACTCTGCCTGATTTAGCTTCCATTTGGGCAATCTCCGCATACGTGCTTACTTTTGCTGTTACAAAAGGAAAAAAATAGCATGAGTAAAGCCAAGTTTGTAACACTAATTCACTGAAATACTAAAAATAAGACCACTTAAATGAAGTGTTCAAATAATCAATTTATGTATTGAATTTATTTAACTAATGCGTTTGTAGATGATCTTTAGAAGAGCATACCGGAGGAAATTAACAATAGTCTATCAATACTATTGTTAATACAGCATGATACACATGTCACATCAATGATAAGTATAGGATACGGCAGTGATATTAAGTGTAACTGAAACAAAATGTAACTGGATTCCACTCTTGAATACCACATACTCTTTAAATTAAAAATTATGTTGGGTTGAATTATGAAAAACAACATATAAGTTTAGCAATCTAGCAATAATATATTTCTTGCCATGCTAACGAACTGTTGAAATCCATATAAGAACAATGTTAAAAGGGACATTTTTGATGTAACATTTTTCACAAAGTTTCAACCCTTTCGAAGGCCGTGGGAAGACTACTTACCAGCTACATAATCTTACAAAATATAACTGTGGGTAGTGCAAAACCCATTATAATATATTGGCCTTGCTATTATAACGACGAGAAGACTGATTCTGGATTCAGTTTTGAGCTATCATCTATTGTTTTATCAAATGAAAATAATTAACATTTCTATTTTGAAAGTTTGAAAACGTTGTGTGAGAAATAAAGGGCCCCCGAAAGGATTAAGTATGTAATTTTTTCTGTGAATAAATATACATTTTATGTTATACTGAAATGATTTTTTGATGTAATTTTTTTTATTTTTTAAGTAAAATAATATTTTACATGTCATAAAAATTGACAATGAAGTTCTCAATACTTTTACAGTTCCAAAAGTTCAATATTTATCAAAAGAAGTACCAAAATTCGAAATTTAATTTAACATTCCATTGTAGGCTTTTGCCTTTAAGGAGCTAAACCGTAAATAATGCACTTCATTTTCGATAACATATGCACAGTTTCACTTTATTTTATACAAGCCTTCATCTGTTATCTGTATAGACACAAGCTAGCACTGTATCAAGTATCTATCAAATCTAGAACTGTTGGCCCCTTAAACGCGAATAGGAATGTAAACAATGTGATACGGTCTTGAGTTCCAAAAGATATTTGTTCGAAAAGAGATTTTTTGACAGGAAAAGATTAGTAAAACACAAGTTACTTATTTTTATAAGTAAATCTCACTTTAGTATGTACTAGAATAAAATATAATTGCTTCATTACGATTTAATATACTCGAAAACATTAATTCCGATATCAGATCTTTAAAAACCCACATTTCGATAGACATACATTTTTTCTACAAAGATATCTGTTAGTTAAAACATTCATACCTTTAAGTAAAAATATTAACAAATTCCTCGCTTATTTATTCTTTAAGTTTTCTTTCATTCCTTAACTATTTTGTTCTTTGTAAATTAAAATATAAAGTTTATATTAATTTCTGCATATAAAGGCGTTTGATCACAGTTGCTATGTATTATTACTATGTTCAGTTTTCATCTTTTTTAGAATTTGCAATTTTATAACACGTATTTGATTAAATGCTGTAATTTACCAAGTTGTAATTTCTATTCGATTAAATATCTTTTCGGAACTCAAGACTGTATCACATTTCTTACATTCCTATTCGAGTTTAAGGGTTCATCAGTTCTAGATTTGATAGATACTTGATACAGTGCTAGCTTGTATCTACACTGATAACAGCTGAATGCTTGTATAAAATGAAGCTAAACAGTGCATATTTTATTGAAAACGAAATGCATTATTTACGGTTTAGTTCATTAAATGCAAAAGCCTACAATGAAATGGTTAACACTAGATTTACGGATGTTGATCATATACCTATTTTTACTGAAGAGATCCAATTTGACGCATACAAGAAAATTGAAGTTTTTTGCAAAGAAAATAGTTCCAAATTAACTTAAACGAATTGCTTATAAAAAAATTCATGGAAAACATTTTTTACATATAAAATCTGTTTTTGAAACACATTTTTCTCAAACATTTCTATTATATTTAGCACAATGGTTTCTACATCTGTTTCTTTTGCATGATTGTTGAACTTGACAATTCTTCCGTGCGTCAGTAGCACGAATTTCTGTCATTGGAATGGAAGTGTTCTCGACTTCTTCTCTATATTTACTTCTTAGCTCTTCAGCCAGTTGGAAAATAAAATCTTGATTGCTGCTCAGGCCTGATAGAACTAATAAATTTCCTGTTATGCGATTAACTGTTAAACCATTGTATGAGTTAAATTGGCTCACAACCGTGAAAATAGGTATACCACATTTAATAATGCTAAATGAAGGGGTCTGAGGGGAAGAGGAATGAAAGTTTACCTATATTTTATTTCTTAACTAAAAACCAACTCATGTTTTTGAAAAGTGATATTAAAGTTTTATATATATATAGTGATCAAATTTTTAATGAGTCAAATTGGCTCGGTCCGTAAATCTAGTGTTAGTTAAATTTCGAATTTTAGTACTTTTTTTGATAAATATAAAAAGTGAAGAACTTTTGGAGTGGTAGAAGTATTGAGAACTTAATTGTAATATTTTCAAAAAGATTTTTACTATTTTGCTATTGGGAAAATACAATTTTCTTAAAGAAGTGATTATTTTCAAATTTATTTCATTAAAATACTAGTGTTTAAGATGAACTTAAGACTTGATTTTGCTCCATGATGGCACTTTATTAGGAGTCCAGTTTTTGAAAACACTTAATATACCTCCAGACTCGCTAAATTATGAAATAAGAAATTATGATTAATTGTCCCCAACACAGCTAACACGTCATTAATTATAAAAATATCAATATGAAAGCCATTTCTTTCGCTTTTCAATTTACGCTCTTAATTATGAATTATTACTCCATCGCTACTTTTTATACCTTCAATATACTTCTTACTTTGTTCCTTGAGTGATAGCTTTTTCTCTTCCCATAATCCACTTAACCTATCAAAGTTTCTGTTAGATGCATTTTCACGAGTCAGGACACATTTTAATAATTAAACATTTTTTGTTTTATTACTTTCTTGATTAAGTAATCTACTTTAGAAGCTTCTAATTAATATATTTCTTCCTCTTTGGTTTCATTTAAAATCCTATTTGGGGAAAAAATTTGTTTGGAAACTGAAAGATAATGACGTTGTGATCTTTTTTTACTTTCAAAGACATGTTTGGAAAACTATTTTTGTATTGTTTTTAACTAAAATAGCGCTATTTTAATAAGAATAAACTGTAGGTAATATTAATAAGCTAGCATATTAATAGTAACAATATCATTTGATACATTATCTAAAAAAAGAAGACTAAAAGCGTTGTAATAGGTTACTGTACCCATTAAAGTGAAAAGATAAAAATACCCTACATACAAGTCATAGCTACTAAAACACGATTTGAAAAGACCTTTAAGATATAAATTATGTTTTAATTTTTGTGGTAATGTAGAACAGCAGAACAAGGAGACTAAATTCTGCTGTCTGAAAGAGTGCGACTCGAAATTTTGAAGCATTTTCAATTATGATAATGCTTATTAGTTATAGTAACGCGTTATATTCATATTAGCATGTCTTAAAATGGTCATATTGGCTGAAAGTATTTTCAACGATAATAATGCTTATGAGTTATAGTAATGCTTTATATTTTTATTAACATGTCTTAAAATAGTCATATTGGCTGAAAGTAGAATTTTAAAATTAAAGTCACATTTTAAAAAATAGTTTCTTTTAAAAATTAAAATCCTATTTTTAAAAATAGTTTCTTAAAATTTAAATCTTATTTTTAAAACGAGTCTCCTATTTAAAGTATTACTGCATTTTAAAAGCTAATCCCTTATTATAAGAAATCTTATACCAATATTATTAAAATAAATATATCTTTTTTAATTTTTATTAAAATGTTTAAGAGAATATTATGAGGAAAAATTATAAAAAAAATTATTAATGGTAATATTTTACTACAGTTTAAGGTAGTTAATAATTTTCTAGGATCCTCACTAACCGGTATATACAAATTTTCAGAAGAAGTGAAAAAATAACAAAATTGTGCTAGGTCTCAGATGTAACACGTGGATTTCACAAGAGGAATAATATTCAAAGTCTTATTTAAAAAAATATCAAAATAAGTTTACTTTCTTACTTGCAATTGTTTTCTCCCTCATAATAGTAATCGAAATAGCTTCAAAAGTTTTATTTGAATAATATTTCTAGATCTTTTCAAAAATATTTTGGTAAATTGGAAAAATATCTAGATTTTTACAGAACAACTTTCAAAAATATAAAAGTTATAGAGAATCATTTTTATTCAGCATATAATTAATTCAATAATATAATGCATTTAGTAATATTTACACAAACAAAAACAAATAATATCATAAACAATTGAAAATTACCTAATAAGTACAATATACGTAGAACTGTAAAAGTTATGGCTATTTTTATTTAAATAACTGAATTAAATCTAAAACTTAACCAGTATAGCAAAAAGTTTTAAAGATTTTTCTTAAAGTCTATACTTAAAGTCTTCCTTGTTAAAAAATGAGAAAAGTACTACAAATATTTTTTGCTATTCTTTTACTAGTAGTTTTTTGGGACTGTGGTTTATAAGTAACATTGTGAAAAGAATATTACAAGAGCTCTCAAAACAGAAACTTTGTCAAATAAGCGAAAATTTTTTTTCTGTGAACTATTTTTTTTTCAAAGAAAAAATATTTGCTTCAGATTATCATAAACTCTGTTTTTCTTGTAACAAAAATCTAGTAGCTGACGAAATTATAATAAAAGTAAAAACTGAAAAACTTTTTGGTACTCTTTTTCCAAAGAGCACTAATAAGCCATGAGAGGTAAGCATCAAACATCCTTTATTATGTTTTACACTAGTCTGGGAGCAATCAATTTTCCAAGACTATTTTTTCTTGCAATGCATTGTCATTTGGAAAAAGAAAGAGCAAAAGTTAATCCACAATTTATTCTCTTTTATCGCTCGATGCTTTTTAATACCTCCTTTAATAACATCTGGAGTAAAAAGAGTCAATGATAGAAAAAAGAAGGATGCCACTGAACATGACAAGTTTCAATGTAAACGTTATAGAACTTCCTTGAAGTTTCGACAGACACTTTCCAATATATTTCCATTTGAAACTTTGATGAATTGAAACTGAATTTGAAATTGAATTACATTAACTTCCAACCGTTTTCAGATTAGAAGTGAGACATAATGTTCTAGACATCAACACTCCCTAGATAAAATATTCCTCAAATAGACAGAAATGAGGTTATATTTGCATCAACGTTATCTAGTAAAAACGTGTGTGTATGTGTGCAAATAAGATAGGGGGTACAATATTTTTGAGTGGTAGAATATTTTTGAGGAAAAGATGAATACATTTCTTTACATTAAGTATTGGAAAGAAAATGTTATAGTCATGTATAGGTGGAAATTTTTGTTCATGATATTCTTTTTTAATTATAAAATAAACTTCAACTGTAAAAGAAAAAGAAATATTTACAGCCACTTTAAAGTCCCCGCAAAGTTTGTATTAACACTGGACAACTTTTTTCGTCTTAGAACAACGCCTTCCTATATATATTTACATTCGAAACTTTTTACGCCCATCGAATTATCACCAACTCCATACTATTCTTATATAAAAATTGAGACAAGTTATTATAGACACCAATACTCCCTATTTATAACATTCCACGGACAGACAGAAATGAATTTGTACTTCATTAACACAGTATCTAGCAAAAATATATGTATGTGATCAAATGAGAGTGGAGTAGGCTTAGCGAAGCCTACTCCATTCTCATCTTTTTTGAGAAAAAGGTGAATGCATTTCTTTATATTAACCCATATTGTACCACACCAACTAAATATTTCTGTAAGTTATTAAAACTTAATCCATATCATTAATATGGTGTAACTAAGTATATAAAGCCAAAATTTTGAAAAAATATTTTTAAATTTTTATGTAATTGCTGTCCTCTAAATAGGACAACGGTCCATTACACTACTAAAACATAACAAATATCACTTACATTGCATTAGGCTGATTCATAGATGACATAGGAAACAGTGAAAACAAAGTATAATATTACATTTTAAGCTTACTGTTGTAGGTTTTCTCTTGCAGTTATTGAACTGGCAGTAAGAGAGTAAGTTTATCTTGCAAAAAAATCTCCAGTTTTCTGAATAGAATAGAGATCTATTTATCCCTTGGTGTGTTCAGGTGTGAGAACAGGTGTTTGAACTGGTTTTCATTGAAAGATAAGAAAACAATGTGCGCTATCAATGCAATATCGAATTCATAGTAAAATAATCAAGATTGGACCTTTTTAGGGCACCTTTTTTATACTTACAAAATACACATGAAAAATATATTTTTCAACAAAAACTTTCAGCTACATTTTTAGCTCTGTTTTTAAACTAAAAGTAACCTCCACAATGTTTAAAAAATAATAATAATAATAAATTTAAAATTAAAGATTAAAAAATGACAATTTTTAAGAGGTTGCTGAAAATAAATTTTACAATACAATATAATTTGATTTATTTGATTGCTCAGTTTTTTTTGTTACTATGCTAAAGTGTGTTTATTTTAAAGGTGTTAAAATAAAATCCACTCAGAAAATATTTATAACTTTATTATTAAATGGAATTTTATTTGATGTTTATAGGACAGCGGTCCAATATGGGTTAAGTACTAAAATTTTATAGTTATGTATAGATGGGAATTTTCTTTCATGTTTTTCTTTTTTACTCTTAAAATAAGTTTCAAAATAAAAGGAAAAAGCTATATATATAACCACTTTAAAGTCCTAAGATGGGATTAAAAGGTTTTTTACTTTTATTTACTAAGTGATATTAATTACACAAGGTATTAAACAAATATAAAAATTTATAACTTATAGTTGAAAATGCTTTTGTTTTCAGTATTATGGGGAAAATTCTAACAAAAACACTTATTTAGCATTCCTTAGGTTGTTACTACATAAAATAAAATTGAAATTCTGAAACTACTTTATTTCCTTCAACGTAATTTCTGATTAACAATTTGCATTAATCTCTTACTTTTCCCCCATTCTTAACGTATATCAGACAATTATTTTCATGTGTATTTTTCAGACACATTCCATTTTATTTTTATAAATTATCATACCAGGTTTGTACATACAGTCTGTTCCATAAGAGCGTGTCATCTATTTCTCTGAAAATACAAACGAATTAGTTAAAAATACATTTGTACCGTGTAGTATACATATTAAACTGTAATGCATTTCACCTAATACGTTG
Source organism: Pardosa pseudoannulata (assembly GCA_032207245.1). Lineage (NCBI taxonomy): Eukaryota > Metazoa > Arthropoda > Arachnida > Araneae > Lycosidae > Pardosa > Pardosa pseudoannulata. The sequence continues at coordinate 39,979,016 of CM063502.1, read as the reverse complement.
TCCAATCCCCATTATTATCGATTATGCAAGAATCCCTTTATCAATCGATTTTGATATTGAGCTACTTTTACCCCGTTCCGGTAGGTTGTCAACATTTTGTACCACTTTATAACGTGCTACCCACTTCTTGATGAACTACTCCGACTTTCTCATGTACCGGGATGCAGCTGCACAAGACATTTTTGGTCCTTTTGGATGGTTACACAGAAACACTGAATCAAAAAGGCTCGCATACAAGACACTCATTTTGGAATGGTTGATTTAAACATAGCAAAACAAATAGAATAAAGAATATAACCATAAAGCATTCTTCTCTAATGTTTGAAGAACACTTGCAATTAATCCGGTATCTGTGAGCTATCTATTGATGAAGTTTTGAGTTACACGGTCTTATGGAACAAACTGTATGTTGGAGGAGTGGGGGGCTAAACGTAAAAAGTATTTCCCGTTTCTTTAGGAAGTTGTGGATTACTATTTCGCCATACGGTCATTTTGCCATATTTTTCCAGGTTTACCTGGAAAAATATGGCAAAATGATAATAATACCAACAAAATTTAGTATTTACACTAGAGTGAAACTATGGAGTTTTGTGAGCAAGAATAAGATTAAAGTTATTATAAAAGCCCATAATATATTTTGACATGGAAATCTTACACAGGAATTTACAAGAGGAAATTACAATCAAGTTTACGAGGAATTTACAATCTTACAAGTAATGACATTAAAATGTCATATACTTGTAAATTCCTGTGTAAGATTTCCATGTCAAAATATATTATGGGCTTTTATAATAACTTTAATCTTATTATTGCTCACAAAACTCCATAGTTTCGCTCTAGTGTAAATACTAAATTTTGTTGGTATTATTATGTTGTTTTCCATTAGATCAGTGTTAAATCAACTAAGGAGGAATAATAGATCTGCAGAGTGAATTTGGCATACAAGTTTTACTATTTCCTGGACAGGTAGTAATTCTGAGATTTAAAAATGCACAACTGTTTGATAAAATGATTACATTCCGAAAAATCTCAAGTTCCAGGAGCTTAGAACAGATGCTAATTAATTAGGAGTTTAAGAAACGGTAAGTAGTTATAAGTCATGAAAGATGCCTAAAAAGCGGGTAAATAAGCATTCTAAAGATATCATGCCCTTTTCAATTTTCTAACAGAAACATATTTTATGGAGAAAGTCTGGCAATACAGGTGTTTTTCCTACACAGACTTTAGTTTACTTTCAAGCCATTTTTTTACTTTAAGTAATTTTTTACTTATTCTCTAAATAATGTCTGCAGATGTGCTTTAGGTAAAAATAAAAAACTATAATTTTTTCTTTAATAGAAAAATATTCTAAGTGTTTCCAAGAAAAGTCACGTAATAGAAAAATTTATTGCAACGTGCTATGTCTTTAACACCAAATTACTCAACCTGAATGTTTTTAATTAAATATTCACTATTGAGGATAATTAATATATTCGAGTAGCGCATTAATGCAACGGCTAAATGGGTGTCTTCAGCCCTTCATTTTTAATCCTTTAATTAAATGTGCAGGATCCGAAAAATGGAACAATTGAAAATTATTTTACACCGATATAGTTATTTCAATAAATCTAATTTTTTCCTTTTTTAGCTTTAATAAAATGACACTCAAGTGGAATTAGTGCTAGGCTATCTATGAAAAGAAGCTGGGAGTAAATTTTTTTTCAAAGGTTTAGAGAGGAAAGAAATTTATGCTTGTACTACTGTAAAAAATAACACGGTATAAAATTATTAATGTGGACACTTTTTGATTAAAATATCTTGCAGAATAAAAACTTTAACCTAATAAAATTAAATGAAGAATGAAGAAACTTAAAATAATAGAGGGTTTTTAAAATAATCTTTTTAAACAGATGAGGCTCAGTAAGAATTAATATTTTTTAATCTTATCATTCCAACTTAAATATAGATTTATCCACTTTAAAGACGATTTTTGCGAAAATCTTCAGATGAATTTTTAAAACGACAATACATAATGCCATTTATTGAGCATAACACCTAAAACTGTTTCTATATTTTTTCAAAGAGTACTAAATAACTTAGTATGTTAGCATAAGTGATAGCAAGCTTAGTGTGTAGATTTTTTTTAAATATCTGCATGAAATTACAGATTTTTATGTAAAACTTTCCCGTAGGATTCTGGTTTTAAATTTTGCATTATTGTAAACTATATTGCTTTCTTACTTTTAAAAATGAGACCCATAAGTTTGAATAAATAGAAATTTAAACAAGTTCGGGAATTCTTGATGATGTGTATATGATAAGTTCTTAAGACCACTTTCATAATTACGAAACTTTTTAAAATGAAATTTTCTTATTTCATAAATAAATTATTGATATTTGATACTTGGTAAAAATATTTCTCCAGATAAATTATTGAACTTTTGTTAGAATCTCTATCCGTCACTAGGATGGTAAGAAAGAGCAACAAATGTTTCATTTGAATGGATTTTCATTTTAAAATCCCTCACTTTCTGAAATAAAGGACAAATTTCAAGTTTATTTGAATGTATAATCTAGACACCAATCAAAAACTAGAGAAAAATTAACTTAAACTTTGGAATTAATTAAATTGTACTTAAACGGCTCTGAACCCCTCTTGTCCCTATTCAGAGGCAGCTAAAATCTAGTTCGCAGAATCTTTATGTTTTCTCAAAACGAGTTTCCCTTCAACAAGCCGAACAATGTTCGATTGGTTAGGGTGCTGGCCTTCGGTACCGGAGGTCATGGGTTCGAATCCCAAAGTGGCATGGACGTTTGTAGCCATTCGGAATCGGCTTTAAGCTGTAGGTCCTGGTCTCATTAGCCGTCGTGTTGCAAAAAGTAGACCGTAGCTCTCCAAACCAAACCATTTCAGTAAAGGCAGATGTCGATGCTATAAATAATTTACCAAACTTTTGGGTATTTACTATTATTTATAACTGTATCATTTGGATCGATATTTTATACTTCCTCCCATTAATGGTTCTTGTCCGTTTTTGGGGCAGTTAAGATCTAGTCGGTAGAATTTTTGTTACAATGGAATTTTGTAGTTGTAGATTTTTTTCAGAACAAATTTTCCTTTTTAATAAAGACAGATGAGAATACTTTAAACAATCTACCAAATTTTTGGGTATTTATAATTTTGTCATTTGGATCGATATTTTATATTTTCCCCCATTAACGGTTCTTGTCCATTGTTTTGTGGCAGTTAAGATCTAGGCCGTAGAATTTTTGTTGCAACAGAATTTTGTAGTTTTAGTTTTTTTTTCAGAACAAATTTTCCTTGTTAATAAAGGCAGATGCCAATACTTTAAACAATCTACCAAATTTTCGAGTATCTGCTATTATTTCTAATTTTGTCATTTAGATCGATATTTTATGATTTTTCGAGCTTTGCTCCCAAATTTTCTTTTCCAATAATCAACTGAAATCATGTCAGTTAGCTTTACTTAAAGTTTCCCTTTACAGTAATATGCTTACATGTAATACCTAATAAATATCTTGTTAGGAAGTTTTTTTTTTATTTTGTTAAATATCATCCTATGATGTTTGAGATGCCAGTGGATCTCCGATAAAGACAGATTTTTAAAGTTTTTTAAATTTAATATTTTTTACTCTGTTCAATGACTAATAAAGTAGGTTTAAGATATTCATTATTATATATTCGACAGAAATGACTCGAGCATTAATAGGATAGTAAAAATCCCGTACTGTTGATATTATTCCAAGCAAATATTTGTCATTAAGTTTTTAGTTTTTTCGCCCAAAGTTTAAACGATCACAACCCTGATATCTTTAACTGCATCAAAAGTTTACAATTTGTGGATTTGGAAATGAAAAAAATTGTTTTGACTGTTGTTAAATCATACTTGAGAGTCAAAACATTTCGACTGTTAATAATCCACGTTATCTTTGCTTACCCGTTAAGGGAAATGATATTCTAAAGCAGAAATCAGTTGACACTATGTCGCGAGGAAGAAAGCTCAACCTACAGCATTACGCACACACATCAGTGAACAGGAATGTAGTTGCCAGGAAAGATTTTCTATGGTATAATGCATATTTGGCCTACATTTTGAATGATACAAAACGACGTCTTTCATAGAATGATTATCGTCTAATTTTCTCGAAGCATAGAAATTGATGAAAAGAGATGTTTATATCTTAAGTATTATTAATCGAAATCAGGATCAGTCATGAAAGATGGTTTGTAAACATTATTTTGATATTTTTATGATTTTGTAACCGGTTTGTTATTTTTCCTTCATAAGTAATAACTTCTGCTGAATTAAAGATTAATGGTTTAAAAATAATAACTGGAAGTTTCAGTAAAACATCTAAATAGATCTAGATGGAAGGAAGTTGTATCAATATTTTATTCAACGATACTTTACTCTTTTAAAATAAACACATCGCTTTGAGTACATTAACTTGAAAATGCTAAGGTTTTTGCTAAAATAAAAGAGTATCTATACAGTATATGCAAATTTATATGTATTTATTTCGTACTATTCATTAATATATAAAGAATAACATTTTGTAATTAATTGTTTTCAGCAAAATGTTTAAATGGCAAAAAAATCCTCCATTTTTGTTGATATGAATCATTCTAGGATTATGTACATTGAATAAGATAGTGAAAAAATAGTGAAAAAAAGAGTGAAAAGAGAATATTTACGTTAATTCTTCCATTTAAAATTTTTTTGCTGTTTTATTTACACAAACCTTATTTCATTGCTGTTCATAAGTTTGCTGTTTTTTGGGGATCCCTACTGTCTACTTTTGTTTATACAAAGGCCAATAAATTGGAAACTAGGATTCCGATGGTTACAAACACCTATGCTGGAAGCAGTATTAGAAGCCACAGAATCCAGCGCCATTTCTGTTTGATTCTCATAGAAGTTTAATTAGTCGTCATTTCTTCTGCTTATGTATTGGGAATACATCTGGAAAATGTACTCAAGACCATATTTTTCTCACTATGATGCAATTTTTCGAAATGCCGTCCCTTAAATGCTATGATATTGCTATTTCATACGATGCTACCTGATCCCACTCTGCACCATAACGACCCTGAATGCCCTATAAATAATTTAGGACTTGATTAGGAATTTTAAATATAAAAGTTTCCTACATTTATATATTAAACATACGAAATATATATATTGACCAATTTCATTATTAAAAGAGCATATATCCTGTTAGAAACTACATTGGCCAAAGAGACATCTTATTTTAATTCTGTATAGTATAATAACTATAAAACCGTAAAGACGTTATACCACAGAATATTTTCTGACAGGAAAAAAAATGAGATGAATACAAAACGATTCTAAAGGAAGAAATTTTCATGAAGATCAGTATGAAAATATAATGCTTTGTTATTAAAAAAAATCCCCCCATTGAACCAAAATTCTTATTTTCCTTTTTTTCTTTTTAAAAGAGATTTTAGTCTACACATTTACAGTAGATAGGATATGTAAAAGAAAATTTATAAGAAGTCTGGATAAGAGAACATGATAAGTTATCGTTATGCTAACACTTTTTCAAAATTTATTCTTTATACATATTTAAAGTGAAAAAGAAAACTTACATCGCTAGTAATATTTTCCAAGGATGTTCTCTAGCATTAAAAAATAATAATGCTTTTAGGTATAGATTAAGTTTCCAAAACATTTGCTACCTTACATGATGAAATTCGTTTGTTAGGTTTATTAGATTATTATTTTACTTTTCAGCTATTATTTTTTGGATACCCTTATATAGTTGGAAGTTTTTTCCTGTGTAACCAGTTAACTATTTATTCTTCAAACAGGACTGCAGTTTTCTTTTAGTACACAAAATTAAGTAATTTGCCGCTCAGTATTATTTACTCTATTGAACAGCATATAAGAATTTCGATATTAAATATTTCTATGATTTTCCCCCACTGGAGTTTTAGAATCTCTTTAATAGATGAATATGTTTTTGTGTTTTAGTCACAGAAGAATATTTTATTAAATTATAAACATACCATTATTGGTCGAGTGATGATAATGTGTTTAAATTTATGACACATTAATATGTTTTTGTGTTTTAGTCACAGAAGAATATTTTATTAAATTATAAACATACCATTATTGGTCGAGTGATGATAATGTGTTTAAATTTATGACACATTAGGTTGGTTGGTCAGAGCTTAATGACACTGCAACCTCCTGGGATATATTGTGCCAAACACAAGTACTCATTAGTAAAAAAAAGATTTAAAAAATAATTTCAAAGTTTAAAACTTAGCAACGGAACGATGATTCGACAAGAAATACGAAGAGAAAAATATGTAGAATTAAAAAAAGAAAATGAGGTGTGATTAAAATATCAAATAAGAGAATAGAAACCAATGACTTTTAATAAGGTAAAAAGTTCAGGATTAGGAGATAATTATAATCATTGCAATTTGGAATCGAGGCATATGCAAACATGTGCAAATGAATTTAACAAAGAATACATTTGAACATTTGCTGTAAAAAAGATTTTTTACCATACTTGTACCTCCTTTGTAAGTACTTTAGCCATAACTGTTGGACACAGTAATTCAATGAGTAATAATATATTGAAAACATTCTTCTATTAGTTATTGATTGATTGGCTGTTCCCGGAATAAATTTATTTATCAATTATCCAAAATCTTTTCTTAAAAAGAACTGCTGCAGAAAATCTTAAAATTGTAAAAGCCACCAATATGCGTTCAATGATAACATAGGTTTTTTAAGATATAAAATCAGTGATGTAAATGTAAATGATATAAAAATGAAATTATTTGTATGTTATACAAACACATATACCACTTCAATACCTTATCATTTTTTGATCTCACAAAAAAAGTTCGATCCACTGCTTTTAATGGGTATGGAAATAGAAAACGATGAATGCGGGAAATGTTTGTAGAAATTTGGTAGAATCCGTGACTATGAATAAATCACTTACGAAAACAATAGGAAATAGTTAGCGTTTTATAAAATATAAGTTTATCTTAATGTAATTTGTTCTAAATATAATTTAGAATAATACTTAGAGTTATAAATATTTTGTAATCGGTACCTACTTTGCACATTAATGGCCTGATTTCGGGGACCAAAGCAATCGAACGATCCATGCGGAAAACGATTAAAAGAAAAAGTAGATAAAGGTTCTATTGTAGTGTCACCTTCAGAAAAATTTTGATATGTCATAAAATATTATTAATTTATTTACATTTTATTTAAATATAAAAAATATTACTGGCATGAGGGATTAGTATGTGCAACATCTGTTGTTAACGGCATTTCATCTGTGAGAAAAGTAACTCGTTCGGTAAAAGCAGCGATCTTCTGACAGGTGGGTAATGGGATTGAGTCTACTATAAATTGCTAAGATCCCCCGTGTTCGTTAATGGCGACTGGGGCATAAAAATATGTTCGTGGCCGCAATGTCCTTCGAGTTCTCAAACGATACCTCTGGAGGCGGCAGACCAAGCCTGGGGGCTTTCTGATTGGACCCTGCATCTAAATTACGAGAACCCAACGGGATAAAATTACTTACATCCATAGCACACCTTTAGCTACACGTGCTCCTCGGGTGGTGCTAAATTAGTAACAGCAACGCAGATATTTCAGAAAATCCTTAACAGGAAAGTGACCCTGAAAAAAAAAAGAGAAAAATATATTCCATCTGTTTTCAATAAACAGATGGAATAATTATAAGTCGTTAAGGAATAAACTATAAAGCAAACAAAACAAATTTATGGTTTATCCAAATTATCTTTTTCACACAATTTTATGTAGCGTTTTAGGAAGTTGTAAATTCCTGTAGTGTTAACTTAGTTTTGTTCTTTATCACCTGACGGCTCAGAAATTCGTCAAGAACTTGAAACTGACCTATTTCTATAAATAAACATTGTTTTCCTTTCTTCTGTCACAAGAAAAACGTTCCAAAAAATCTTAAGGACGTTAAATGAGCAACATCTGTAACATTTTACGAATATTCTACAGTCACCCAGGATGACAGAAAATAATGTCTTAGAAAAAACATTTCAACATGTTAGTTTGGGTAATGGGAATATGTCAAGTGAATACATTGAAGGTATAAACAATTACGTGATATATTTTGAGAGATTTATTATACGGTAATACCTCAAAGTAAGTATATTTTCTTGCTTTTGAATCTGTCTAGGATAGATTTTTCTGTTTTACAATACATCAACCGTTTGAATCGAATACAATACAAAAAGCGGTTTTTAGCTTTTTAATTATCGTTTATGAATTTCTTGCAATTAAACTTAGTCTTGCAGTAAAAGATAGACAATCAGATTTTGTAACTCATTACTCAAGAGGTTTCAAAATTTTTCAAAACTGAAAATTGAAATTTTTTTATATTGAATTACAATTTTGTAATAAGTTTTCAACAACAACAAAAAGAAGTAACTGCATTGAAAAATTCTTTCTAGAACACGAGTTACTAACCATTGAATTTTAAAGTTCTTTCTCTCAAATCTATTATTTCCATCACTACGTAAGATTAAAAACAGTTTGAATACATTTTTGAAAGTGTTCACATTAGAATACGTGCTTGTCTATAAAATAAACTAATATAATATAGACGTTCTAATATTTTGAATATTTTTATAAAAATGAAAGTTAAATTAAAAGATTTTTCAATTTTTAATAATTTTTTTTAAATAGTTGTTGAAATCAAACTCACTCACTAGCTTATATTAAAATGTGAAAATATTTTAATAGATAATTTTTTTAAATTCTATTAAATCTTAAGGACTGTAGTAAAAATCATAGCTTTGAGAACCCCCCCTCCCCATAAATTTAAACAACTCAACAATCATAATATACTCTATAAATAGGTCTAGGAAATTTTTAATGAGATTAAATATGTTGAAAATGAATTGCAAAAGAATAATTCTGAATTTCCCCAAAATAAATTATTTAAATCAAATATATTTTCTCTATATTGTCTTCAGTTCCATATACATGCAATGCTATTTTAAACCTAAATCTGTTACATTCTCCTTCTTACTTCCGCCTCCGTATATATAAATTAAAAACGTAACGCATAGAAATCAATCTTTTAAAATTTCTTCTGTGTAGAATAATTCGGGATCTCCCCAAAATAAATTATTTAAATCAAATATATTTTCTCTCTACTGTCTTCAGTTCTAAATATTGAAACATGCAATGTTATTTTAAACCTAAATCTGTTGCATCCCCATCTAACTTTCGCCTCCACATATACCAATTAAAAACGAAACGCATAGAAATCAATCTTTTAAAATTGCTTCTGTTTAGAATAATTCGGGATTTCCCCAAAATAAATTATTTAAATCAAATATATTTTCTCTCTACTGTTTTCAGTTCTAAATATTGAAACATGCAATGCTATTTTAAACCTAAATCTGTTGCATCTCCATCTAACTTTCGCCTCCATATATACCAATTAAAAACGAAACGAATAGAAATAAATCTTTTAAAATTGCTTCTGCTTGGTTCTTGCTTCTAATTTACGAGGACCCACTTTGTTTGTTTGTGCTGTCTTCGTCTTAGGGAGTAATATTGTCAGCCTATATACTGCTCTCATAATTAAATAACCAACAATTATCTACGGTTTGGTAGCTGATAATGCTATAAAAGCAAGTGCTCCCTCATTGGAAATAATTACAATAATGGCACACATATTGCATAAAATGTATTTTTGAAGAAAAAATGCAAATCTGAAATGTAAGCATGCATTTGTGGATTATATTATATGAGAAAGTTAGCTTTTATCTTGCTATAAAATAAACTACATTGCTCATTTTAATGTAATCAAAGTTCACAGAATAAAAAAAAGGTAAATATTTTCTATTTGATATGAAAAGTTAGTTTCTATATTACAAATTTTAAAAGTTATTGAGTGGGTAAGTGGATTGTTGTTTCTTTCACCTGTTGTATAGATATTATTTTTTAAATTTATTGCTTCATATAAAAATTTTGCTCAGTTTTATAAAGATATATGACATTCTAAAACATGAAAATTTAACAAACGCTAAGATATTAAAAATAAAAAATAACACTTTTATCTTGCTATAAAGTAAAATATATATTGCTTCTAATATTATAATTGGGGCTCACAGAATAAAAAAAAAGATAATTAGTTTCTATTTGATATGAAAAATTAATTTCTAATTTACAAATTTCAAAAGTTATTTTGCGAGTAAGTAGATTTCTGTTTTATCTCATAGTGTATATACAATTTTTAAGTTTGTTGCTTCATATAACAAAGTTTAGATCTTATTAAAGATGAATGAAAAAAATTATCTCAAGCAGAGCAGAGATTTTTATTTTATATTAAAATGAATAAATGCTATTATAATGAAGATATCTCATCACGAAAGGTACTATGTCTGAGTAAAGAATACTCGTGTCACATTGTTACGAATTGTTTTGTGAGAAGTAAAAAGCTTAATTATAGTCCATAAAATCTAAAAGAATTTTCACATATTGGTCTGATTTTTGTGTTTCTTAGAGCTATTATTATTGTACAGATTGTAAATATTACAAGGAAAGTTTCGTGTAGCAAATGTAAACTCTAATAAAGTAGTTATATAGGAAGTTCATAATTAAAAATACAGCTCAAATGGAGAATTAAATTCTGTAGAGACTGTCACATTTGCATGTATTTGAATTCATAGATGGATTATTTATCTATTTATAATTAAACCAACTCTATTTACATTAGATACCCACAGCACAAAATAAAAGAGTAGTTGTTTTCTTCTAACAAGAGATGCAAATACCTCAATGTCGAATTACTGTTTTGACATAACAAGAAAGAGGTTGGTTAGGCATTGAACACTTATCTAATTTGCAAAAGAAAGCATTCTCAAAATAACGCATAATTTATTGTTCCGCATTTCTATCTATATACAAAAGTATTCCCTTGCTAAATTACATAGTTTAAATGTATAATAATGCATTGGTGGGTGTTGTAGTGAATTAGATGATGAAATATTAAATTAAAACCAACTATTAATATAGCATTTTGAATTTAATTTCAAAATTAAAGCGTATGAGATACACAAATTCTGAAAAAAAAATTGCATTTTTATGTTTCATTCTTAAAAAAAAACTCCAAACTTTTGTAAATAAATTAAAAAAAATGCTTCTACAATAATTACACGAGGAAATACTCTTTTTTAATGCCACTGTACACCATTTCTTCTTCAAAGGGTAAAATCTTTTGAAATATGTTTTCATATATAAATAATTCTGTGTGTTTAGCAGCTGTATTAAAAAGAGTAAATTTGATTGTACAGTCAGTTAGATTTTAGTCTTTTACTTTAATATTATCAAACTATTCTTCATAGGATCTTAAAATGGTGTATCATATAACAAACAGTTCGTTTTTCCCAAAAAGACGAGTACTGGAATATTTGAATTCATTAACTTTAGAATGATTGTTGTTTTTCAAAATTTGATAAGCTCAAATAGATATATCTGAATATCTATCTCAAATACATGTTTGGAATTTATTACAGATATTCTTCAATATATTTTCTTTGATTTTTAATTTAAAACGATGGTTTTCGAAATACTGTTTTGAAAACATTTTTTACTTTTTGAATTCCTAAAATAAATAATATAATCAATATTTTTATGAATCAAGAAGACAAATCAGTTAATTATGTTTTTATACATAGAAAGAAAAAATAATTTTAATAAAGTGAAATTCATTTATGAGTTATATCATTATTAATATGTACTTAAATTAAAAAAAATTACATTTTTAAAGTTCAAATTAAAAAAAGTTTAACTGTTGCTTTTATGAATAGTAATACACCTATAACCATATATATGAAGAAAAGATTCACTACAAAACATTAGAAATATAAAAAATAGAATTTTGTGTCCCGGACCTCTTAAAGTGATCCTATGTAGATTAGCACAAATTTTAATAATCCTCCGCCTAATTATTTAAAAATAAAAAAAGTCTGATATAATCAATACGTATTACGTTGTTTTAAAATCCTCCTTATATTTCTAATTATCATTTACTTTAATAAAATAATTGGAAAAAATATCAGCAATGTTTGTGCAGTTTTAGTTAGCATGAAGGAATAAAATAGAAACTTGTACATTTTCAGCCATGAAGAGATTTATAAACCTTCCATAAACTGTATCTCACTGCTCGTAGTAATAAAAGAAAATAAATTTATATAAAATTCATTAGGACACATTAAAAAAATTATCTCCCTGAAACGGCACTTGAACTTAGTAGCGACGTATCATTCTGTGGCAGTTCCAGTTCAAACATCTCAAATAACTTTATCGCGAGATCCTGAACAGACACTTTCCTGACACATGACATAAATGATAAACTACTTCAGAGATGCTCTGTCGAAAGTAAATTATGTTTAGAGAGCTACCGAGATTTACGGATTAAAGTAAATTTGTAATACAAATTATCTTTCAAAGTACATGCAGTTAATATAAGTATTTAATTTGCCAAATGTCAAGCCAAATTATCAAGCCAAATGTCATTTACTGGTGATTGAAGACGCAATTATTATTGATTGATATTTATTATTAGGATTTTAATGTTAACCATAAAGGTAATTTGTTAAATTTCACGTGACCAGATATTTTACGCCTTTAACTTTCTTGAAACTAAAATATATGTTTTTAGTCAGTATTCTATTAGTCTTTTGCAGATCAATTGATTCCTTTTACCCACATTGCTGATTCAGTTTATTCAGCTATATTCAGATTTCAAACTATGAATTAGTCTACCCACAAATGAAAGTAGTATTTCTATGAGTTTGATAAAATTAATGAAACACAACTATATTCAGGGCCGGTTCTATGCTCTAAGTCGGAAAGGTGCAAGATGGTATTTGCCTACTTCCACCCTTATCAATATTCACTCCTTATCAGTATTTAACCAGCCCTAACCAATATGGATTTCCAGAAGATTCATAACTTAATCCAACGTGTAGAAACTTACTGTTATGTTTATATGAGTGATTCATATAATTGACTAGGGTAAAAAAGTAAAAAAAAGAAAGTACTCCTATATATAAATATATATATATGTCAGGTCTAAAAAAGGGGTAGTTGGAAATTACATGAGTTTAAAGCGATTTTAAAAAGGGAACTCTTTTATAATAATAAAATAAATGAAAAAGACCCAAGCTCGCGTAAGCTTTTACGATCATCTGGTCAGGCGGAAGCATTTTTGAGCTATTTGATGAGCTTGCAAAAAGATACGTTTCAATCAGCAAGTGGACATGGAGCTGTCAACACTCTAAGCGTGTCTTCGATGGAAAAGTGAAAATGGCGTAAGTTTTACTTTAACGATGGTTTAATAAACTTATTATTATCAAGAAGACTGTTGTCCTTTCGCCTTAACTCTGCACCACATGTCATATATATATATATATATATATATATATATATATATATATATATATAAATGTAGGGTCCATTGTCTAGGCTTATCGTTAGACAAATTCGATGACATACTAAATTAACGATAAGTAACATTTAATGACGTAACAACACAGAAAACATATAAGTATAAAGAGAAATAATTAAACCATGTTGAAGACGTGGCATAGACAAGACTTCCTACTCGAAGTTTAACATAGACAAGACACCCTAATATAAATTGTTTATAAATTGAGGGAGCTCAAGTGCCACGGGTCTTTCACTCAACCAGGCAACTCCATCTCCTCGACTCCGACTGTCTTTCTGTCGTTCCCTACTCTCCCAACTCTTCCGAGTGATGATTGCGATGATACGCTGCACTAAATTCCTACACCCCCATATATATATATATATATATATGTTACTGTGAAAGACCGAAATCTGGAGAATGTCGACTTTCACCGGTGAATGTCAACATTCACGTAGTCGTTTGGTGTATGTCCGAAATATTTGCTAAATACCCTTATTTCTGACTTACACCGGTAAATGTCGACATCCACCATGCGCTAATGGCGAATGTTGAACATGTCGGATATTTATATTTTCTTCTTCATAATTCAGTCAAATCTATAGTAATAGCACATGTAACTGTTGAACATAAAACAAACCGAACACTCTTAGAACAGAAAATAATACCAATAATTAACTTAATTATGTGATTGACGTTATATTATCTTATTTGTTGAAACCAATTTATACTGCTATAGCAATTTGAATTGCACAAGAGTTCCTTGCATTTATTAATGGCATTTAGTAACTAAACATTTCTTTTTGCAATGACAGCGTTTATATCCATGCCCTCCACGTCCCAAATTAGCTTCAGCGGCTTCTCTCAGTGCGATATTTCTTGAGAAGAAATCTCATCTATGGAGAGTAACTTTTCTTTACAAAAATATAAACTGATTATTGGTATAAAGCTGCTTGAGCGAACCATTTTTGTTTACTTATTTATAAAAGTCGGAGTCTTCTATTCCAACAACAACCGCCAATACATTTCGAGCATCTGTAAGACCACGGTCGACATCAGGGACTTGTATTCACACAGTGTCATCCATTTGAGAAGGAGGAAGTTTTCTTTTTTATGTCTGTAACATTTTAGTTGCATGCATTAGATTATCTTTTGCGGCCGCTTTTTTAATAGAAATAAACTTCTGCTGTTTAGTCATGGCTTGATAGAAGGTGTAATAGGTTGAAGCTCTTCTGTATTTTCCTTTGGAATGGATGCAGAAACTTTGGAGTATTCCTTCATGGTAATTGCTATTTTAACATATATATGTTTTAATAATAAAGTATGATTTAAAAACGTAAAAAAATATTATTTTTCAACATTCACCATCAATGCATACGGATTGTCGACATACACCGGTGATAGTCCGAATATGTAAGAATATAATCAAATATTCTGTCTTTCACCGAGGTATTTGGTGTATGTCGACATTCACCGGTGAATGTCGACATTCTCCAATTTCGGGCATTCACAGTAACATATATATAAATAAATAAATAAATAAATATGTATATATATATATATATATATATATATATATATATATATATATATATATATATAAGCTTACTGAAATAAAAATCCTATAGAAACTGCCGGAAGAATGCCGAATGGGTAGGGCGCTGCTCATCAGAACCGGAGTTCATGGGTTCGAATCCCATAGTGTTGCAAAACAGTAGACCGAAGCACTTCATACCAACCAACCTATGAAAGAAGTAACATAATATATTCATAAACTGCATTATCTTTGCATTTTTGCTCGACAGTTTATCAAGAATATCTGATAAATCTACAGTTTTACAAATTTCTTTCCAACTGTGAATAATGTTAACTAAAGAAATAGAGAGAAATTACAAATTGGTATCAAAATCATACATTATAGCATACATTTTATCCTTTATAACAGATCTGTTTGGAATCCTCCAATTGACATTTATAAAATTTTCTTAGGCAAGGATCCTATTAAAATGACTTGATAATATAGAAAATCAATCCCTTCTAAAATAACAAAACATGTGAAGAAGAATTCATTAAGAACTAACCCAGGTTATGATAACAATTATTCCCAGATCCGAAAAGGTAGAGAGAAAAATAAAAAAAGATTTTCTTACTAATTATTTTTAGAAAATTTTTTTCTAAAAAAATATTCAGTTAACGCACTTTGATGTTATTTATTTCATCGACTACTCTAGAAATTTGGTCACCTGCGTACATGCACACATTGCACACCTATTAGTCACTTCCTTGACTGTAATATTATGTATATAATTATAATTTAACCCTAGAATTTTGTCATATTTTTTCAGAACGTTGTTACAGGTGTTACATATGTAAGTCAACATTTTAAAATATATTTTAAAGCAACTAAAGGCAAGTACATACCGTTTCATTTTTAAATACAGATTTTTTTTTTGCGAATTAGAGTTATTTATAGCTTTTACCAGTTTATGATTTTAATTACAAACCATCTCAGATATATATATATATATATATATATATATATATATATATATATATATATATATATATATATATATATATATATATATATATATATATATATATATATATATATATATATATATATATATATATATATATATATATATATATATATATATATATATATATATAAAAATATATATATATATATATAAATATATATATATATATATATATATATTGAAAAATGCAGAGAAGTAAAAGTATGTCAAAATGTTGTTTGTGTCAAAAGTGCAACTTTTGTTCGAATCTGTGTAAAAAGTACTTGATAAATATGAGCATAGAGTAGCCACCATTAAAAAACACTGAAAGCTTTCACATCGTGATGTTTTGTTTTATGTTTTTTGGACTTGGTAAATATAAAATTTTATATATGAATTTAAACTTCTGAAATTACTATGGAAACTGCTGATAAAAATTGATACTTTGTACAAACTGTTTTAGAATTCATTCAACATTTTAGGCACACTGGTTTATTACAAAATTTCTATACTAGATCAATAAGTTGGGTATATCATTAATTTTGTTTCTAGTTTGATGGTAATTTCAAAAGCTTTGAACTTTGTAAACTCTACAGTTCCATCTATCTTAAGCAGAGCGACTAGTAACAAATGAAAAGGGATGTTAATGAATTGCTTCAGTTGAGGTAGTTCAAAATCTACAACTCTAAATTTATTCCATTTATTCTCACATTCAGTGTTAGATTTCTTCTCCACGTTTAATTGAAATCGGAATACAGAGTTTTAACATTTAGCTAGAAAGTTCCTTTTGGAACCTTTTTTGGGAGCTCAATGATTTTGGGTGTTTTTCTATTTGCGTCTCGAAGTAATTGAGAGGTATCAGAAACAAATAAATCTTTCAGTAAATTTGAAATGCATTTAAGTATATTCCCTAAACTCTGGTTTTAATCCAAAATATCTAGAGCAGTATTTCGTGTACGAAGTACTATTCACGGCATAAAGATCATTTTCATGTACACAAATTATCTTTGCGTTATAATTGATTAATTTTTGATAGAATCTATGTAGTTATATATTATTCAAAAGTACATATAATTGAAAAATACAGAAAATGTTCACAGCTGTAACTCTTGTGGTTTTTTGCCACTAGAGGGCGTATAGCGAAAGGATATGTGTGGTACACTGGCAAATTATGAAGTAATTTTTGTTTTTGTTTTGTATTCTAAGTTTTGTCGTAAAATAAAATGGAAAAAGACATTGTTGCCTCATCATTGACCCCAGTACCTCACCGTCTGACACGTAAAAACATTTATTTAATTTAGCGAAAGTTGAAAACGAAACTAGAACTACTTCAGCTATACTGCTGAAGTAGTTCTAGTTTCGTGTCACTAAGTCTAGTTCTAGTTTCATTTCACTAAGTTTCGTTTCAGTAGTTCATTCATTTCACAAAGACTTGTCTTCTGTTTGTGCTGACTTTGTGACTCTAAATTTTTATATATGAATTAAAACTTCTGAAATGTCCATGAAAGCTGCTGATAAAAGTGGATGTTTTGGAATTGATTCAGCATTTTGTGAAAAATATATCACAAAATTTCTGTAATATAACAATAAAATGAGTATATCATTAAATTCGTTTCCAGTCTGACAGTAATTTCAAAGTTTTGAACTTCATAAACTCTAAAATTCCATCTATCTAAGGCAGGCCGACTAGTAGGGAATGAAAGGGGATGTTAATGAACTACTTCAATTGCGGTAGTTCGAAATCTACAACTCTAAATTTACTTCATTCATCTCACATTCACTGTTAGCTTTCTCCTCCAGGTTTAATTCAAATCAAAATTCAGCGTTCTAACATTTAGGTAGAACGTTCCTTTTGGAATCTTTTTTGGGGAGTTTAATGATTCTGGGTTATTTTCTATTTACGTCTGGAATTACGTGAGAGGTATTTAAAACTAGTAAATCTTTCAATAAATTTGAAATGCATTTAGATATATTTTTCAAACTATGAATTTTCAATCCAAATTATCGAAAACAGTATTTCATATACGACATATTATTCACGACATAAAGATCGATTTTGAATGCGGAAATTATCTTTCTTTAAACATTAGTTAACTTTTGTTAGTAAAGTACTTGTTAAATATTACCCGAGAATACATATCTTTGAAAAATTAAGGAACAGTTCACTTTCGGAAGTTCTGCTATCTGTTTGTACGGATTTTGAAGATCGAAATTTTTATGCATGAATTAAAACTAATGCAATGTCCACGGAAGCTGTTGATAAAACTGATAGCTTCTTAGAGAGAGTTTTGGAATTGATTTAAAATTATGGGTAAGACAGACTATCACAAAATTTCTATATAATAGAACCAAAACATGAGTGATTTATTAATTTCTTTTCCAGTTTGTAGGTAATCTCGAAAGCTTTGAAGATTGTAAATTTTAAAATTCTATCTATCTTAGGCATATCGACTAGTAGCATATAAAAGGCGATGATAATGAACTGATTCAGTTCCGGAAGTTCTGTTTTTTGTTTGTACGGACTTTGAAGATCGAAAGTTTTTTTCATGAATTAAAACTAATGAAATGTCTACTTAAGCTGTTGATAAAAATTGATAGCTTCTTAGAGAGAGTTTTGGAATTGATTTAAAATTTTGGGTATGACAGATTATTACAAAATTTCTATAATAGAACCAAAACATGAGTGATTCATTAATTTCTTTTCCAGTTTGTAGGCAATCTCGAAAGCTTTGAAGATTGTAAATTTTAAAATTCTATCTATCTTAGGCAGATCGACTAGTAACATTGTAAGAGGAGATGTTAATGAACTCCTTCACTTTCGGAAGTTCTGTTTTTTCTTTGTACGAAATTTGAAAATCGAAATTTTTATTCATGAATTAAAACTAATGAAATGTTCACGGAAGCTGTTGATAAAAATTGATAGCTTCTTAGAGTTTTGGAATTGATATAAAATTTTGGGTACGATAGTCTATCACAAAATTTCTATAATAGAACCAAAACATGAGTGATTCATTAATTTCTTTTCCAGTTTGTGGGTAATTTCGAAAGCTTTGTAGATTGTAAATTTTAAAATTCTATCTATCTTAGGCAGATCGACTAGTAGCATATACAAGGAGATGTTAATGAACTGCTTCAATTCCGGAAGTTCAAAATCTACATCTCTAAATTTATTTCATTAATCTCACATTCGTTGGCTTTCTCCTTCTTATTTAATTGATATCATAATATACCTTTGTAGCATTTAGCTATAAAGTTTCTTTTAAAGTCTTTTTTTTTAAAGATTCTGGATTATTTTTTTTTATCCGTGTCTGTAAATTCTTCTGAGGTATTTAAAACTAATAAACCCGTTAGTAAACTGAAATTGTATTAAAGTATATTCTTCAAATTAAGAAATTTTATTGAAAACATTCAGAATAAATTTTTATTGTCCCTTTTAGTTTGATTTAAATCATATTTGAAAGTATCAGATTCATGCAATAGATTTTAATGAAGCTATTTTTGGGTAAATGCTAATTACTGATCCGAATAAATTCCAATACAAGAAACGCAAGTGATTCAAAAGTGCAGTTCAGTATTATTTTAAGAGGGATTTTTATTTATCCGCATCTGAAGGATCTCTTTATCAGGTGGAAAATTTGAAAAGACGCTGAGTGACATAAAAGCTTATAAACTGTTCTTTAAATCTAATCGATATTCCTCAAAATCTAATTTTCTATCATTGGGAGAAACTTATTTGAAATTTGCAGTAAAGATGCTCCATACAAGCATTGAGGCTGAACTCAGTATGGATAATCAATGATTTAACTTGTTAAAAGGAGTTACATTATTTATATAATTATTGGATGATCTTACACGTAGAATGTCAAATTTTAAACTTGTTTACAACGTAATGTTTTTTAAATGTATTTAATTAAGAGGATATATTAGAATTTTTTGTAAGCTGCTTTAGAGAAGCATTGACAGTTTTAATCCAAATTCTAGAATTTTATAAACGAAGTACGTCACGACCATTTTAGTTTAAAGGGATGAGTGTCCAAGCCGTTGAATAAAATATTAAAATTTAAAATTAAAAGTGTTCTCCAAAATGTTATGGAATTTGCGTCAGTTAGTAATTTTAAATCTTATTTTACGTTGAGAATTTGCTTATGTGTTGCCCAACGAGAGATCAACTGATGTAATGAAGGAGATGTTAATGAATAAATAGATATTTTTCAAAGATGGTTTAAATTTTCCTATACCAATTGACATTTTTCTACTAGATATAATAAATTACGATCAATAAATATAATTTAAATGAATATTTGATACTTTAAAACTGCACATCAGTTCTTGAAATCAAATCAAGATAATTAACCAAATATTAAAACTAATAATAAAAACATTGTCTTCATTATATCACCATTCAAATAAATTTCAAAGTATTTATAAGCTCATGCTCTTGTAAATCGAAGAAGAAAAGTGATTAATGAGTTTATTAGATATTTCAATAGATAAAAGTGAAACCACTTCAATTTTTAATCGAAGAAATCATTTAAATGTATTTTGCGATTAGAAACAATCATTGAGCAGTTGTATAAAATTGAGAAAATAAGAGTTTTTGAAGCGGCATCTTCCTTTCACTACTTCTTTTGAAAGAAAATTCACTCTTACTATAGTAAATTGAAATAGACATAAATACTGTCCAGTGAACTTTCTGCTGCTTAATGACTAAATAAAATTAGATCCCATAAACCAAATAAAATGCAAAACGAAATATGTTTTTGCGTTAGAATATAAACTTTTAAAATCAAGAAATAGATATTCATAATGTATAATGATCAGGATACTAAAACGTCTTTCGTAAATCACTAAAATTGAAATACAGAAGTAAACTTATATCGCTTAAAAAGGTAAAGGCTTAAAAAATTTTTGGAGTGTATAATTTTCTAGTATTGATATTTATGTATTCCAAATAATGAATAGTGATATATGCAGATGCAAGAGATAAATTATATTCAATATAATAAAAGGTAAGTTTTTTACTAACTTGTGGGGCTAATAGAAAATAGATAAAGGTTTTTCTTTTTATGTCACTTAGGAAGAATCGACAATTTTGCATTTTGATTAATGCGTCTTCCACTTTCAGTTTTTTTGAAAACTATTTAACGTTTTTATCAACGTTTAAAAGGTTATATGCATAAGTTTTAAACTTTTAATTGAATATCGCATATAGAAACTTTTTAATTGTGAGAAATAAATAAATGAAAAACAAAAATATATCCATAGTAATGATTTCTCTACAGAGTTGGAGAACGGATTCGAATAAAAATGATTTTTGCGAACCGCTTATTCATGTTTCATAACATAAGTGTTATAAATTATATTTCCTGTATTTTACGGCTGGAATATTTTAGAATTTCTATGCATGTTCTATGTCAGAATGAAGAATTATTCTTTCTAAAGAACAATTTTTCATTCTGACACGAAACCTTGTCTTTATTCTTAGTAAAGAACAATTCTTTACGGTATTTTAAAAACGAAAAAAAATTATGAAGCGTTTTTGTAGGTAAATAAATTATTAGAATTAAATAACTAATATTTTACGGTTTCGTACGTTTTACATGATACACGACAGTAGAAAAAAACCTTTCCTGTTTTCGGAATAATTACGGAAAACTTTTCTCGGTGTGTGTACGGATGCATAATCTCAAACCCAAAAACTATTCAGATTAAAACTATCACCCAACACACTGATTAACTACAAAATGAGTTAAACGAAAACTTTCTACCAAATAAATCTGTGTCTACATATATATACTTCATACTGATGTCTTGAAGAATTTCTCTGTGTACTTGCAGAGTGCATACGGAATAGCTTTTACTGTTTTAATAGAACGTGCAGTACAGTTTTAAAGAGATTTTGAGATGCAAAGGAAAAATATTAGTGAAATTGAAAAAAATCTTCGTGCATAAATAATGAATGAAAACAAATTTAAATATAAATTGCATACAGTTTTGAAGAGCTATTGAGATGCAAAGGAAAACTATCAGTGAAATTGAAAAAAATATTCTTGCATAAATAATGAATGAAAACAAATTTAAATATAAATTGCATAAATAAAGTACATACTGGTGTCTTGAAGAATTTCTCTGCGTCCTTCAGAGTGCATACGGAATAATATTTTGCTGTTTTAATAGAACGTGCAGTACAGTTTTAAAGAGATATTGAGATGCAAAGGAAAACTATCAGTGAAATTAAAAAAAAATATTTGTGCATAAATAATGAATAAAAACAAATTTACGTATAAATTGCATAAATAAAGTAAAAGAAAGTTTTGCCTTTATTTGTGCACTTCATATATGTTGGTTATAAACTATTATTGAATTATGAACTTAATTTTTATAATTTTTTATGCAAATTTATATTTTCTTACCTATTTATTTTTAACACATGCATATGTTCACATGTACAACACAAGTATGTGTCATGCATGTTAAGTTCATTCCCCCCCCCCCCCCTCCGAACCAATAATGTTTTTGCTTAGTTGAAATATTATCCCCTTCTTCACTCTACGCTGTTCGCAGAAACCACGGTTTTGAATCACGGTAAAATTTTTCAATTGATTTGATTTGCAATCTGCAGCATGCATTATTAATTCTAAGCATAAGTAAATTAATTGCCTTATTAATTTTTTTATTAATATCATAAAACAATCTATAAACTGCAAAATAAACAAAGATCTTTAGTAAATTGATCAGTCAGGAAAAAATGAATCAATACAAAATAAATGGCAAAAAAACCTTCTCATTATATCCCATTGGATATACAATTACTATACCTTTAATATACTATTTAATATCTTATACTATATCTTTTAATACACAGCTCGGAAGATCATGATACCTTGGATAAAATTAATTAATATACTCCAATACCAATTAGCTAATATTTATTCTCTTCTCAGCTATTTTTTTAAGAAAGGTCTTAAAGTTGTTCGAAAGAGTAATTCTACTATGATTCTAAGAAACTAAAAGGTAGTTTGCTCTAGTAAAGTAGCCTTACGTAACTCAAAAAACATAGTTTACATCGACTCAGAACAGAAAATGAAAGCGATGACGAAAAAATTAAATGTTTTAAAAACAAATTTAGGAAATTTTATACTTTCTCTTGTTTTCACTATGAAATTAACTAAAAAAAGGTACCCATAGTAAATAAAATAATGCCCTAAAAGAAATGAAAAAAATCTTTTATTTTCATGTAATTTGTTTTAATTTGATACAACGGGGAAGAATTTTCGAACACCACACATACAAACATGCAGTGTATATGTGTGTGTTATAAAAATGAAACATGGTACAAGCAGTAAGTAAAATAACAATTAAGCTATATTTATTCAATGAATACGAACTATAACATTAACATTTAGTTTCTTCAATGAAACGAACTTTATGCCATAGAAAATATTTTAAATTTAGAAATAACTTCAAGGAAAACCGATGGTTGATACGACAAAACATCCTTTAAAAGCAACATTTAAAGAGTCTGAGGCTAAAAAGAACAAAGTTTTGAAGAATGTCTTTGGGGTAAAAGACTAGTTACTTTCCAAGAATAATTGAATCTTTTTTTAACCTTTGTTTTTCGCCTAGAGATACATCGCTTACAAGGATATACACTAGTAAAATTTATGAATTTATGATATTGTATTTATAAAATAATTGTTGAGTTTAAAGAAATTTAGAATAGTAGGAACTAAATAATTTAAAAATCTGAAGAGATAGTTTATGCGTGCTTTGAATTCCTGCTGCGGTTGTTAAGTTTATTCATGGAAGTAGCATCAGGAAATTGAATTTTATTATCCAGGTCGTTAAAATTCCAGTATACTAAAAACCTTTATTTCGTCGTAATACAGGCTATTTTATTTAAAGTGAAACTGTAGAATTTCAAAATCCGATAAGAATTTATTCTAATCGGGATATATTTATGCATACAGGAAAATGCTGCGATCTTAGGAATGTTATAATATCTAAAAAGTAACATTTAGTAAAAGGAGTGACTGTAATTGGTTCTTAGAATCCATATATATATATATATATATATATATATATATATATATATATATATATATATATATATACTATATCTTCAGTGTTTATTGGAAAGATTTTTTCAATACACCCTTATCTTAATATATAATTGTCACATTATATAGAGGAAAAAATATATAATTGGAGACTATTCGTTTTTAATGTAAATTCCTTTATAATACATATAATCAGATAAAATAACTGTATTTAAGAGATTGCTTTCAATATTTTAAAAGGGTATATGATCTATCAGTGTTTAAAGGACGAATAAAGTTGTTTGAAAATCTTTTAGGTGTACTGAGGTAGCAAAAAAGCTTTTCTAATCCTGTTTTTTTACATCAAAAGAGTAAGAACCACTTGCATAAAGTTGTAAAAAAAGCTCAAAAAGCATTTTATGTATAGTATAAAGGAGTAAATTGTGGATACATGAATTATTCGTAATCTTAGCCCGCTTTATTTTTTTAATATCAAAGAAAGGTTTGCATATTTAGCAGGGAAGATTCACTAACAAGCATCCTTTTCAGTTATATAGAGAATAAAACAACACATAGTGTAGATCATAAAACTAGTCGATAAAAGATTTGTCAAGTTTTGTTTATTTCTATTTTTATGTAAAATAGCAAGACATGCGAATTTAATATCTTTAGTTATATTTAACTATTATCTGACGAACAAATTTTGCAAAACTTATAGCATATGGATGAATTTCGAGTCAAATACATAGTTCTGAGTTATTGTAGTAAATTAAAATTATTAAGGGAAATTAATTTATTCCTCTTTATGAAATCATTGGTATTTCTTGCACTAATATATAAAATTGTTTTAACCTTTCTCTGATTTTCTAGTGATTGTGGTAAGATGAAATTCATCTTTAAACCAGGTTTAAACGGAAATAGTGACTGTTAAAATTTCTCTCTCCTAGAAGAAATTCAACTTGAAAGAGCTCTTATGTAATTAATTTCAAGAACTCTTAATCTTTTATTTAAATATTTTAATATAATTTTTATTGTGAAATATCTCTGTCAACAATAAAATTTCAAAATTTGGGTTTTTAAAGTCTTTTTAAGGGCTATGTAGGATCGAATAGTTTTTACATTCTTATTAATTTGTATCCTAACAATTTTGCATTTAAAGATTAAAAATAATTTTTAAATTGCTAATGAGAATAATTCTGTATCAAACTTTTAAGTTTAAAAGAGAGTTATTTGAAGCTTCAACTAAATTATTTTCTCCCTTTTAATTTTTTGTTAAAAGTAAATTTTTAACCATAACAATTAATTGACACATAATTAAGCAATAGTTTTTAATATACTATGGAAAATCTAAAATAAGAACTTTGCTTGATTTTTGAAGAATGTTTCGTAATACATGTTATTTTATTTTTTAATTGCTAATTAATCTAGAAAGTTTATTATTTCTAGATTTATTTTCTATAAATTCTTTATTAAATTTTCTTTCCAGAAGTCGATGAAACAAGGTTTTCTGAGAAAGAAAACAAAACAAAAAATTCATAGTCTCTTGCTCTTTGAAAATCTCAACATCAGGTTATCAATTTTGTAAGAAACAAGGATAAAATATGATATCAATAAATATTAAATTTTATGTCAGCTTGCCGAATTTATCTCGTTTAAAATCTCTTTTAACAAGCAGCAGAAGAAAAAAGTCCAGTTCTAGCTCTTTCTCTCTTCCGTTAGTCAATATATTTTCTTTCACCCACTCCTTATTTTTGCTTCCACGTCAGTCAGTTGTACGTAAGTTTTCAAATTCTTCGTTTTATCAGAAAATGTCAATAACTCTTAAATTATTTCTTTAGCGTATTTGACGAATGGCGTATAAATCTTGTGTTCGTTATTAATGATGATAATGAAGCTAATTTTAATGCTGAAATTGCTAATCAGGAAAAGCGCTTGGCGCTGTAAGTTGGCGACAGGTGCTACCGCCAAATCGCGCTGCGATCTCCCGAAACGCTGTTGATCCGAAAGCATTGGTTGGTTTATCAGTGATGCGAGCGGAGGCTAGTTTTTTTCTGCCTCTAGTCTCAGCGTTGTTGGTTGCTATCCAACTGTGCACATGGCTAAGCACTTCGTTGGTGTTGATATTTTGAAATTCACTTTTTCGAAAAGTGCAGCCATTTCCTTCGATATGCGAGAGGTAAGTGATATTTAGCTTGAAATATTTTAGGATATTAAAACATTGCAATAGTTTGTTTCTTCCCACTACTTCTTGGGTTTAAAATAGAACTGTTTCTCCAAAAAAAGAAAGGGTGGGAACTGCCGAAGCTACAAACCTGAAAAACATTTACTTTAGGCAGAAAGAAAGTTTATTTATCATAGTTTTGAAAACTCTGATAACAATTTATTTCAAGTTTTCAAACTTCGGGGTCAAACTATATCTCGCTGAACGGTTCCCATATATCCTGTTAAGACGAGACTCTTTCAAGCGTGCAACTTTACGATTTTAGTAAAAAGAAATGACAAATTTTAAACATTTCTTTCAAAGCAATATCTTAAAAATGCTTATAAAAGAAGAAATATATTTCTTTTAATTTAATCCATGTCTCTGCTCAAACGATGCGGAAATTTAACATTTATTTTTTAGTTTCTGTTTAAAAGATGAACCTAGGTGTGAAAATTATAAAAGAGAGAATTAATTTAGTCTATAAAAGTATCTATAGTAACTGCATTTGTTATTTTCATTATATTTCTTCTATTCAAAAATTTTCTCTCTCCTCTTAGAACTAAATATTTATTCCAAGATTCATTCGAAATATTATTTTAAATAATTATATATTAACATTGATGTTCAATAATAAAAATAAAATCCACTTTTGATTTAGTAGAATTTGTAAAATTTGATTTGTAGGAATTCCCAAGTTGAATAATTTTAATAGCTTACTCTAAGTTATAGGATATATTTTCTTTAAATAATCGCAAATTATACTTAAAATGCATTTAAAATTTGTTGTTGTTTATTGTTGCTAGAGCTAACATATCTTTTAAACAACTTAATTTTAACGAAAATATATTCCCTTTTGCAATGCGCATTTCTTAAACGTATGGCCAAACAGTTCAAGTTAAGTCGTTTGCATGAATTTATGAAAGCATAATCAGTAAGCTATTCCTTTACTTTTAGATTTACACTATTCCTCTATAAAAAAGTTGGTAGCAAGATTTCTGAAGTTCTTAGAATAACAGTGAAAATTGTTAGCAGCTTTCAGTTTTCATACTATAGGATTTAGGTAGACCTCGTACTACATATGCACAAGTTATAAAACTGCAAAATACTTATTTTAAAGGAAACTGAATAAAACATAAAATCTAATGGTTTGATGAAACCTAGAAAAGTTGATTTGTTGACTTTGAACTTTTGCATTAGCAAAATTTATTTTTAGACTTAACACACACTTTCTTATTGCTTTTATTTCAGATATATTCTCTTAATCTCTTTCTTAAAACTTGTTATGTTCTTTGTTATTGACTTTCCAAATTTATTGAATTTTTTTCCCAAAATGTTAAAGAAATCTGGATAATTTTAATAACTGTCCTTTTCCAAATAAGCGCACAAATTTCATGCAATAATTTAACTACTTTCCAATTGAAGATGAACTTGTATAGGGTTAAGATTTTTAATGACATTACTATGAATTCCTTTTAAAAATAATATGCAATCATATTTATTATTATAAGCTGTTGAATTCCATGACATACATTATTTTTGTTTCAAAAATGGTAGAGCATGTTGTCTTAAATTAAACAAACATTTTCCGATGAATTATATAGTAGATGCTTATCTCTAGATTTAACATTTGATGTTTAATATTTTATACTTAACAACAAGAGGGTAAAATATGCTTATTCAGAGAAATAACCTAAATTATAACTTTGGAATTTCAATAAAAAATACACGAAAAAAGTATTAGTATCATATAACATTAAGATTTAAATATCTCTCGTTTATTACTAGAAATCTGTTTGAGTTTTATTTTCATAAGAAATAAATAATATTGATCGTTCATAAAACACTAAAAATTATCTAAAAGTGCTACTGTTGATAAAATGAGTACTCAAGCACAGATACATCTCAAAGCTAGAGGTTTTTTAAAATTATTATAATTATTGGTATTTTTAATAGAACATAACACCGTTTGTTCTAAAAATTTATTGAATTTTTATTCTCAAAACGTTAAAGAAATCTGAATAATTTTAATAACTGTCCTTTTGCAAATAAGTACATAATATTTATGCAATAATTTAACGTCTTTCCACTTGAAGATTAACTTGTATAGAACTAAACAAGGCTAAGATTTTTATTGACATTGCTACGAATTAATATGAAATTATATTTATTATGATAAGCTGTTGAATTCCATGACATACATAATTTTTTGTTTAAAAAATGGTTGAACATGTTGTCTTAAATCAGATAAACATTTTCCAATGAATTATATAGTAGATGCTTATGTCTAGATTTAACATTTGATATTTAATGTTTTATACTTGACAACAAGCAGTGGTATTTTCAGCGAGTATACAACTTGCTACTGAGGTACATATATTTATATATACACACACAAACACACACACATCATGTGATACTTTAACTATCACATTATAAATATAATGACAGACTAAAAATTATGTGTAAAAGCTTATAATTACAAACTGTTTTAGCTTCAATATTAACGAGAATGATGCTTTTAACTTTTATGTTTAAACCATATATATACTGTCTGGTTCTCTCTATAAAGACGTTATCAACGTAAACATGTACATTTTGAAAAATCAACGGTTTCAATTTACGATTCCATTTCCGTGTGAAGGATGTCTTAGAGCTTAAAAAATTCAACCAATTTATTTTAATTCAGGTTGACGTGTGATAAAATGAACAGATATTCATACAAAAAATCTGCGTATTATTCAACGGGAAAAAAATCATAAGCTGAATCTGTTGCTTTTCCAACTTGTACATATTACCTTGTGAGAAGGCTTTAAATTAAATACCTTTACTTTTAAAATGAATTTCACAGAATGACAGTTTTTGATTTTAAAATCTTCAATGGTAGAAAAGAATTTACTTATAGGTCTAGAAAGCAAACGAAAAGATTAAATATTATTTAGTCAGTAATTATGAAAGTGCTATTACACAGAATCGTACGATTTTTCAAATACTGGGGAAGGGGAGAAAAGAATACATTATCCCCCATCTACTGAGGGTGGGGTCTCGCCTCTCGATATTAATGTTGAAACGGGGTTGAAGGGCATGAATCATCTCTGAAAGCAGAAACTTTTCCCTGTGGAGCAAAACGAAAACTAGAGCACAATTCTCAGGTTTCTAATAGATATTTTGAAATATTTCTGTAATATTGTTTCTGCATCACACCCTAACTTTTCTTACTTTAATTAAGTTTATTAAAACCGCTAATATTTAATTTTTTAATATATTAATTACAAGTTTAAATGAAATTTTGAAGCCTCAGAATATATTTCCAATAAAATTTAAATTATTTCAATGCTTGATAATTACGTTATATTAATTAGAAGCCAAAAACAATGTATTTTAAATGTTAATTATTATTCAAATAGAAAGCTCAATTATGATTGTATAAATTTTAAAAGGATATTTTTTCTTAATTATTTACTATCCAAAATATGAGCAAGTGAAATATATTAACTAATATAACTGGAAATTTATCTTCTTATTGTATAAACTGATCTTAAAACAATTCCAGTTATATCACCATAATATATGCTTTGACAGTTAAAAACGTGATTAAAAATAGATGCATTTTAAGACTTTTTTTTTCAAAAGACATTCCTTTCATTTTTAAAATTTTCATTCATTTCATTTTTAATTATTTATAATTAAAATTATGAGCAAGTGTATAAATATTAACTAATATAACTGGAAATTTATATTCTTATTGTATAAACTGATCTTAAAACAATTCCAGTTATATCGCCATAATATATCCTTTGACAGTTAAAAACGTGATTAAAAATAGATGCATTTTAAGACTTTTTTTCAAAAGACATTCTTTTCATTTTTAAAAACTTTTAAAGCGATTTGTTTTCATCCAATTCGTAATGTGTAAAATGTCTTTAAAGCACTTGTGCGGCGTAAAAGAAATGTAGAGTAAGCGTAAATGAGACGCTTATTTCTTTTATTTTGGATTTTGAAAGATGTTTTAAATGCTAAGGGTTAATGACTCCCTCCTGCAGCTTATGAAAATTCAATAGACTGTGAAAAAAAAGGTGATAAACACTGAAATAGTAAATTCAAGGGACATAAGTACTTTAATTTTTTATTATAAATTAATAAACTTAGGAAAGTAAAGTATTTATTTGAAATTTATTCATTATTTAATCGTGAAAAATTAATTTAAGCATTTTCATTGAATTTGAGAGGCATTTTCTGTAAACAGATTAAATTAAATGAGGTGCAATTTATATTTTTAAGGCATTGCTTTAAGACTTTGTTATTGTTCAGTACCATAATACATTTAGCCTAGAGTACTGTTGAAAATTTTTTTTCTGTGTCACAACATAAAATAAACATATGTATGATATTATTTGTGATAAAAATGAGAACAAACTAATAAGTATAAACTAATAGGGGAAGCTGTTTTGGCTTAGTCATATAATTAGATTATTTTTTCCTTTTGCAAAAAAAAATATTTAATGTATATATTTTTATATTATAGATTGTTACTGAGTGCATGCAATTTTTTTTATAATTTTCATTTAAATTATTTTATTTTTCTAATCATTTAACAATTCAATTAAATTAGAACCAAGGTACAACGTCCTTTGACCTATTGATTTTTTATTGTATTTAGTCTAACAGTGTATTAAGATTCTTAAACATGATATTTATCTGTAAGCAACAAAGTTTATTGCTATACAAAAATAATAATATAAACAACAGTTTAACAAAGGCAAGATGTTTAAGAATATAGAATAAAGAAATATTAGCCATAAAAATCGAAATGCTTGCACAAATAACTGATTTTAATGATAAAAATCATTGGGAGTTAAAATGTGGTTGAGTTTACTTAAGAAGACCCCCCCTCCCAAATGAAGCTATTTATTTTATAAGACGTGCTTTCTTTAAGTTTTGTACCATCTATACTGATTTTAAAACATTATTTATTTGTTACCCACACACGCATTTTACAAGCAAATTTATAAATAAATATATATTAGAAAAGGTATAAAAGTTCCGAAGGAAAACAGGTGTTTATTATCACAGATACGTTTAAAACCCTAAATAATTATATCTGATAAAATGAAATACCTATTTATCTCAATTATCCAGTTTATTTAATAGAACTTTTTTTAAGAGTAAATATATAGGATCTCTAATAGCCTTTACTTTTTACTGAGCGTATTTTACCATTAAATTTATTAAAGATGAATCTGAACTTAATTATTTTATGTAACTCCATCATTATCTTTTGTTATTTTATCAAGAAAAAAAAATTCAAAATCGATTATTAGTAGACTTTTTTTCTCATAAGGTTTCTTGTAGTTATGTTTATAATGTTTAAATATTCATTACTTGAAGTCCAGGATTTATACTGAAAAGAAGGTTTCAAAGGTCTGAGAGATTATAGATTATTAGTTAAATATAGTAAAAATTAACCAGGCACGCAATAATTTTAAACCAATGTAATGTACAGATATATTTAAAGTAATGAGAGGATTATTTTGTGATAAAGAATACACATTCTTTTAAAAACAAGGTTCACATTTAAACTTTTGAGTGTTAGAAGAAATATGAATGGATACTAAAGTTTACATACTTAATTTAAAATATATCGATAGGCATTAAAATGCATTCTATATTTAAAAATATTAATGCATCCTCATAATATCAAACTAGAACTTTTGAAGAATTTTCTGCATTTTTATTTATTAAATTTCTAGAAAGTTTTGAACGAATAGAAAAGATACACATTTAAAAAATGCCAGTTCCTAAACTGCCTTTATGCTCACATTGGTGTAAGAAATTTATAACCGTTGTTTTGACAGGGTAGATTATGGTTTATGACTACAGCATTTTCAAATATATTCTCAAAGGCTTTGACGAAACCTGATTTGAAAGCGAATAAAATGTACTTATTCAGAAAAATAACTTAAATTATAATTTTGGAATTTCAATAAAAAATACATGAAAAAAGTATTAGTAGCCTATGACATTAATTTTTAAATATCTCTAGTTTATTACTAGAAATCTGTTTTAGTTTATTTTGATAAGAAATAAATAATATTGATCGTTTATAGCATACTAAAAATTACCTGAAAGTGCTACTGTTGATAAAATAAGTACGCAAGCACAGATACATCTCAAAGCTAGAGGTTTTTTAAAATTATAATAATTATTGATATTTTTAATAGGGCATAGCATCTTTTAATCTAAAAAAGTTTTCCCTACAATAACCTATTATTGAAACAAATGTAAGTAAAGAAAAGTTCTGCATTGTTTAGAACAAAATTTTCCCTAGAAGATTAATAAGATTCATTATAAAATTATTTAGTTTCTTTACATAAATTAATAAAAATATTTCGTTCTATTATACACTTTTAAAAACATAAAATATATACACAAAGGGAAAAAAGTAGAAATCCACTTATCCGCAAATTTTTTTAAATTTGTGAATCTTAAAATCCTTTATATTCTAAATAGAATCTAATTATACATTTTGTGCTAACCTCAATTATACAAATATGAGCATTACATTTCATAAAGGCTATTTTTTTTAAATGTCAATTTCTTATTGTTCACTTTCTTATTTCTTCAGATATTTTACTTTAATTTATTTTAAAAAATTAGCTTCTAATTTGCAGATTTCAAAAGTTAATTTGTGGATAAGTCGATTTCAGTTTTTATTTGTTTTATTTATTTTGCTACTTTAAAAGACATGCTACTTGTAGTGATAAAACTAAAAAAGTGTTTTAAAAATTAAATCATTATTTAAAAAAACCTTGTAATTATTCATTCTAAAAGGAAAAGAAATTTTGTTTTATGAGTGAATCAGATAAAGGCAGTTATGATGAAGATTTTAGGCCTTGATAGGTACTAGATTCTCTTAGATGAATTAGATTATGCAGCTGATATAAAATTTTTAGAGACTATTAATTCCCTATTCTATTAATTCATAATTTATAATCACTTGTAAGTCAAACTGTTTATATACCCATAACATTAGGCTCGCACGCAACGTTACTTAAATAAATAATTTAATCTCTTGGTTTTTCTATACTATTTTCTAAGAAATGGCTATACTGAAAAATTAGAGGACGGTAAGTTTTAATTGCTTTACGAGCATTTAAACTGGCAGATATAAAAATTTGAATTTGAATGTAATACTGCAAGACCTTTAAACAACCTTCATAATTTTGACAATCGGGTATATTGATGAATTTTCAAAAAGTTTAATCAAACATTTTCCATTTTCACATTAATCGATTTTCTTCGTTAATGACTGTAATCTTACACATTGCGTGATCGGATTTTGCATGAAATTTGATTAAAGCTTAAAATGTTTCAATCTTTTCGTTATATTTAGACAAGATTATTCATGGTGTATATTACTGAAAAATCTGTATTTTCTATAGGTTAAACAATGATAACAGTTTTATGCAACCTTTAATTAATAAATCATTATTTTTAAAATATATATCTATAATTTAAAAACTTTACTTTCACCAAATAAGGATTTCATGCATTTAGGAAATATTTTACAGTTATCCATTAACATTAGACTACTACATGCATTATATCTTCCTTAAGTCTTCTACAGAAAGCACGCAATCCTAAAGGTAATTTTGTATATGAAAAGTAAAGAACTGGGCATGTTTACACAAGTTTATTAAGTTACTTCTACATAATTTACTGAGTAGACTATGTTGTTTTCCCAAAACATACACAACAGAGAATTGAATTTATTTAATATACAAGATAGATATAAAAATAGGTAAATACTCCATTGTTTATCCATATTTTACATATTTACTTCATCAAGTTCATGTCGAGATAACTGATCTACGAAACCAACATTTTTCAACATCAGTTACATGTATCTATTACACTAAGTGATCTTTTAAAATGTCATTTCATAAGATAATTTTCTGTGTCAACTTACTGCATTGTTTATATACAAATTTCTGTAAGCTTTCTTTATTATAAGGGATAAATATGATTTTTTATTCAACTAAAATTCTGCTGAAAGTTGGATTTACGCTTCTTTTACAGAGCATTGTATTTTGTATTCTTTTATATTATAATTTAATCTCTTTCACATAAGTAAAAAATGAATTTAAAAAATATATATCTATATATTTATATCTATATATATATATATCTATATCTATATATACATATATAAATATATATATATATATATATATATATATATATATATATATATATATATATATATATATATATATATATATATACATATATATATGTATATATATATATATATATATATATATATATATATATATATATATATATATATATATATATATATGTATATGCATATACATACATTTGTATGTATATATACATACATATATGTGTATATATATATACATATGTGTATATATGTATATATATGTATATGTATATATATATATATATATGTATACATATGTGTCTATATATATATATATATATATATATATATATATATATATATATATATATAATAATAATAATAATAAATCTTCATACATTTCACTGGCTCAAGCAGTTTCAAAAACTATTTAGAGATCTTACAATTTTTTGACTAACCACATAATTGTATTTCCTCTTTACTAATACTTACCCGTAATAATCAAAGTTCTGTTTTATAAATCTTAATATTCAGTTATTTTTAGTCCTTTTTGAAAACCTTTACTTTTAGAGTAATGAAATTGCACTTTTGTCTCTAAGATATCAATATATATTTTTTAGATCCAGAAGCATTATCCATACAAGCTAGATTTTAAATTAAGATAATTAATGAATAGACAATGCTGAAAATTTACCTGCCCGTCAAAATAAATATTCGCTTAGGGAAATTGTATTTCGCTTGGTGAAAAGAATATTCTGGAAAAATGGTAGAATATGCTAAATATGACTATGCTAAATTTCCCTTATGGCACCCTGAGAAGTTATTTGCTTACATATGCTCTATTATCTTTTTTAGTAAAGTAAGGAATTTTGTATAGGTGTTATCCCGTTGCTAAGAATATCTTATTTTATATTATCTTACCCTATACCGTAAATGTTATATAAAAAATGGGCTTTTATGTAATTTAGTGTTATATAAATTTTCCTAATTAAAGGTAGCAAGGGATCGCTAAATTCTACAAAAGTTGGCAAAGATTTTTGTCCTGAAAATAATGTTAAGTCGTAAATACTTGTTTTAAAACTGAAACTTCTGCATTTTGTATCTAACGTTTTTTCACCCTATGACAAACAATTCAAAATGTTCTAATTACATTTCATTTATGCTTGTATAAAACCAAAAATGAGTTTTGTCATGTATTTTGTTGGGTTACAGAGTTTATAAAACACCAAAATGACGAAACAATTACTAAAACACTATACAAATTTTTAAACATGTTTTTAAAAATTGTATTTCACTTGAAAAAATCAATAACCGTTGTTTCTATGTGGATATAAAACAAATAGAAAGTGAAGGAAATTTTATTATAAACAAAGCATCGGGATAATGTTTAGAAAATGATGTTGGACTACGCAGTTTTTAATAAAAACGTCTTCTATTTTGATGAAGAATGCTGTTATTGTAGATGTTAGGGCTTTATAATATTTTATGTAACAGAATTATTTATGTTCATATTAAAAATGATGCTAAAAGTTAAATATTTCAATAATCATGATTTATAGTCTATTGTCTCTTTAAAATCTTTAAATGGACTTCCTGTACTATGAAATTTATTTAACTCTTTGCATGTGGAATATATTTGAGAAAAACGTGTAATAAATGACAATTTTTTTCTCTTGAATTTTGTTTGTTATTATCATCAAAATGTTAGACATAGACTATTTTTGAAAAAAAAATCAAACGAAATAACTACTATTTTCAATTTATTTTCACATATATGGGAAATGTTAACAATTACAGTAATTGTTGCTCAAATTACAGGAAAATAAATTAAATGGTAAAATTTTCTGGATAAATATAATAAACTAATACAACAATATTGTTATCTATAGCAACTGTCCTGAATTCCATGTCCCTCAGATTATTTTAAATTTCACAAATCCTCTACAGTATCCGAGAAATTGCGACAAATGCCGCGAAGCTGTCGACCTTTTCAAGAGAAAGGATCTCTATCAATTCAGAAAAGGGCAAATTAAATTTTATGCACTGGAAGAGCCGGTTTCGTGTTCACGGAATTGAAACATTGTTTATTCTCTTGCCCGACCTCAGGACGGGTTTCCAAAATTGGCGCACTTGCGTCACCCGAACCAAGTTCGGGCGTCACAGGCAAGGCGTTAATATTTGCTGATTTTTTTTTTTTGATAGCCTATTATTTATTTTTATGTCATTTATAAACCATTCAGTTTAAAAATTTTAGATCGAATAATTGATTTAATGATTCGATGATCGAATAAAGGGGTATTAGTGATACAAGCATGACATGGCATACTCTTAGCAGGCATGGATAGTTCTAGTATTTTGGAACACCCCTAAGTTCCAGTCCCTAAATACTTCCACCGTTTCGTTCGAAAGGACGACCAAAATAAACATCAATTTCAATCTGACAGAATATATCTTGATACATGCAAATTTTAAAACCTTACACTTTGCGGTTAAGGAAAAATAGTGGAATTTTACCATTACGTTCAAATTAGAGTTGCTTACGTTACTATTATTTTTTCTACGAGGTCCTTAGAGATATTTCTAGTCGTGTAATAAATTTCTTTAGGGTTTGAGACACATGTTTGTTTTACGAGAACCAGGGTAAAAGGAAAGAAATCTTTAGCTTGGGAGTAAAGTGAGCAATTTCTACTCTGGAAAATATCTACGGTATTTTTTTATGACGATTTATCGATAGTGTCCATAAAAATGCGAAGATTCTTTACTTCGTCTCATTTACGAGATACTTTCTGAAACACGCTGCAGGCAGTAGTTTTATTCTCCAGATATGACATTATTGAACAACCAGTAACTTACGGAGTCTGGATGGAAATATCGAATCGCTACAGGCATCATCTAATGTTGCGTTATAACACGGGCTCCGAATTATCAGTTTTATGTGCCATTTTTAGTATTTTGATAATTAAATATCACTCATATAAATCCATTATAATGTTTAGATAGCTGATATTCTTGTGTAATATCAAATTTTACATTTTAAAATAGATGCATTCATATTAAAATCATTGCAGCCGTATTAAATTTATGTTAAGTTTATTCAGACAATTTATCTTTAGCCCTCTGTAAAAATGTTTTCCTTTCGCTTATATAGTGTCATGATGTCACAAGGGAACCATTGAATTAGAGTGTTAAGGGTATACCACATGATAACTCTAAGAAATGAAACTAAGTTACGCAAATGAGTTATATAAGATTGGCGGAGCTAAGAAGACATTAATTTGGTATCCTGGAAGTCCCCAGTTATCGTAATTAAGAGAACTGCAAACATATTTCGCCCAAGATTGTAATTATAGGAATAGAATAGCTAGAAATGTATTTCAGAATATAGCTATAATTAAGTTGTTTAGTTTCATTAAAATATCCTTACACACACATACACACACACACATATATATGTATATATATCTGTATGTGTGTGTGTACGTATGTTGAAACGTCGTGCCTTCCACAATAATGAGTGAACCCAGATAATACCACTAAAACATTCTCCCGACCATAATGCTCCTTCTTTGAGCTTGGAACCTTCCGACAATTGTTTCAGGGTGCTTGCTTTCAGATGCTTTCATAACATATTACATTCTCTTATATAGTGCTGTAAGGGAGCAAGGAAACAAGCCGTTCAGGGTGTTAACAAAACTCACATGAGGACAGTTCAAAGTGAAATTAAGTTACTCAAAGGATTTATATAAGGTTAGTTAATTAATTTATAAATTAATTATGTGTTCTCGTTCTTGAAGTCACCAAAGGTAACCAAACTTAAAAGAGAAACAATGACAATTCACCGAAGGTTATAATTTTAAAGATAAAAATGGCAGAAGTATATTTTAAAATATAATTATGTTTAAATTGGTTGGTTATGGTTAAAATATCATTACACATACACACCTGTATACATCTCTCTGTCTATATATATACATACATATATATATATATATATATATATATATGTATATATATATGTATATGTATATATATATATATATATATATATATATATATATATATATATATATATATATATATATATATATATATATATATATATAAATATATATATATATATATATATATATATATATATATATATATATATATATATATATATATATATATATATATATATATATATATATATATATATATATATATATATATGGCATTATTGGACGTGTGGGTAGTAGATTTCTCATAATAAAATAATATTTTTATTAAATGAATTAAAAAAGGTATATATCTTGGAAATGATTAATTGCATTTGCTTAATTTTTTAGTATAATGTAATTTTCATATATAATACAATAACGTTATATATATATTTCAAGATCGCATTAAATTTAAAATATTTACGAAAAAGCTGCCATGAACGTTAGGCCGAAATTCCTTGGAATTAGTCTTTCAGATGCAGTACCATAACACTTAAAAATAAAGAACAAAATGGTGTTATGTAATTTATACTTAGGAAATTTAATTCTACCAGAATGGAAAGTTATAGGGAGCCTTATAGATTCAAGATAATAAATAAGATTTGAAACACACAAAAAAGGTAATATTGTAAGGCTTCTTTTCTAAACATTCCTAATTGAACTATTTAAAATTCCATTTTGTTGCTCAATCATAGTGTCCAGATACTCTGTTTGAAAAGTTTTAATTAACTAGGATATTACATTTACAGGACTTCTGGATATTGACTGATTACCTGATTTTAATGTTTAAAAACACAATAGCACCGAAAAAGAAAATTTAGCGGAATATTGAGCGAAAAGAATACTTTTAGTGTAACATTTAGTTCTTAAAATTATTTACATGATCTGGCTACAATTTTTTAACTTTGTTCGAATGGAATTAATTTTAAAATTTGTTTCAATACACACATTGACACACACACATACACACACACACATATATATATATGTATATATATATATATGTAATATATATGTATATATATGTATATATATATATGTATATATCATATATATATATATGTATATATATATATATATATATATCTATATATATATATATATATATACATATATATGTAATATAATATACATATATATATATATATATATATATATATATATATATATATATATATATATATATATATATATATATATATATATATATAAATATATATATATATATATATACATATTGGCGATCTCCCATTTCAAAATCACAACACAGTACTTTTATTGAAATCAAGAATCCGTGAGCAGAAATCTACAACTTCGTGCTCACAGACAATATGTTCGCACATACACTTTTCAGTAGGGATTCCTAAGGTAAAAGACTACGAAGAAATCCCTAAGCACAATTAATCAACGTGATACAAAATACCCCATGGTTTAAAGCGAACTCGATAACTATTGGCTAAATTAGTCCAGACAGAGGCTGAACTAAGTCTATAGCCTGTCTGGGGGGAAAAATCAGATTTACCGCGCAAACCCCGAACTCACTTTATGAACAAAATCTATTAAATTATTAAAATACGTAAATAAGGGATTTTAATATTACACATACACACACACACACACACACACACATATATATATATATATATATATATATTACATATCATCTCCCTTTATTTTAAAACAAAATACTTCCTGCTATTGAAATCAAGAATTTTCTGTGAGCAAAATCTCAGTGATCCACTTTTGTTCGCAAAGTTGGTTTTCAGTTCTTGTTCTTCCGGAGGCATTTTATCGAAGAAAGGGCTTCATATGAATTGCAAAATTGCCGTGTCATGGTAAGAAGCCAAAGTATTTAAATTACCATATCAACTTTTCTGACATTCTGTCGGTTGGAAATTGCAAGCGAAACCAACAAAGAATTCAGCAAAGATAATCTATTATGTTTCTGCTAACTAATACGGTTTCTTGAAATGAGATATACTGAATAAAAGAACATATTCCAGAATTATTTCTTAAAGTTTTGTTTTCAGTTTTCGCACCAGTGGACAAGATTGAACATTATTTTAACATGAAATTTTCGCCAAATATGTGTTCGAC
>CM063502.1:39873535-39928535 GCA_032207245.1 Pardosa pseudoannulata | reverse complement strand
CAGTCAAAATGCATTTTAAAGATTAGAAAGTGTTTGTAGAGAATTACCTATTTTAGAAATTGAAAATTAAATTCGGGTGTAGTGAAAAAGTCTCCGCGTTTGTCAAATAAACTGTGTTTAAAATAAAAGTTAGTAACGCGGTTTATTTCTCTTATCTTAGACTTAACACTAAGCATTTTTAAAATTCATTTGTGAACTCGTATTTATTTAAATTTGATGTCTAATCGAACGATTGTGTATACTTTTACAGAAAGTTATTTAAAGGCCATGAGAATATTTTAATGGCTCCTTTTTGCGTACAATTCGCGTATGGTTTGCTCATACTCTATTATATTTCCTGTTGCTCTAATTTGAACTTTCCACGAGAGAAGCTTTTATAACATTGCCCTAGCAATTTTATTATGCTTTTAAGTGGTTTTATAAAAGTGTCCACAAACACTTAATTTTTAATTATTACTTGTATAAAGAATCTACACAATTTTGGACGCTTACATTTGACACTAGTTCGGCTGAGTTTAGTGTCCATATGCGGCTAACTTTTTCACTACCTTTTCCATGTAAATTTCCTGAACTTGTAATTATTCACCCGAAAGTGAACTCTATATATAACAATGATGATATGGTAAATTTATTTTTCCTTTCTTGCTTTTTTTAGATATTAAATTGCTTTTATAATCAAAACCTTCTGCAGTCACGTATTCATTCGGAAATTTATCTCTATATTGGTGTCGCTATTTTTGTATGAAATAATATATTAATATTATTTTTTGGGGGAATTTGCCTATAAAGAGCGATACTTCAGCAAATTTCACTAGACATTTACATTTGTCCTACAGTAGATGATTTTTATATATTTTCTTGCAATTGATTTTTATTCTACTAATATATTTTGGCAAAAGTAGCAGAAATTTTAAATAAATCAAAATAAATAATTTTGAATTTTGAAAACTTACGTATCAGAGACATTCAGAGCTCGTTTTCAAAACCCTTTTGTTTCTGATTTTCTGCAATGATAAGAAAGTTCTCATTTTTTGATGTTACCTGATATTTGAACTGTCTTGGAATAAGAACTGGTTCTTCTTCACAGCTAGATATTGTTTATCTTTCAAATAACTAGGTTCACTAACTTCTTTTCTA
This sequence comes from Pardosa pseudoannulata, assembly GCA_032207245.1. Lineage (NCBI taxonomy): Eukaryota > Metazoa > Arthropoda > Arachnida > Araneae > Lycosidae > Pardosa > Pardosa pseudoannulata. Next base: position 39,927,398 of record CM063502.1, on the reverse strand, counting down.
TGAAACAATATAACCCGGAATTTTACAGTTTCAAAATTTACCATGAAAACTTTTCACCAGAAAGAAAAATTGCATAACCTTCTAGCTCTATCAATCTTAGAAGCCATTTTTAAAATAAAATTTCGATTTCCTGTTCTTATCAAGAGAAAATATAGTAGACAAATTTTTTCAAAAATTTCAAAATGAAAATTAAGTAACCAAACAGGTATGCTTGAGAAATATTCTACGTAAATTGCAAAAGACTTCCTGTATTTCCGAAAACTGCCTCGCGCGAATCAAATTTAAATTCCGGTGAAAGAGTACGCTTTAGGAAAGAAATCACTTGCAAATTTTAAGTATTATATACAGGTTTATTTGAAAAACTTTTAGCTGCTTTCTCAACTTTTATCCGTAGAAGTTTTAGGAGTTTTAAAATAAAGTTTTTCAGCAATTATTAATGAAGTTATATTAAATTATATCGTTTTCTAAAATATTGTAACTTTACTCCATTAATACCAGAACTATGTCTACTGAATGTATCTTATTATGAATGCAATTACAAAATATAACAAATTGAAACAATTTTGAACATCATAGTCCGACCTCATTAGCAATCAGCTGTAATTTTACATATCATAGGCATTATAAAAAAGAAAACCCTTCCAATTATAGGTTTATTTGTTGTGTTATGCAAACATAGTACTGTAAAAAGAAGTTTAATAAAAGATATAGCTCTTTGTCATGATTTCCGTTGATGTACTTACCGACAAAACACTTGTGCGAGACTCTTATTTTCTTAAAATGAGGTCTAAATAAAAAAAATATAAATAGCAGATACTCAAAATTTGAAGGATTGTTTATAGGATTTCCACATAAAAGAATAAATTTGTTTGATGAAAACATAAAAATCGTACACTATTTTTATGTGGTCAAATACAATAGTTTAATTGGCTAAGGCTTCCCTTTCATAACGAGGTGTGTGAATTCTAGGCTCGAACCTAAGATCCATCGTATTCATTAATGGTGACTAGGATTCGTAAACTAGATTCATTGTCTCAATGTCATCTAAAATTCCAAATGATACAGCTGACAAGCCAAGTCTGCGGAGGGGGGTGGGAGAGGTCTTCTAATTGGTCTCGGCTTCTAAATTACGAGGAATCAGCGGGGCCAATGTTACTCATGTCCGTAGCAAGCCTAAAGCTACACTTGCTCTTCGGATGGTGGTAAATGAGTAAGAGCTTTGTAGTCGTGTTTGTTACAAAGATAATCTCTATTGCCTATTATAGTCTATATTAAAAAGGAGATATAGAAAATAACTCTATATACAATCTTGTAAAATTTCTAGCAATCAAGTTTGCATAACCTTTGCTATTAGTAATGATTTTGTTATTCGAATCATCTAGTCATAATTTTTCGAGTTTTGTGCTGAAATTTTCTTTTTCAACAGATACATCGATTGAAATCATGGAAATTATCTATATTTACTATAAGACTACAATTTAGAGTAATGTTTTACGTTTGATAGAAAATAAATCTCGTATCACAACTTTATTTCATTTTTTTAAAAGGATCTTACGAGGTTGTAATTTTGTTTCAGTTTTATATTTGTTTTACTCTCAGTATTCCCTAATAACTGATATTCGAGGTGTTCCTCAATGCTTAATCAAAAAGAAGTGATTAAGGCATTAACGGGTTAAAGGTTACAACTGGAAATATATAAAACAAATGAATAACTGTGAAAAAGAAGCAGCATTTAAAATCTAAAGGATGATTACATTTCAGAACAAAGAAACAATAGTTGACCTAAGCATGCAAAAAAAAAAATAAATAAACAATATTTTGTCTTAATATGAATTATTACCCATTTTCAAATGGTAATATACGATCGTGTGTATGGATTCAGTGTACATACGTGATGTAAACAAAATTTGTTTCTGTATTGAAAACCACTAAAAATGACTCATAAGAAATATTTAGACAATATTGCACGCAGTAGAATCATTTAGAAGTGGGATAAAGAAAATTGCTTGACGATAACGACAGTCGTTGCAAGCCTACAACAAAACAGATGGAACTTATAGTGTATTGATTAGAGGTATTCTTGTCTTTTAATAAAAAATACTTTACCTGTGTTTTAAAAGGTCAGTTTAGAGTCCTGATGCCAATTTTGAATGATAATGCTTATTACGAATCTTATACTTCTAAATGTTTGTTTCGCTATTCATTATTTTTATAGTCATTAAAATCAGAACACTGGCAATACTGTATAAACTGTTGCTATAAATGTTACTTTATTTTAGGTTTTCTTGTACACATTTTTATGACTGTACCTTCAGATAACACTGAATTAAACTTGGTAGGAGGAGAAACGGAAAAATTAAATTAATCCTTTTCTGTCTTGTTCATCACATATGATATATACATTTAATGCTTTACACTCTTGTTCCTCCCATCTAACACACAATGGACTTAATATTAAGAGGAAAATAATTTAGTGTAGAGTTCTAAATTTAGTTATATTTTTCGGTTAGATAAATTTAAAACTTTATATCTATATAATGTATATCATATATTTATTTTCTCATATAATGACACCCAAAGGATTAAAGACTAACTATTTTAATTCCAGGAACTCATTTTCAAGGACTTCAACATTTTTTTTATGCAAATTAAAATTTCTTTAGTCTTCAGTATTGGAAATACTCTTCTACATTATCACATACCCTTGACAATATCATTTATATCTCATATGTGACTCTCATATGTTTGTATATATAACCTTACAGAATTAAATGTAATGTTATAAACTTAATGCTTAGCTTAAAATAAATTAGAGTTAATATAATCAGAAAGTTTTTGTAATCACTTCACGATGGACTTTTATTTTTATAAGATATTTCTTCAAAGTCTCGCTACTTTAATAAAATTTACTAAAGTATTGTTAAAAATGGTCGAAAAAAATTCTTGGCGTTTTGATATTTTCTTTATAAAATAATCTGCTCCACCAAAGTTAAACAATATTAAATGAGGTAGAATAGTTCTCTTTCCGATAAGTACTTCTTTCTAGTGGAAACCAAATTTTTTCTGTAATATTTTCACATACAAGTATTTTCTTGAAAAGTCTTGTTTTCCTACTTGAATTTTTTTATTGGAGATGGTCTCTGAAAAGAAAAATCAATGCAGAAAATCTATGGATAACCTCGTCAAAAAATAAATTTAAATGGGGCTAGTCATAAACTGAATTAATTCAAAAATAGCTGATCTTAAACTAATATTTCTCGTCAAGTAGTTAAAAAAACTATAAATAATGTATACATTACTTACATAGTTCTCTGAAATACTTACAATATATTTTCATTCATGTCATGTAAGTTCTACATATAAAATTTTGTGAGAATCAAGATTGACCATTCTCATGTGTTTATCTGTAACTTACTTGCTGTGGCGTTATACATCTTCATATCATCATTGTATTCAACTATCTGAGAAGATTTCCATCTGAACTATGTTTCCAGCATTGCTTTTATAACATGTCCCATTTAATGGTTATATCTCTATAAATGAATAAATCCGATTGTGTACGTCCATCCTTTATTAGAAATCAACTGAAAGGATTGAGAAGCTGGTTTTCAAACATATTTGTGATTTCCAAGAAGAAAAGACTCTTATTTCTGTAGAAATTTGAGTGTTTCACAGTTACTACTTATGTGATATTCTGTTTCTGAAAATGTATAAAAATGTTTTTTAGAAATGTCTAAAATTTATTCAGTTGTCTACTGATAAACGAGATTTCTCTTCATATCTAATCTTGAACATTAAGTACGTTGATCTTAATTTAATACATGTTATATTATATCTGAAATGAAAAATATTCCTCTGATATGAAATATGAAATGAAAAAATACATGTTATAATATATCTGAAATGAAAAAATATAATAGTATTTTCAAAATGACACTTGAAATCAATGTTTATGAATACCTAGACTGAAGGTTAGGTGAGCAGAGGCTATTATCATAAAAAAATTAAGCTAGAAATTAAAAGAGATTTAGCGATTTCTATAGATGTAGCCTCATCTTTGATGATCAGTTGTCAATTCTTATTTTTTAACACAATAAAATAAAATAACAATTCATTTTAAATAAATTAATTATTTTAATTGACTATTTATGTCTTCTTCAAATTAGAAATATCAGTTTAATATTGAGTTAAAAATATCTTTGACATTACTTTAATCTCCATCGTAAGAATAAGCCACTGTAAATATATCATAGAGTTTATTAAAGAAATCCTTCTCTCAAACATTTTGTTTCAAACAAAACATAACATCTCGTTAAAAATCAGTAAATTATGTAAGGCCTGCAGCTTAAAAAAACGTGAGCAATACCTCCCACAGAAAACAAAAATATGTACAGAACGGTTATCTTACCACTCTACACATATCAGATATAAAAACATTCGTACAAATTAAAAAAAATCCTGCCTTAGTTTACAAACTTAAGAACGGATTGGAAACTTCAGTCTTCATAATGCGATCACATTAACAGAACATGACGTCATCGATTCAGATGACACAAGATAATTCGAAATTCAGTTGAATCACTTCTGACCTAAAAATATCGAATAGACAAGCAAGGAAAAAATGTCTCAAGTAAACAACGTATTTAACAACGTTAATGCTCATTTTAAGATCGAATATCCGTTAGATAATATTAACATCAAGATCTGCGCAGACTATTCTATTCCAGGTGACAACTGACTAAACGCGTGAAAACTGATCACACAGCATCTAGATATTATTGCACGGACACGATGAGGACTACGACATGGAACTTCGAGATTTTTAGGCTCGCTGCAACTTACGTATTGCTCTGGTAATAAATGATAAATAATCTCAGGAAAAATAAAAGAAACAGATATATCAAATTCTATCTTGAATGATTATTCAAGTAACAGCCTTGAATAAAAACAATTTTCCTTTTCTCATGCTCGACAGATATGTAAAGGGCAGAATTGCATATTTCTCCCCCCCCCCAAAAAAAAAACCCAAACAAACAGGTAATCTCACTTAAGACGAGGCAGGGAGAAAATGCTTATTAACTTTTCAGCGACGCATAAGAAAATAATCAATTATGTTGCCACTTCTGACTAATAGGAAAGCTACACGTTGCTTTTTCTTTCTATTTATTAGATTGCCATCGATTTCCTAAATTAAAAATTGCATTCATAGTATATATCGCATATATACTCCAGTAGAGTGCTAGGTGGGGACAGCAGGGATGTAAGTCAGTCTATAGTGAGTCTCATACTTGTTTATCAGATTTAAATTGGATGAATCTGCTAGTCATTTAATCCTCTGGATTTATTTTCCATCAAAACAGTTAGTTCCTATTGCCATGTGATGAAGATCGACATTACTATCCATTAAGGGCCTGTCTCACCAAAGTCGTTTAAGGCCTAACCACGATTAACCCATGACTCCAACCAATTGTGGAACCCAATTCTCCGTTTAAACAGAGATTAATCATGGTTAGCCAATAAACGACTTTACTGAGACAAGTCCTAAGAGGAAGTTGTTACTAATTGCATTTCTAAAAAGTAAATATTAGGACTAAGAGCGCCTATTAAAAAGATACTCTCCCATATTTTTAATCTAAATGACAACAAAACAGGTAGTCTCATGAAAAGTTTAAATGGAGAATCTTTCAAATTTATATTCTGAAAAACGATTAGTCTAGAAATGATGATTGTGTGAAAAATAGCAGTCGTGCAAATATTTACAGCTATGGGGAAATGTTTTTGACACAAAGAATTGAAAAGGTCTGAGTATAAAAAACATGAATATTGGAACTAGATTAAGTTTTCCATTGTAAGCTTTATACGTGTAAGTTTGGAAAATAATGAAAGATATATACAAACCATAACAACTGTTGAATACATTGAGATTTATCTTCTTTAACAACATATTCTTGTTTTCCATTGTATTGAAAATAATTGTAATTCATTTTCAATTTATAGTAGAAATTTTTGAGCATTATTTATATATTCCTTACATTCAACGAGTAAAATATTGAAATACGTAGATGAAATTCTTACCCAGAGGGAAATAAAATTCATGCACTGATTAATTTTGGAGATTAATTTACTTCAGCAGTAAATAAACTTCTGTATTTCAGTTAGAATACTTTAACATAATCCTGAATAATATGAAAGATTTAATAAACATCTGGCTTTGATTATGTTATTTCCCCATATGAAATTTGAAATGAAATTACTTCTATGTGTAATTAAGAAATTAAGTTTCTCGTTTGTAGCAAAATATCATACTGCTATGAAAGTAGACTAGAGAGAATTTTAATTCGGTTTCAGGTCGTGGATGTGGTAAGGAAAGCAAAGATTCTGAAGTGTTCTATTATATGAAAATCTGAGTTAACGAAATAATTTTAAGGACTACCAATGATATATAAATTTTAGAAATAAAATTTATAATTAAACCTTAACTTTACGTGAAGCACATAAGACTTTTGAACTTTGTAGAAATTTATAAATAGTTAAATTTATAACTTCTCTAAAAGACTTTAAATTGTGATCTTTAATAAGTTCTTATTCATGCATTTGTGAGAGAGGAATTATTTAACATATTTTCAAAGCATAAGTGTCATTCGAAAATGTTTTCTGTAAAATTTGAGAGTATTTAATTAAAAACTTCAAAATTCTATTCTGAAAATTTTTGAAAGCTTATTTAAAGTATGTTTAATGTTTGATTTTTAGCTTATCCGACTTTTTAATTTAGGGTACAGAAAAATAAAAAAAAAATATTTAAGGTATTTCCTGTAAGAGATAAATTTAGTTTTGCCGAACTATACTTGTTTTAGATTCCATCTTTGTACGGCATATATTATAACTAAACCAAAACTCCGGCGCAACAGCCCCTAAGGGGCCAGGGCCTACGGTGCCAATCTCCGTTTACGTGACCAAGGGCCTTGGGGTGCGAAGCATTTGTTCCGGTTAGGTTATCAGTCTTACGCGGAACCCCCAGTGTTTAGTTCTCAAGTATGTTTGGCCCTCAGTTCGTCTACCCTCTGAAGGGATGAAAAGCTGAATCAACCTTGCCCAGCCTGGGGATCGAACCTCGGACCTGTGTCGTGGGAGAGCGAAGAGCGAAGAGCTACCCCACGGCTTCATGACATATATTCTGCAAAAGTTAAAAATCACACTTTGGTCAACTATCTTTCAGGGAATTGATATATACAAGGATAGGTAGATAAAGAACTTGTCAAAATAGTGAAAGTCTATAAATAAGTTGAAGTTCAGACTGGGAAAAGAATTTTGGCGAGATCTGAACACATGAAAATTTTAGCGTGCGAGATTTGGTGAATTTGAAGGGTGACTGAAAACATTTCAATCATAATTAATAAATCTTTGTCATTTATTAAAATATGGAATTGAACATTGTCATTATAGAATGCAGTAATATGATTATTTGTCAATTTTGGAATTTTGCTTTGGTTTTTACTTTAATAACAGTTTGCGATCATTACTTTTTCAAGTTTATTGTATTACTTGATGTAAATAATTTGTACTATACAAATCTTTTGCTGTCTCAGCAGGAAACAAAAGATCACTGTTTTGAAATTAGATTTCATATTTATTTCCTTAAACCAGATTAATTTGCTTCATCCCTTAATCTTTTGTTTTTTTTGCAACATTATTAAATAGTATCAGCTAATATAAACAGTAGTATAGCTATTAGTAATAAGCTATTTCAAAATATAAACTTCCGTATTTCTTTTTAGCCTAGAATCATGTTCGGTTACGTTAAAATATAGGTTATTCATACTTCTTGGTGGCTCGCATAGCTAATCGTCTTTAAATAATTACCTTGTGAACTTTTTAGAATATGTGACCCATCTGAAGATTAAAAACTCGTATAACAGTAATTTTCAGAGGCAGATTTTTTACAGTTCATTGTTCACAGATGCCTTTTATTCAGATTTACGAAAGTAACTTTTATCTCGCTTTTCAGTGAACTTCATTCAGTATAAGTAAGAACTGATAAGAATTTCTTTATCTGAGCAATATGCTCTTCTCAGACTTTATTTTCAGTATGCTTGATGTTTACTAAGTGATTACTCTTTGTTTGAAGAAAATGCTTGTTCAGATTTCTTGTTATTGGATTTTGGCAACCATGTGTTTTACTTTATTTACACATTATTTAACTTAGGCTAACACAATAAATTTGAAAGTGAGGAATTATGTAAGCCTACTTGGCGTCTAAAATGATTGTCTATGAAGGGATTTTCAAAGTTAATTCTCCATACAAGATTTAATCTCATCTTATATGTACTCTGAGAGAGATTATAATGAAAGGTTTTCCTTTATTGCAAGATTTCAGTGCGGACTAAATTCATGTATGTCTAATGGGGTGTTTCTGTTGAGACATACCTCGCTTTAATGGATGTCGTATACTTATGTAATACACCCTCTATAGTGCCAACGTCAAAATGTTTATAGATAATTCTACAAAGGGAATTAATCTTTTTTCTTTGGTGAATTGGCATAAATTTTACAATTTTAAGATTTGAATTTCTCATACACCCCATACAATATTTGTGTGCTCCTAGCGTATAATTTGGAGACTTTTATATTAGAAGTGGGTGTATAGCTTTAATGGAATAAACTTTAATATAAATAAAGCTTCATGAAATAAATTGCTTTTGTGTTGCTTAAGTCTGTGCACATTTCATTTCACGATTGTGCAAATATGTGGGAAAAGAATGTAATAAAGAAATCTCAAAACTTTTCTTCATGTTTTCATTATAAAAACTAACAATATAAAAATATTTTCAGTAAAATTAATTTTCCAAATTTTAACGGACAGTGTGTCGAAATCTGGGAATTAATTTTGGCTTTGGGGTTTTAAATATATTATACACATATCTAATAGATGATAAACAACATCTTCTGCTCCTTTTTCTTCTAAAGGTCTGAATTGATCTAATTTCGATAAATGCTCGTGATAAACCTTTAAAAATCTATATTTTCCATTCGTCTGTGACTGTACATCAATGAAATCAATTGATACCTTCAGATTAATTAATTATTCATTCATTGAAACTTTTCGTTTACTTTTACTAACCTCACAAATATTTAAATATGTCATAACCTGCAGTATAATGTTTTTATACTTCGCGCTAAGTTCTTTCATTTTCCTGTTCTGTTTATTCTCCATATTGGATTGTAATATGGATGTCATCCACAACTTGACAGTTCTCCATAAGAGTGTAAAGTCCAGAAAATATTTTATATGTGAACTGATACAAGGAGCATTTCATCATTTTCAATTCTTAAACTACCGTATTGTCATAGTCATTAGACGTCTTCACATGGATTGCCTAGAAAAATATTGTCTTTGTTCCCTTCAAAGAACTCATATATTTTTAAAAATTAGCATTTAGGAAATACATTTCTAAAGCGCAGTCTCAAATTTTATAGAAAACTAACGGAAGTAATTAATACAGGCTTTATTTAATTTTGTAGTGTTGAAATTCGGTTGTGAAATCATATAAAAATAGTTACTAATTCAATTATAAATTTGATATAATAAAACTTTCAGTGGATTTTAATATGAGAAAGATTAAGATGCAATACTCTACTAAAATCTTAAAATCAATATTTGGGTAAGAGTTTACATTTTAAATGCAGGTGAATACCATACTGTATACCATAAAAACAAAAAATAAATTTATCTTGGAAACAATCGACTAATTAGATTTTTTTTTCAATTCCAACATATTAATATGATTATTAAACTAAATGTTCATTATTTCCAAATTGCCCATTATACTTATCGTTTGCATGAAAAAAAAAACTAGTGAAACGCAAGTTAAAAAAGTTTAAATAAAAACTCAGATTCCCGAAATTTACAATTACAGCAGCATAAATTAACAACAAAAATTTTTATTGCATTGACCCAAATCTAAAAAAATGCATTGAACTTTAACAAATTTACCGTTCATATTAGGGTATTGTTAATAATTTCTGGTAAATGTTAATAATTCTAAAAAAGTTATCATTTCAACCACTTTATTGTGGTTATTATTAATAACAACTGATTATTATTGCTAGTATTATTAATAAAAACTGGCGTAACCCATGATACGTCACACACACCAAAGGGAATCTAAATTAGAATGTAGCATGACACATGCAATGACATATGCAATGAAGCATGATATATGCAAGTGCATGCAAGTGTAATATGGAAGGATTTGCAGAAGAAAATAATGCAAAAGTTAGGTAGTATTAACTCTTATTATTCAAAAATAGTTTAAATGAAAAAGTGTTAATGAACAAAGATGAGGTTTTGTGACCATCGAGAATAATGCTCACCCAAACCACGACTCCCTTCAAAGAAAACTGTTATCGTTGAATTGCATGTTTTCTACACATCGTTTTCCGCCGAGAAAAAGGGCTTAAAGAGAGATGGGTTGCGATGTAATTTTTTGGATGTCTTAATGAAGACCTGTATCTAATGAAAACGGTAACTGTTATTCACAGTTTTTTTCAAAGAAATTTAATGTTTCATTTCTTCTTTTAGTAAACATAACACGGTGGATTTTAATGACAGAAAAATTTGAAGCAATCAGATTGGTTTATTTTTTACAATACTAAGCTAAATATGACTATTGGTTGTGCTTATGTGGAATTAAACTGTACATATATGACTTACTACGAAGTAGAATGTGTAACGGAAAATATTTTGGATGGATTTCAAACGAAACACATCTTTTCTTCAACTCTGTTAGACCCTTCAACATAAAAGTTTGACTTATTTAAGGTTTCCAAGAAGATAAAACATATAGTACAGGAAGTAAGGGATTCTAAACGGACAGATAAATAGATAAATGCATATATAAATAATTTGACGCAATAAAATTGGTTTATTTTTTACAATACTAAGATAAATATGACTATTACTTGTGCTTCTTTGGAATTAAACTGTATATGTATGACTTATTACGAGGTAGAAAGTGTAACGGAAAATGTTTTGGATGGATTTCAAACGAAACACATCTTTTCTTTAACTCTGTTAGACTCTTCAACATAAAAGACTTATTTATGGTTTCCAAGAAGATAATGCATAGTACAGGAAGATAATTTTTTTCAAAGCAATGGATTCTAAACTGACAGATAAATAGATAAATGTATATATGTTTTTTTTATAAAAGTAGTTTGATAGGTGATGTTTGTTAGTCCCAAAATGCGACTCGTTTACATCAAAGTATGTAATTTTTTTCTATGTTTTCATGCACAATATTCTTAAAATATATTTAATAGGAAAAAGAAAAAGTAATTTTATCTATGACATTGTTCATTTTAATGTAAAGAACTTATTAAAGACAGTAAGGATTTTTTTGAGTAATTAACTCTTCGCACCAGATGTTCAATCTCGTCCTGATAATAACAGTTGATTTTTCAGTCATTAGTAGCAGGTGTGTCTGATTATTTTTGTTTTGCAATTTTGTAGTTTTTAAACTGTGGTAAATATGACAGGTGACCTTATTCAAACACACATTTAGTTACCATCTTACTCTAACAAGTCAGCACTCGTGTATGTTGCGTATGAAAATTTATACACATACATATATTTATGTTTCGGATAATAATACAAAATTGAACATATTGGAGGAATTTCATCCAGAATTTGCCTGAAGTGCTTTCACTGCCTCAAATAAGTTTTATTGTTTTAATGAACAAAATATAGGGCAGCCGATCAAGAGGGAAAATGTCTAACCAAATTTATTTTAAGGGAGTTTCTTAACTGTTTCATAAATTTTGTTATTTTTTAAAGTTATTTGCAGATCTTTCTGGAAAACGTAAGACAAGACAGTAATTTCTCGTTATTCTAGTCGAAAGAGGTGTTGTTTTACCTGTAAATGAATAGCTGATTTAGCTGTCCTGTAATTATGAGTATTACTACAATAATGATATTTTATGATACTTTATTACTAATTCATACACATAAGATTATTAAAGAGTGTCCCGATATTAAATAGTCTATTATTTGATTAATGAACATATAATTTTTTAAAGCGTGACGTAGTAAGACAGATGAATATTCAGAATACAATAACCGTAATGAGTAAATATGTTGTTGCTCAAGATAATATATAATCCAGAGGTTGTTTTCCTGTAATTAGAGAACTGAGATCGACTCTGTGGCTTATGTAAGGTAAGTGTTGTTTCTTTATGCATTGAAATACACACATTGTTCTTCGAAGGTCTCATTTAAATTGATTGTCCCTTAACATATGACTGGGAAAAGGATGATCGTGAAGGAATGTAACAATTGTAACGCTTCTGTTTTGGTACGATTTTTACGAGTATAAATCTAATGAGTGAGTGACACAATATTGTGGTTAATAGTAAAATAGTTTTCATCTCCGGTAAAATACTTTAAATTAATTTATATATTTGGTAAAATATACAGGAAGCGAGGTAATATTTCTCAAAATTTGGATATGAGAATCAAAGTAATACGAAGAATTTATATTTTTACCTGCATCCCCTAGATAATAATAGCCTAAGTAACCTGTAAATCTGGTCTCGAATTTAAGAAGCGGTTAGACCTGGAATGGATAGGGGCATCCATATTGGATTCTTGAGGCGTTAGGGTTAGCAATATTCAAAGAAAATCTTTAAAACATTCGAATATCCATATCTCACCCCATTTTTGAGCATTTAATGCCATTATTTCAAGCTCTATTTGCCCCGGTCAAGAGCGGGCTATTGATTTATCAGATAATTAATAGGTAAAAATAACATTTTACTAGCACTATGACGTCAATCCTTTAACCATCTTATTTAATCCTTTCTTATTTTAAATTATGTAAATATGGCCTGCATTAATTTCATGAGTTTTATCACTGAGCTTAGATATTAAGTAAATAATTTTCTTTCATATTTCACATAAATAATAGATTAGGAATATATGTGATAATTTTAAATTCAATCATCGATTATTTTTTGTTGCAATGAAAATTTTATCACCGGTATTAACAACAAATTGTTTTGATAAAAGTCTATGAGTCTATATCATAGAATAATAAATATCTAGCCTTCAAGTTATATATCTTTGAAAATTAAGTAGTTTGTTCATTTGTGTGTTTGTTTTTTATACATAACCACATGGTTTGACTAAATGATATCAACGTGATTCTAAATTGCATTCACAGTACTGGAAGACATTAGAGGAGTATAAAGATAAACAAACTATTGAGCTTGCACTAGATAATTCTCAGCCAAAAAGCAAACTATTTTTTTTACCTGCCTCATAGGGTACTTTAAAAATTAAAAACTTTGCTAATCGCGTCATATGACAAGCTATATGGTAGTTATATATAATGTTCAAAAACAGCATTTTGTATGAGACTTTAAGGAAGAAATTTGGATTATATAAAGTACAACCCAAAATGTTTTTGATTTTTACAAAAATACATAGTACTTACAACATATATATAATTAGTTCAGTCAAAAAAAGATCGTATTATTTTTAAATATTCAGAATTTAACAAATACCAAGAAGAAATAATACTAAATAACAAACATGCATAGCTTTTATGTAACGTAAAGATAGGAAATGAAGTAATTTTGTTAATAACTTTTGCTTCTAAATTATGAAAGATCTCTCTTGATTATATTAAATAGGTTTGCGTAATAAGAATATAAGTAATTTATTTATCTTTGCAACTTTCTGGAGGGCGGAGTTCTTGTTATAATAAATGAAATGTTCTATTTGTTTATCCTAGATGAAATGCATGTTTTCATATGCATCAGTAAGTGTGATTAATTACTACGCAATTTTCCTGTAACATATTACTCCATATTTTGCAATCGTCTAAATAAGCTTAAGGTGGAAATAGAAAAAATAAAATACAGTAATGGTAGAATAACGTGATATAGAAAAGAATTAGTCATATAATTTCAAATAAAATTTAACATGAGGTGACTATCTGAAATATAGATTCCATTAGCACACAAAGTTTACTAAAATCTGGCATTTCAGTAAACTGCAACATTATATATCATGATAGTATAACTGTACTAATAGGATTTTAAACACAATATATCAACAAAAAAAATAAAAATTTAAATTTGTATCGTATAATTTTCAAGTGAAGACTATAAAAAATTGTATATGAAATATAATTATGTATATTCAAATGCCACGTTTTATAATATCAATAACGTGATATAGAAAAGAATTAGTCTCATAATTTTGAAATAAAATATAACATGAGGTGACTATCTGAAATATAGATACCATTAGCACACAAAGTTTACTAAAATCTGGCATTTCAGTAAACTGCAACATTATATATCATGATAGTATAACTGTAGTAATAGGATTTTAAACACAAAATATCAAAAAAATAAAAATTTAAATTTGTATCGTATAATTTTCAAGTGAAGACTATAAAAAATTGTATATGAAATATAATTATGTATATACAAATGCCACGTTTTATAATATCAATAACGTGATATAGAAAAGAATTAGTCTCATAATTTTGAAATAAAATATAACATGAGGTGACTATCTGAAATATAGATACCATTAGCACACAAAGTTTACTAAAAAACTGCAACATTTATCATGATAGTATAACTGTACTAATAGGATTTTAAAAAACTATATAAAAAATAAAAATTTAAATTTGTATCGTATAATTTAATTTATAAAAAAAAAAATATTTTTTGAAATATAATTTGTATATACATGCCACGTTTTATAATATCAATATATAAATTTTCACAATTTTGAAATAAAATATAACATGAGGTTTATTAGATAAGACATTATCAATGTTTTAATATTTTATACAAGAATTCATAGAAATTACATTTTGACGTTTTCTCTTTCTTTTATAAAAATTTAAAAATATATTAATATTAATACATGGACTTATTAAATGAATAAAAGTCTCAAAGTTTTAAATTTTAAGAACGAATATCAACATAAACTTAATTATGATAATTCTTCATGTTTTATTTTAAAGATATCAAGTTTTAAATTTCCGTTGAGATATTACTTTGATAATTTTTATAAAAAATACATTTTTATTATTTCGTTGACACTATTTTATTCTTCACAAGAAAGAAGTGTTTTCAAAATTCCCAAAAATATTCTACTGTTCTCTAAAGAAATAAGGTAAAAAATTTTGAAATTTTAATTATCATATTAAAGAATAATGATTAAATACTTTTGAGAATTTTATTCTATTATCATTAAAATAATTATATTAATCTGTAATCTGAGAAAATGGTGGTTTTGCCATAAAGTAAAGCGATGCGCTAATTCTTCACATTTATTTTAAATCATTGGAATAGTTCTAGCTGCAAAATGATTTTTAGTCATTAAGTTTCAATAAGTTCTGAGACAAAGTTATAAAGTTTATTTAATCTTTATTTGTATTCAGAAATAAAAAAAAAATGTTGCTACGAAAACATTTAACTTATAAAAGTCTCCATCAGAAATGTCATTAAATAAAGCTTTAGAAATATGCATCGAAGGCAATTCCATTCTCTGAGAGCTTAGTATCGACTTAGAGCTTAAAATGCATTTGCAGAAACCCAATGCATGCGATATATTTTATATAATATTTGTCAACTATTAAGTTTCAAATCCGAAATTCCGAGTTATTCTGGGTTGAATAACTTGCCTTACAAGTACTTAATTTTATAATTCTGTTGTTCTTAGTTTTGAAAAATTGTTGACTACAAAAACCAAATGTAGTAAAACTATAGATGCTATTTTAATACTATCGAACAATTGTATCTGTTAAAATAAAAGGTATCTCTCTCTATATATATATACATGTAAACATGGAAAATGATTTAGCTTTTTCAATTAAAAAACTTGTATCTCAAAAGCATTGCAAAATAGAAAGAATATTAAATATCTGATGACAAGGCTTCAAAAGTAAAGTTTTACTTTAAACACTGAAGTTAAAGGATAATAGAGCACTCACGGTTTAGAAAATAAACCTGTTCTTTCGACTTTGGTGAAATATAAAAGACAGCTCAAATAGATTTGCAGGTTTTAATGCACAGCATTTTCTTCAAAACAAGAAAAAGGCATTAGATGCAAGTATGTTGACACAAACATTTGTTTCGATTCAGCTTTGTTTGCCATTTGATCTGCTTCCCTTTTCTATTTTTAAACATTTTATTCGTTTTAATCTTTTTTTCTTTGCATACAGCATTAAAAACCATATATAGTTTATAAAATAAGTATTAACATCTACTTTACTTTTATACTTGGAGTTGAAATAGTCAGAAAAATTGTAAAACTATAAACGCTTTTTTTAAGATAGTAAATTAAGAAATGAGCTTTATTATGATTTAAATATATAATTTAATTATAATTTTACTATCCGTACGTGAAGTAAATGATAAAATATATTCAGTAATTTTATCTTTGTTTTTGCTCATTTTTGCAGAAAACAATGTCCCTGCTGACGGGAACTGAATGCTATATTGTGAAATAACACTTTTGTTTATATTAATGAAACAAGAAAAGAATCTGTTTTCCTTTGAATGTGTGAGTGGAAGGCAGAACATCAAAATTTAACAAAAATTATTTTATGCTATTTTAACTTTGAATATTTTTACACTAAATTCAGTTTAGAATTTTTTTAATTAATGCTTAAGCAAAGTTATAAATTTATTTAATCTTTATTTGTATTCAAAAAAAAAAATGTATAAAAAAAGAATAATCAACTGTATAAAAGCAAAATATTCATAATATAGCAGAAAACAAAAGATTTAGAAATAAGCAAAGTAGCAAGAAATAAACGCTTAAAAGATAAAAAAAAATAATGCGAGAATAAAATAATATTACAAAAAAATAAAAAATATATTGAAAAAAAAATAAATAATTAAAAAAAACAAAAAACAAGATAATAAATGCTATTTTTATATTATATTAAAAGCTTGCTATTATGTAACATGGAAAATGATTTAAACATTAATAAGTTAAAAAAATAAAAAAAAGGAATTACAAATAAATAATAAAAAAAAAATATAAAAAAAAAAAAATATGAAAAAAAAAACAAAAATTTTTTTTTAAATATGTAGTTTTAGTTTTAGATGATTAAGATATTTAAAATACAAAGGCCTTAATAGTATTTTTTGATTCAACCCTATGCCCCCCCCCCCCCTGTCCCTCCCCCCCCCCCCCCCCCCCCTCCCCCCCCAATTCCCCCCCCTACCCCCCCCCCCCCTCCCCCCCCCGCCCCCCCCCCCCCCCCCCCCCCCCCCTAAATCCCCCCCCCCCTTATCCCCCCTTTCTATTTTTGTTTTTTTTTTTATTATGCTGTTTATTAAAACTTTTGAACATATTAAAAAAAAGGAAAAAAAAAAGTTTATATTATAAATAAAAAAATGTTAACCAAGAACATGTTAAACAAAAATTTAAAATAATTTTCAACTAAATAGTAGTTAGAAATTTTTAACTAAACAGATAAGACATTTATTAACAATTAACATAAAAAATAGTCTTATACATAGACAACTTTAAAAAATTCAATACATCATTTTCAAGTTTAAAAATTCCTAAAACAACTTTTCTGCAAATTAGTATCGTATTTTTCCTATTTAAAATTGCAAAAGGTTGTCCCTTGTCTTCAGAAACGAAATTACTTTATAACGCCATCAAATTTATGATGGCAACAAATAATGTTATAAATAATACTATTTGGAATTTTATATGATGGTTATAGTTTAAATTAAAACAACCTCATAAGTTAACTATTATTTCATTAAAAATAATTTTGAAAGTTTCCCACTTTATGTATAGAGCAATCACTAGGCGTTTATTAATTATGGGAAAATTTGTACATGGATATTTTGCTTACCCTCGAAAACATGTTACCACATTAACTTAGGAAAAATTCCTATCTTTTAAGGATTTGCATGGCAAAATATAACTTTTCCCACAGAAGAACATTATGAAATCCTATATCCCATTTATTTAAGTAATATAAAAATTTAGTGGTAAATAATAAATTTTGAGCTCGAAACGTTTCAATAGAACATAAGTTTTACAGTTCATCATAAATGTCTTAGTTTATATTATGAGAACTTTTATAAATTTTATATTTAAGTTATCAATTTGAACGAATTTAATACTTATAATCATCTGATATATTTTTAAATATGTTAAATGTTTATATAATATTGGTTTAAACTTTTATAGTTTCTTATGTTTCACTAGATTAATAATAAAATATTAAAATTAAAGAAAAATGTAATCTTTAATCTGTGACATCAAAGTTATAAATAATAAATATTTAAGAAATGCCAAATTCATTTTAAAAATACTACAATCAAATATTTTAAAATTTTTAATAAAAATATACTTTTATAACCCTAATATAATTTTCTTTGGCAAAACTTATTTCTTCAGTTATCGACGATTTTTCGGTAGAAGAAAAACTAGAAATCATAGGATTTTTAAATTGATTAATGTTAATTGATTAGAATACCTTAATTGATAAAATGACAAGAATTAAAAAAGAATATCAATTGTGTGTTATTAATTTTTAGATTTGAAGAAATTATTTACAAAATTTGATAAGTTGGATCATAAATAATAAAATATTTGATTTTGATACTATCATTTAACTACCTATTTAATGTCAATTATAGTATTACTATTCATTATCTTTATATTTTAAATAAAACAATTCGGTAATAGATAAGTACAAAAGTCACAAGGAAAATACAGACTCCTAAAGTATGAACTGTGAAAGTAAATTTAGCTTCTACATTGAAATATAACCTTTTCCCTGATCGAAGCGAAGAACGGGTTTAAATCCTAGTTTAATCTGAATTGTGATTTGTGTATTTTTATGTTATTTTCTTGGACGATAAATTTCCTATTGACAAGAGCGTCGGGGTCTTTTAGAAATGGTTTTTTCTTCAACTGACGTTATCCCTGATAAATATAGTGTATAATGGTTGGAGATTTATGGAATGTCTCTTAACCCTTTGCATCTTTGTGCTGCATATATTCCATAAACCTAAAATGTTATGGTATTTAGACAATGAGTTTTAAAAGACAATTTTGTTGATTTGTGCTATCCTGCACCATTGAAACTAACACAATTTGCTCGTAGAATACGTTTTAAATGGTGTAATTGAACTTAATTTTCTTATCAACACTACATTCATCACATCCACTTCATTAGTACTGAAATAAACTGCGGAATTATTGAATTTAGATAAGTTTGATGAGGCCAGATGCAGATTTCTCAGAAATATAAATTCAAATTATGTTGTGCAAAATAATGTACAGTATTTAAAGAAGCATTCAATTTTTATTTATAGAAACAAGAATTTTGCCAATGATTTGTCATATTTACATAATTTCAATAAATTATTCCAATATATAAAAAATATTTTTTATTTTTGAGTTTGTTTAGATACAAGAATTATTGATAAAGATATTTTTTGACCAATTTATCTGAAAAAAATAATTATTTACGACTTTATATGCAAAAATTTCAGCGTAATTAAAGGTGAGCTAGTAAGCATATTATTGATTTTGGATAAGTGTTTTCCGAAGTTAGTGGATGTATATACCTCGTTAAAAATAAATCCTTCAAATGTGGTTTATGTAAATTTTTTTACTAGAATAAAATTTCTACCTTATAACAGTAAAAAAAAAATTCAGGGAATAGAGAAAATATTTTTGCAGTTCAAATTTCTCGGAGAAAAAGTAGATAAAAAATCACGAACTTAAGAAAAGATGAATGTAAGAGAAAATCTTAGACTGCCACAGTTTTAATGTACGTGTAAATAATGAGAGAGTATTTTTTTTCCTTTGAAGATAATTCGTCATTTTTAAAAGTGTTGTCAAAGAAAACTGCTTTTTGCTATAAAAGGCAAAACTAAACTATTTTTTCTTCCTGAAGTCTTACTTTAGGGAGTTAAATTTTGAATTTCAAAAACTTCCATAGTATAAATAAATGAAATATGCAACATGCAATTTTTTTAAAAATTGTTTTCTTTTGAAAATATTCTAATGACGGCTGTTTAAATAATAATGATAAAAATGCTTAATGAATGTCAATATTTCCACCTTTCAAATGCATTTTACACGCACCCTTGAGAATTAAATATGAGTAAGTGCCCAATTAAAATAAAGTTTTTTCTAAACGTACTTTAAAGATTCCTGATGTGTATAATTTTTCTTTTCAAATGAATGTATTTTTTTGCAAGGGTTCTTATTAGAATAAAGAATTTTTTATTAGGTATATTAATCTAAAATTAAAAATCAACATGATTTTTATTTACACTCAGATTTTCAAAAGCAACATATATGAAGAGATCTCTTAATGCTTTATTTCAAAAATGTCTTTAGAAATAAAGCATTTAAATGTTTATGCAAAATTTATATAGAACTCTATTTCTGAATATCTGATTTTTTTTCTGAAAAGAACTTTTTGATAACTTTATACAAAAGTAAAAATAATTCATTTTTAGATATCAAAACTGTAAAGTATTTTCGTGTTTTTTTTTATCACGATATTGCAAAAAGTACGTGATATATTCCCTAAAAACTTTTCTCTATCCTTCTTTTAGCTTTTAACTCTTATTTACTTTTTTAACTATTCCTTTGATCCATAAAACATTTTTTAAACCATTTCATTAAAATAGAATTATATGTAAATATTATGTAATAATAATAGAAATTCTCCTTTATATTAAATAATGCGCAGTTTGACTCATAATAGTCAAATAGTGGAAATAATATTTTTTTAATAATTTTTTATTAATTTTATATTAGATTACTTTATGCTATTTAATATAATATTTATATGGTGTAATTTCGATGCAATGTTCTGCATGTAGATGAGGTTACACTTTTAAAGTATTACAAGTGATAAAGATAATCACGTTACATCTATTAAAACATCTTAAAACATCTATTTTATTTGTTAAATTTAGATTATTTCTGGTTATACTTATTAGGGTTTCTTATAACTTGTCCTTCAGAGCTTTATTTGCCTGATTATGAATATAAGTGACAAAATTGCTTCTGCAGGAAGCTTAAAAGTGGATTACAGTCTAAAACGTATAGAATGGTATAAAGAAAGACTGGAGTATTTCGAAAGATCTCTTCGAGATCTACGATGCTTTACATTATTTCTAATTGTATCAAATGCTTCTCAATTTCTATAATTTATATACAAAAAATGTCCAAAAATTTAAATGTCTCAATCTCTATTTAAACAATCACATATCAATACAAACTCTTCTTTTTCTATTAGGTTAAGTTTTATTTTCTCTATCGAAGAATGCTGTTTAATTACACGAAAATTATTAATTTTAACAACAGTCTATCATGCTGGTTTATAACTTACAGAATAAACATTAACTGTTTGCCCTTACGAATTTTCTATATTTTGAACTTTTTTTAATAATATTTTTTAATAATATAAGTTA
This sequence comes from Pardosa pseudoannulata, assembly GCA_032207245.1. Classification (NCBI taxonomy): domain Eukaryota; kingdom Metazoa; phylum Arthropoda; class Arachnida; order Araneae; family Lycosidae; genus Pardosa; species Pardosa pseudoannulata. The sequence continues at coordinate 39,905,903 of CM063502.1, read as the reverse complement.
GTTTATAAATTCACTGGCATTTTGTCGATTGTTTCTCCAGTTTCAACTGTTTTTTTGTTGATTATACATTTTAGCATATTTTTAATAAAATGATCACGTATATAATAAAATTTTAAACTATTGCTTACATTTTATTAACCTTAATTAACAATCATTTATCGCAACTTTCGTATTGACTGCTGAAAATCAGTTTTAAAATTTTATCAAATTTCTCCCAAAGTAAATTTTTGTCTCAAGAGGTCTAAAAGTAATGAAGTCAAAATATCTTTTTATAAAGAAAAGTAATTGAAAAATATATGTATCTATATTTAAAATTATATTAATAAAAAAGAAGCCCTGAACTTGGAAACAATGAGTTCTTTTCTCAAGTATCTGCTATTTTAAATTTCAATTATTAAAAATTTCTTCACATAGAAGTGGTGAGAAAAAAAGGAATATAGTCTTCCATATAGTCACTTTCTCCCCATAATGCGTTCGTGAAGCGAATTTTACTCATGCCAGTATTAAGCAAATTTTTCTTAAGGTTGCATGCACTAAAACTTTTTACTCTCCCTTTATAGAGTAACTGCTTTCTTTGTAAAACTAGAATAATCATCAGTTGAATCGCTAAAAATAACTGGTAGTTTGTAGGATAAATATTCTGATGGTAAATAATTGTATATTCTTTACAGTTTATATTTAAAGTAGAATTTTCGATTAGTTCCTTTTCGACATCATGAACACTTCTTAAGTGATATGATATATTTTATGGTACTCTGAATATCTTTATTTTAAGTAATTGTAGAAAATTATTACATTAATGATTCTATTGTTATAAAGTTATCCTAAGTACTTTCATAATCATCGGATTACTCTAACTATAAACAAATAATAAAAAAAAAACAATATTAACTTTTCCCAGGTATTTACTTTGTTATCTTTTTTATACACTATCATATTAAAGCAGGACTTACTATTTGATACTAAGCACGAACTACTAGATATCTAAACTAGAAGTAAAATTTTAAAGGCTAATTTTTTTATTCTAGGTTTATTTACTCCTGGAATTACAGACTGACTCTGTTAAGAACGATTAGTTAAGATTTGTTAAAAACGATTAGAAATCTCTGTTAGTCAGTAGAGTTTAAGCTTTATTTTGTTTGTTCCCCATTCTAACATTAACTAGCGATAACATTATTTCTGTCATGTGGTTTAAAGCTGTATGTTTAAAACACAATTGAACATAATACGCAACAATGCATTGTGATTTAGACATAATATTAAAAAAACGATATATGAACACAATATTTATCGAGATGTCACTATGTCCCTAATATACTTAGATGAAAAGTATATATAAGTATAAAAAGTTTGTGTTTGCATATTAAGAACGTATACTCTATAAACATGATAAATTGAAGCATTATGCAACGTACAAAATTTGCCATTTAAGTGTAGTATAGTTCTTATTTTTGATATTTACATATAACATTTAAATTCTTATAAGATATTTTATATTACAAAATACATTAGAATTCCATGTTTCTAAATATTGTTCTTTTCTATATAAACGACTTCCTTTCCATTTTAAACCTTTTTAAAAGTCTCGAGAAAAAAGTTCCTGTTATAAACAAAATATCGTCCTAGTACTTCAAGTTTTAACCTGCACTCTGTTTTCCTGTCTATTTATATAACATTAAAAGTATATTTATTTCACGTTATAGTTCATGAATCAGCTACCATATAATTATCGTACACTGAGAAGTACGAGAAAGTAATTTGATGTTTAAACTGTTGAAATCAATTTGGGCTTCATAATTTTTGCATAATTTACCACTAAGTTACAGTAGTTTATTTTCTCTAAGGAATAATCTGTTTAGTTGCCTACAATACTCTGCGGTTTTCTAAAGTATTGCTTCATTTACTCTGAGTCAATAACATTTGCCCTTTAGTTTTTTCGTGAACTTTATCTGAGGAAGTTTAACTTTTTACTTTGAAAATTATTCAATGTAACAAGAATTTCTTTTGATAAAACTCAAACTTATTATCCCATAGAAATTGAAACTAGTTTCGTATATTTCCTATTTTTAATATTTACTTTTAGCATTCAAATTCTTTCCATTATATATATATATATATATATATATATATATATATATATATATATATATATATATATATATATATATATATATATATATATATATATATATATATATATATATATATATATATATATATATATATATATATATATATATATATATATATAATAATACAAATGGTATTTGTAGTAGCTTTAAAGTGCTACTTAAAAATATTCTAGAGTTGTTTTTGTTGGAATATTTAGAAGCTATAGATGTTAATTATACCTTTATTTCTTATTTCATAGTGTCACAGGTTTAGCGTTGTAATACTAATAGAAATTTACTACACGAAGATAGAATATATCAGAAAATATTACAAAATAATGGATAGTAATGATAAAAACAATTTGGTATTTTAAATGCCTTCAATAACTTCAAAATGCACTCTTAAAGAAAACAAGAAAAAACATTGTTTCATTTTACTGAAAATTATAAATGATAGAAAATAGAATTTAGAATTTAGGTAAAGAATCCTCAAAATAAATGATAAACTAAACAAATGACCGCATATAAGGGCATTACAGTTTATTGTTATTAGATGCATTAAAAACTTTTGAATTTTTGAATTTTAAAAATTTGATTAAAATAAATGCTTAAAGCTCTTACTTTGAAATTCATTGCTTACGTCAGCCCAATAAGATGATTTGATTGCAATGAGTAGAAAAGCGAAAATTTCTCTGATTCGCCATGATTCGGCATTTTCTAGGCCTCCAAGGAATTTAGTGCTTATTAATCAAAATTTAAGGGACTAATCCCTTACAATCCAATCATTTTATCATCAATTTATCCACATCAGTGATTAGATTTAGAGTAAAAAAATTGTTACTCAGAGCTAGTCAAAATTAAATATTCTTCACTGCTGCATATAATTTTATTAAGATGAATGCATAATTTAAAAATATAATCTGAAAATGCTTTCTTTAAAATGTACTTTCTATGTGAAGGTCTGAAAACAAATTTTGCATTTTTCATAACATACATTAAAGTATTAAACAGGGAATTTTATTTTTATTTAATTGAACTTTTTCATCGAAGTATTAAAATCTCAAAATTTGCAAGTCACCTGCACGGTACATGAACAACTTACACCCTGAACTTTTCGTTGACTTCTTATTTACCAAGTACTTACATGCAGTATTTGCTCTACAGGGATGAGAGTGGATTTAATGGTTCAACTAGACTTATATTATCTAAAGTTCCCTAAAAAATACACTTTTAATACTCATGTAAGTAGCAATAAAGCTATAATTAGACTTCAAATGCTTGTAATAGTACTTAAGGAAAAACAAATAATATAAAATATAGAGAAGATGAAAAAACACATTTTCAAAGTATGTTTTCAAACTACTTTCGTGTTCTTTTCCCGTAAAATTTTAGTTGCTTTTGTCTTTTTTAAAGATTTCTTTATTCAAGTTTTATAATCCAACTAAATGAGTAAAAAGATAAATACTGTTGTGAGTTTCACTAAAAACTCATTTCTTTATGAATCTACATTAAGTAGAATGCCTTTTCTCAGATTATATATCTCTGTTTGGTTGTTGTTTAAAATAAAAAATGGCTACAAAAACTCGCAGTTCATATTTCTTTGTAGGTTTATATATCAAACTGTAATTATCAATATATAAAAGAATAATTATAAAATATCCATTTTATGAATAATAAAGACTCTCTCTTTTATTTTGAGAAGCATTAGGTATATGATTTTGAGAATCATTTAGTATTGGACTAAACCTGGACATTTGTCTTTCTAACTTTTGGTAACTTTAACTGAAATATATGGGCTTTCGTAGAACCTTCTAAGTACTGACTACTAAACGGCAAGGCAAACATATACTCGCACGTCGTATTTCGCTGGCTAACAGAGTAAACTGAAAACGCCCATCAGACGAGCTTCTACTTTACCAACACACCTATACTTCCCTTCACTGTCTCTATATTTATTCAGTACAACAAATTCCTAACACTACTCGTCTTCCATTATCATTTATAGACCGCCTACTGTAACCAAAACTGAATCTGGAAAATTGGAAGGAGTCTTTGACAGAAAAAGATGTTGCGTCATTCATTTTTGTGTTACAGTTAGGAAATTTGTTTTACAATTTTATCCCCATATAAAGTAGTAAAAATATACTGGCAGCTTCATTGAACCCAACTAAAGAAGAAATTATTAAAACAAAGTATCAAAATAAAATATTTATACTTAGAGGCTCATTTTTATAATCATTGGGTTGCATGTTTTATACTTCTGTGACGTCTTGTGTAATTTGAGATTTAAGTAAATAATATTGCACTGTTTTAAAAATAAACTAGCGAAACATATTTGATAGTAACTACAATCTTTATTGTGACATATAGAAGGTACGCTAGACAAGTTTGTTTAGAGACTTAGTTTTACTTTCTTATCTGAGTGATAACTTTAAATGGAATACAGAGTGCCTAAAGTTAAGAGATAAACATAAAAATATCGTCCTTTTGTCTAAAAAGTTTTATTTTTTTAAGTATGCAGTATCAAATATTTTATTAAATGCTGAGTGAATAATATTTATTTGCGCTCTTACCTCTTATTTTGTGGTGAATGAAAATAGTCTAAACTTTGGAAAGAAGTACGAAAATAATCACTGTGGAACATGACAAAAATAAATTACATTAATTACGAGAATGCATAATTTATGTAAGGGGCTTTTAATGATATTTTATTTTGGGTTTGAATGGTGATTTTTAAACAGAAGTAGAAGATGCTAGTTTAAGAGAAAATCATAATATTATGTAAACATAATATTATGTTAAAATTTGAATAAGTGAAATTAAATGTCTCTTATTCTACTCTACACTATTGAAGGGTATATATACACAAGGGTATAGCACATTGATGAATAGAAGAGTATTGTTAATAGTTATGAGCGGTAATTTCTAATTCAAGGGACTAAACATGAAAATATCACCTAGGCAGTGTATAAAGGTTTTTAATTCAAGCGTATGTATATCATTAAAAAAAATTGTATGCTAAAGAAAATTCTATAGATTTGAAGATGGAAAGCTGACTTCTGTATGACTGCAAAAGCTTGAAACGTTGGAGAAAAACTGAAAAATATTATCTACGGTAGACCAAATTAGGAAATTTTATTTCTAATTTTGTATACAATGGTATATATTTGATTGAAATGTATTTCTGGGTATATCGGCAATAATTGTCGCTGATTTATAAATAAATTCAGAGAGTCTAAAATAAGATTTAAGCCTCACATATTTAAAGATTGGTCTAAACACGTGTAGCAAATAAAGGCACCAAAACACATTTTATTCATTTTATATCATTTCTGGGAAATTAAAAGACTTCACGAGAAAAGGTAGTTGCAACTATACAGCGAAAGAGATAGGGACTAGTACTATTATTATATCCGAAATAGAGTATGCAAACTTTAAACTATACAATATTTTTCGTGTATGAGTTATAATGGATTCTAAACACAAGCATCCTTATAGAGAGTAATAAGGAAGTCAACCTTCTAAGGAGACTCATGTAGCGCTTACTTTGGCATTCATTTCAATTTAAGTCATATATAAATGTCAAAGAGTATATAAACATTTTTTCTGTCCATTTAATGCGTTAATATATATTGTCATATGTTTTAAGAATCACGTTCGGGATTGGCTCGTTTAAAACGTTAATATGTAAATATACATATCTCTGGATTTGAGTTTTACTGACTTTATTTAAAATAAATTTAGAAAACCTGCTCTCAGCAGATTGTACTTTCTTCAAACCCACAACACTTATTCACTACAGTAAGTAATACCCACATCGTCTACTGTACACTCGCAAACCATTTATAATAGGTAATTCTCTACAAAAATAATAGTTTAACTTTTTAGATAATGAAAAGAAAAAACATTATGTTACCATGTCTATATTATAAAGAAATTGTTTTATACTTCTCATAAAGTTCTCATAAAGTAGCATTTATAGTAAATCTGTCAAGAAGAAATGTTTTAGGGGTTAAATTACCGTTTAGATCTGAAAGTAAAACCAAGCTACTAAGATAACTACAAACTAAGATATCGCTTTGTATAGTATACATTCCATACACCCAGATAAAGCTCATAGTTACTACTAGATCTGCATCTCTGGTTTATTGTGAAAGTGGGAGGAATATTATTTACGTAAATCTAAAACCGGCATCCAAATGATTATAAAAAGTATAGCTGTCTCTAAGTATAAATACTCTGTGTCAATCATTCATATTTTAATTGGTCTCAATAAAACTGCCAGTTTATTATTACTGCTTTAAAAGAGAGAATGTTTGTGAAACGCATAAACTATGCCTGAGGTTGTCAAGCTAAATTAAATTTAAAAAAAAATCAGAATTTTACTTGAACGAAATAGTTCATGAACTAAATATTTTAAGATGAAGTAAAGATTTAAGAGTAAGCAAGTACTTTCATTCTACAACTTTCTGTGTTCGACTCCTACTAACTTTCCAGAATGAGTTTGTTTGCCTGAGGTTGTCAAGCTAAATTAAATTTAAAAAAAATTCAGAATTTTACTTGAACGAAATACTTCATGAAGTAAAGATTTTAAGATGAACTAAAGATTTAAGAGTAAGCAAGTACTTTTCTTTTACAAATTTTTAGGTTAATTTAGGAATCAGGATTCAAGGACTTGAGACTCTAGCTTGAAGATTGTAAGCGTTTCTTATCTATTAGATTCGGGGTTTAAAACATCGACTTTAAACTACGAATTTTAATATTTTAACTTTTAAACTAAAGGGTAGCACTCCATTATTCAAAGGATCACTGAGCCAGTTTGATCTTTTTATGCAGATAAACTCACATAACTTTGCTTTTATCTTATATTTAACCTTATTTAAAATTTAGATGCTTTCATCCAATCCTTCAGTCTCAGAAAATTTAAAATAAACTAAAAACCAATCATTATATCAGATTTGACTTACGCATGTACCAGCATGATATAAATGTTAGAAGCATAATATCCCTATTCTGTTAATGTTGTGTTTAGATGAGTTTAAATATTATTTTAAAGAAAATAGAGTAGTTAATAACGCTTAGAAATAAAATACATGAAATATAATTTTTAGGTTTAGAATGAAATATAATTTTCATATTTGTTTAGGGTATTTCTAACGATTTATAGTTCCTTTTACTAGATGTGTGTCTAATAAATTTTTACATTCTCTTAAAACTCTTGCTGTACTTTAAAAGTTCTTCATCAAGATAAAGTTTAGGAAAATTATCAATGAACCGTAACGGAATATTTCAGGCTGTCATGTTTGAAAGGAAAGTAAATACCCGTGAAACATTTCGGATAAATGTGTGATTTCGAAATGTTTCATTAAAGGTGGAACATTTATCTTAATTATGTTAGCTTTGAATTCCTGAAATGAGATAAAGTTAATTCTGTTAAAAGTTTTGAATTAAAGCAATTGCGTGATAGGGTGCCCGGTAATATTGAACACTTGGCACTGAATTTCATTTTGTTACGTTGCACTTATGGGAGATGAAAATAACTAAAAATCAATAAATTAAATTAACCTGGCATTAAACTTGTAGAAGTCATTTAAAAACTCTTTTGTTAATATAAATTTGAGTACAGCATTTCATCAGAATGTTAGTTTTCTAAGGAAGCAGCAATGTAGTCTTTTTAATACCTAAGATTTATTTTGTGAAAATTTGCTTAGAATTTAGAGATTTCGTAAAATTAGGGAAAAACTTTAAAAGTTCTTCATGTTCCTTAAAGTTTTTCTGGGATAGCGGTGAATTTTAATAAGGGAGAGTTATGGGAAGTTTATTAGAATATGCATAGTTACTTGGTAATTTTATTGATAACGATTCAGTAATTTACACTTATTTAGTAGCGGGTATATAACTATTACGCTTTTTTTCATTACATTATGCCTTTATATTTTTATACTTCATACACAGCTAATAGGGGATTAAAATGGATCAGCTTTATCCAATGTAGTTATTCTATATAGAATGTAATTTATTCCCCATTTTCTTCTTTAATTACATAATATGTGTGCAATATAATTTACTTCAACTTTATTTTCATGCCAACACTTGACATATACCTAGTGGTGGGTAGGCAGGCTATTCTTTATGGTATACCTGTTATTAGTTTTTTACGAAATTTTTCTGTCATTTTGCTGAACTGCAATCTAAACATATTTAATGAAACATTTGTTTTCTTTACACCTAAAGAGATTTTTAAGGTAAAGGAAGTACTTTAAGCTAAAAAGCATTCTTCTTAGTCATAACAACAATCTTTATTCTGGCAGTTGGGAACATTTTGTACTTTATATTTGCAGTCAAGGTGGAAAATATTTCGGATTTCAGTTTGGGGATTTCTTGAATTACCAAGTTATAGTTTACTTTTAGCTATTAAGAGTACAGATTTTTAGTCTGCAAAATCTTTTACATTTTCTCTTCTTTGCTAAGCCCTTTACCTACATTTGTTGCATCTTATAAATGCATTATCTTCAAGCGTATGTTATAGTAAATTAAGTTAAATGTAATTCGTTTTCTTTACACCAAAAAAATGTTACACTGGAATATTTATGCTATGGGTAAGATGAAAGTTTTGAAATCACAACTCACTTCCATCTACAGACAATTTTCTGCTTTACTTCAGATGATCTTTCTTTTTATGTTTTCTTTTTAAGTAGATTTAATTTAAAATACTACACAATTTAAACAAATATTTGCCTTATATGTTCTGATATTCACCAAGTATAAAAAATTTCTTTCATAGATGACTTTCATAGTGAAAGTTAGTGTCTAAGACTACGAGATTACTTTATTTATAGTTTATTTAAAATATGACCGTTATAATTATACCTGTTTTTATATCTTATGAATAAATTTAACTTGTACTGGAGACATAGCAAACTAACTTCATATGCTTTAAAAATGAACACACGGCTAAATAAAATTCCAGCAATGACACCCATATCCTTATAGTAGAGTGCGAGGTAAATGACTATCAATGTTTGGTTAGACTTGTGTTCCAAAATGTGCTTTACTTTTTAAAAAAATATTTATTCTTTAAATGGAAAACGCAATAAAAATGTTTGTAGGTGGTACTATGTATACGCATAGCTTTATCTAAATGAATGTAATTATATTTCCTATAAAATGTTAATATTGTTTATTTTTCATTTCACAGTCTTATCTCGTCTGCAGAAATCGGGAAAATGTATGTATATATTTAATTTGATTACAGATAAAATTGTATTTGATATGCTTTAAATACATTTATATACAAGGATTACAAGTAAATATAAGTGACTGAAAAATAAGAGCTATTATTTATTTATCATTTTTTCTAGACTCTGTGGTTCTAAGTATAATTTATTGTCGTAAATATTACTATTATTTCATACATCTTTACCATATCTATATAGAAATCTCGAGGATTAAAAATAACTCGCAACTTATAAATGTTCAACTTACAATGTATATTGAGCAATAAGTGTTCAATTTTAAATATCTAACAGTAAATGTTTTATATTCATCTGTTTATCACCAAACTACATGAATGTGGGTTATCAATTTCACACCTGAAGTCTTTATATTTTTCAGCATTAGAAAATTTGCGCTTGAAATATCTATTGATTTTTAAGATTTTATTTCTTTTATGGTTTTAGATTATTTTACTCTAATCTACGAAAAAGTCATATTTGATAAAACTTCCAAAAGTTTAAAATTATTTAAATTCTTAGGTACTCAATCATTATTCATCTCGGATCATTGGTAATTATCTGATTCAATTTTAACTATTCAGTGACCGAATTCCGTTCAAACTATTCTCTACTTTTTTATAGAAATCCATCATCCCAAGTAGTTTCAGCATGATCAAAATACGTATACTGAAATGGAAAATCATAGTAATTAAGGATTCATTTGCAGATTACTGTAGACTGAGGTACAGCATGGAGCTCTTTTATTTTAGCACTGAACAGAAAGCTTGATGCAGATTCAAAACAACTGAAAACTTTACTTGATCTTTTTTCATGTTGTGAATTTATTGTGTTATCCCTTTTTAATTTGTACACCTATAAAAAGCAGTTTTTTGTAATTACTTTTGTGTAACAAAGGAAATGCCCCCGTTTTGTCCAAATAATAGCATAAAATTCAGCTTAAAAATATTTACTTTCTACATAAATTTTCTTCAGAATAAAATTGTTATTAGATTCTAAACTATATATTTCTTATTTTTCTTGAGTTTGAGGTATTCAAATTTTTTTACTTCACACACAGAATAATTCTCTAAAACTCAACCTGATTAATCTTACCAATATAAAAACTTCGATAAAATTGAATATTAACATAGTAACCAGTGGAGATCAGTGGCATTGGGATACCGCTTCACGCTGTCCTGGATCAGGTCCGAGGCTCGCTTCTAGAGCTATGCAAGGTTTATTCAGCATTTCATCCCTTCAGTGGGTAGACAAACGGAGGACCAAGCATGTTTCGGAACTTAACACTAAGGGGTACGCGTAATGTTAATCAGCATGTTAGGACGTATGCTTCGGTTTCCAGGGTCCATGGTTTCGAAGACGGAGACTGACACCGTAGGTCATGGCCCCTCTGTTGGGCTGTATCGAGGGGAAGTTTAGTTTTAGATACCTAACGTACTGCAACAAATACATTTTAAACACTATCAGGTTATTTTTTTTATTTCTCCTTCAAATCTTTTTCTTATGATGCCAAATTTAAGAAAAACATAAGAATATATACTTAGCTTCATATGTATTTCCATCTGAAAATTAAAAACCATTTTTTACTTCTTTTGAGTGAATATTAGACAATTCTGTTTTCCCTATATTGGAAACTTTTAGTTTAATGTACTTACTTATAATAAGCCAAATACTGTACTTATCAAATAATAAACATTTAAAAATATGTTAGTGTGATAATGCGCGCTCATAAAATATTTTCAGAAAGCAACAGTATCCACAAAGAAAAAACAAGGAAAAAAACAGACTAATATAATTTTCAATACATTAGGCTTCCTCTTGATAAAATTTTACCTAGCTCTGTCAAGGGGATTTGACTCAATTTTGGCATTTATTTTCTTGTTGATAATGGTCTCAAGTAACAAACACTTCGCTTTTATTTTAAATAAAATCTTTTTAAATCTAGATTTCTTTATCCCCAATGATTCTCTATAAGAGTAAGACGAATTTTTCTTCAAATTCACAAAGTTGCCAAGATTCTTGATTAACTTCGATCCTCCACTATTTTTAAAGCTTTTGGATCATTATCTCATTAAATTGTAGCTTGGAGTGGTATTTGTTTTGGCCGTAATAGATATTTTCTGTCAATTCCCATGATTATTCATTTATATCTTTGATAAGATTACTGGTTGTTTTCTTCAGAACAGATATCTGCTGATATATTTGCACTTTTATAAAGACAGTTTGGTTTTGTTTTTTAATATTTTAATTTTATAAATTAATAACTAACTCATAATTTTGTTAGAAGCATATTTGTCTTTGGATTTAAATAGCATGTAAGGTTCACTTTGTATATCGATGAAAGAATTGTAATCGTTTAGTTTATGTTAACTTGTGAAAACGAATGTTGGCAACAGATTTATGGTTGTCAATGTCAGCCATGGTTGTAACTTACGCAGCTGCTTTACCAACTATAATAAATCTTTGTGTTTCTAATTAAGAACTGTTTCTTAACATCTAAATTTCACGAGGCTGATTTTAAATCAACCTTATAAGCAAAACATAAACTGTAGCATGCTCAAACAAATAACAAAATTTATTACTAGAGGACGGGGTTTTTTAACTTTATTTCTGTAATTGTTTTGAAACAAAGATTTGGTTTTGGTTTTCTACTTTATGATCTACCCTGTTTTTTCTAAACTATGGCTAATGAGACCGGAATTTACTGCTCAAATCCTATCCCGAATGGATACGAACATCTATGCTAGTAGAGGAATTTAAACCACAAACTCTAGAACTGAAAAGCAAGCCCCATCTATTTTTGAAAGGAAAAAGAAGATACGCTTCTGGTAAATAACTTCAGTTTCTTTCCTATAAATTCGGTAAATAACTTCAGTTTCTTTCCTATAAACTCTTTACAAACAATATATTCTTTATAGTATTAAATTACAGTACGAGTAAATGCCTTTAAATTGTTAGTAAACTGTAATGAACTATATATATTTCAGTGGATTTCTAATTGATTTCTCGCAGTATTATTAAAAAATAGATAAAGGCTTTTTTATTTGTAGGAAGTTATCTTTTTTAAAGCTTGCTTAGGTGTAAAATTAATTTTTCTGTTCAAAATTGGCCAAATAATTTCCTTTTACAGTTCGCATTAAAAATACGACAGCATTTTTATGAGCAGAGAAAACTTAAAAATATTGTATCTTCATTTGTCGAGTATAAAGCATAAAAAGTTTCTTCGGTTCTTCCATTTAAGCTGTAACCTAGGGGAAAAAAGTTTAACACTGCATTTTTATGTAAGTACGCGTTTCCAGGACGTGGTCTCAAATGGAATAAGAAATACATGACTAACATATGGAAGCACGAACGGAAGCGATGATTCTAGAATGTCAATAAGCTTTCGAGGATAAGGATACAAAAACTTTCTAGAGTCCTCACAGAATAATCAAAAAAGGAATGAATATTTACGCATTTCCTACCCCTTCCTCATAGCTTCAGTATAAGTAGATTTTGGAAAGTAAGCAAGCAGCCAAGATTACAAACCTATAATCCAAAAGATCTCGTATTCATAATAAAACAAAATTAATAAATAAGGAAATATATACATTAAAATACTTTGCGATGATAAAATTAGGAAGAACATTGAATTTATGGTAGCAAAATTTTAGGAAGAGTTGGTATTTCCATAAAAAAGAGACAGTGTATACTTAAAAGTTTTTTTTGTAAAGAATTAACTCAATATTCTGAAATTACTTAACATATACTTTGGAATATAACTGTATAAATAACATTTTGAAAAATTGAAAAAAATTAAATACCAATTTCATTAAATTAAATTTTTGAAATACATTTCTTTATTTCTCAAATGTTCCTTACTAGCTGCTTATCAACTTTTTTTTCTGTTATTCTTGCTTTAAAACTACTTACAAATATGTTATCAACTTATTAGCGTATTATTTTGTTGCTAGATCAATTGATTTATAGAAAAAATTTTTATGTAAAAAATTATTTTTTTGTAAAGAATTAACTCAATATTTTGAAATTACGTAACATATACTTTGAAGTATAACTGTATAAATAACATTTTGAAAATTAAAAAAAAAATTAAATAGCACTTTCCTCAAATTCAATTTTTAAAATATATTTCTTTATTTCTCAAATGTTCCTTACTAGCTACTTATCAACTTTTATTTCTATTATTCTTACTATAATACTACTTACAAATATGCTATCAACTTATTAGAGTATTATTTTGTTGCTAGATAAATTGATTTATACAAAATGTTTTTACGCTTTTACGTAGTTTCTATGAAAACTTTGAGAATGCTAAACTTAAATTGAGCTGTAATAGTCTAAAAAATTCTCACTTTTAAAACTGATTCTCAGATTTACTTAAATATACATAAGGTATTCTGCAACCGTTTCGCAGAAATCTATGATAAATTAAGTAGCAAAAAACATTTCAACACTTAACAAAATATTTCATACAAATGACTTGTTAAAAATATTAATTAATAATATTTTTAATGTGATTAATTTATTTATGCTTCAATTTATATATGAGCTATATTTCTTTACTCTGAGTCTATAATTTGTCAAAACATTACTTAATGTCCACATTCTTTTAATTATTTATATAAATAAACATTGAATAATATGCAACAAAACTATGCGTAATTAAACATGAATAAATATTAATTAGTTTAAAGTTTTATCATTTAAAACGAAAAAAAAATGTTAAATATGCTTTAAATTTTATTTTCCTAATTAACGAAAAATTTAAACAGTGCATAAAAATTTTCATAAAATAATTTTCGTTATCATTAATTTTCTAGGCGTTTTGAAATAGGAAAACAATATTTTTAAAAACTTTTCATTTTATGACACAATATTGATTCCCTTGACACACGTCAACGTAAGTTCCGACTGTGCAAACAAACTTCAATACAAAGAAAAATTGCATGAAATATTTTAAAATGTTACTAGCTTGCTAAAAGTAATTACATTTTATCATATATATATATATATTATCTGTAAATATTTTAAATATATTAACTCCAAATTTTTATTCAGATTATTTTAGTGAAAAGATAATAATAAATGAGAATTTCCTCAACATAGAGAATTAAGAGATTTTTAATGATCTCCTCTTTCTTAAGTCATGAAATATAAATTATAAACTTAAGTACATATAGATGTAAAAATGCAAAAGAGAGATAATTAAAGTCATTATATATATATTTTTAATTTATGTAATAAATAAGTAAAAAATATAATACATTATATTTAATAAATGGATATTTTTAGGAATGAAAATGAGGGAAAATCTGAAATACTGTCGTCTAACGGAACTGGTTCGGAATTTTCATCATGTCTTTTCCTTAAATGATCTTCAATACCATTCATCATGTTAAACAATTATTCAGTACCATTAATATCATTTGTATTAAAATTGAGTCATATTTTATTCAGCATCAGAGAAAACGACTTGGGACCTAAATTGATACGACAAAAATGTTAATATGGATTTCTTAAAGAATGTTTTGAAATATATTCGAGTCTTTTATTAATTATGTAGTTAATCTTAAATAACATTTATTATTCTATACAAATGATTTAGTATAATACTATAATAAATTGCTTAATCAAGATAGATGCGAAAGAAATTGAATTGATTTGTAAATTTTCTTTAGATTAGTGGTAAAGTTGCTAGCGACTAATACCAAAGTTCTAGTGACTGTTTTGAGTACAGGAGTCACCTATATTTTTCAAAACATTATGATTTGAATAAAGCCTTTTTTAGTGAACACTTCCGTGTTTTTTTATTTATGTGGTTTTTTTAATACTTTCCTAAGAAAATTAATCTATTTTACAGCACTTTCTTTCTTCTGCAGAGGATAATTGATTTGCCAGAATATTCAATACCTCCATTAAAATGGTGTAGAAGTTAATTACCTTCTCATGTGGGAGAGTAAGACGAATTACAGTATTTTTAAAACACGTTTTGCAATTTCTTCCCATGATTAATTATAGATGAAGTGCTACATGAAATTTATATTTTTACAAATTGTGTTGAAATTCTTTTAGAGGTTAGAATTTAGGCTTAATTTCACACACAAATGTAGTAAATTACATTTTTTATTGACCCTTAGATCTTTAAATTCTGATGCAATCAAAACGGTAAAAGACCGCAATGAAATAAATTTAACTAAGATAAAGCTCGTATATAACGTAAAAATTTCTATAAACCTAATCATTAAAACTTTAATTTATTATAACTACTAATTGAATGAAATTGTTATGAATGATATAAAAATTAATGTAGTTCCAATGCATCTCCTTTCTATAAACATAAATATAATAAAATTAAATAATTTGTAGTAACAAACTTTAACACTAAATTTAATGAAACTTACAGTATTTTTAATCTCTTTTAATCTCTCTCTTTTAATCAGATGGTTGGTGTGTCATGCCCGTCTAGAATTATATTTCTGAATTCTAAAGGAAAATGGTTATCATTGCTTTAAGAGGTTGGATTTCTAAGAGTAAGTCCTCGTAATTTGGAAGCGAGAACTGTACAAAAGATTATAGTCTTGACCTGCTACCTCCAAAGATATCGTTTGAACTTGGAGGGCATTCAACCATGAACCATTTTACGTGCTTCAACTGCCGTTAGTAAACACGATGGTCTTTAGGCAGCTTGAAAATTCATTTTGATTACGATGCTTTTTTATCCCCTTGGATCGTTCTAATCAGATTGATAACTTCTTATTGTCTTTTTTCTTTTATGTATATATGTTCTATATTAATATTTACTATTCTATATTAAAATTTAAATATTTTCAACATAATAGACTTTTCTAGATTCATTATGAAATAAAAATTCTTTTAACTTAATAGTCTAACGTTAAAAAAATTGCTTCTTTTTTCCATTTAAAATAGTATATTTTAATATAGCTTGCAAAATATTCATCAAATTAAAAAAGTGAAGTATTCTTACACTCATATAGATTTATTTAATAATATTATCTCATATATAATTCATAATTAAAATATGCGTAATACAAACAATTTTTTTATCAATTTGAATTACAATGTTTTATTCTATAAACTAAAATTGCAATGGCATGTGATAATTTAATATCTAAAAATATTAAAATCTATCAAGATTTTAAAAATTATAAAATAGCATTTATTATTCTATAAAATGAAACACATTACTCGTGTTACTATAATTTTAATTAACAGAAGAGAAATAATAATTAATTTCCATTTAATATGAAAATTTAATTTCTAAATTACATATTTCAAAATTTATTTTGTGAGTAAGTAGACTTCTATTCCTTCCCTTGATGTATACATTCTATATATTTTTAAGATATATTAATTTATATAAGAACTAATTTTTTATAACGGTAAACCTTAAATAACGATCTAGGAAAAACCTTATTTTAAACGTATCAGAATTTTTCATTTAATAGGGATTTAAAAATCAGCTATTACAATGAAGTACTTGAAAGTTGCATGTTCCTTTAATATTATAGCTGTAATAATCAGTTTTAATATTCTTTTACACTTTAGTCTTTTCTAAATCTTATTCGAAATATTATGGTTTTCTGCATTGATTTTAATCTTCGTTCCTTCAAAATGCTATATTTTATAATGATCGCTAGAAAACTATAAGAAAATACGTAATTTTATAACTCAGTGAATTGAAATAAATGTGGAGTTCTATTTTCTAAAAGTTAATCGTTTTTATCTTGGATTCCAATTTAGGTAAAAGTGTGGGAGACTCGAAAATGGAATTTGAAAGAGAAACTATAAGAGAATAAATGTATCTCTAGAGGTTTTTAGCAGTAAAGTAAATATTTTAGCTTTTGTAAATTGGATGTGAAAATATGTTTAAAATCTTGTCATTCCATGTCTCATTTCGAATATATCAGACTAACAGGAATTGCAAATGCGAGGATTAGATATCTTACTATTGCTTTGGATCCTAACTACGGCGAAATATACTTGAAAAGAAATAAACCAAAATACCTAACATACCTGCAATATTTTGATGACAAGTTTTAATTTAGTAAATATCACGAACGAGACATTAATGACTCATATAATAATTAAGAACAAACTTTAAAATTTTGTTAGATGGTCAGTAAAAGGCTTAATTCCCGTTTGAAGATAAAAACAAACAAACAAAAAGCTATCAGATATTGCATAATTTAGAGATATCAGATCTCCTTACGACTTTGCATATTAATATATATTTAAGATCAACAGAGAAATTTACAGAGAGAGAAAATAAAATACCATAGATGTGCAATATTTTCGATGACAGTTTTAAATGTGATAAATAAAGTAAGATAGCTGATACTTTTAATGAATGATATTAAAATTAAGAATCAAATTTGCAAATGTATTAGATGTACTTTAATGGGCTTAAGATCTGTTTGATGATTTCAAGGAAAAATCCTCACAGTATGTGATGATAAATGACAAGCTAATGATAATATTGAGAAATTATAAATGTAAATGATTAATACCATTATACCAATTATTAAAACTAATAACATAATTCAATAATGAGAAGAAATCCCCTTTAAAATTTTTATGCAGATGGAAATTTTCTCAAAGTGGGAATGTCAACATACATATTTTGTTCAACTTTTAGAATCACTTTGCATAAAATAAATAAAAACATTTATAGAAATAAAAGTTAAAAATATGAACTTGAAACGAACATTTATAGTAGAGAAATGTCAAATAAAATCTTACAGTTTTAAAACTACAAAAATGAGTCGATTGCTAAAAAAATAGACCTAGCTAGGAGAAGCTTAATAGCCTTTCATAGATGCAAGCATTTTTTGACACTTTGTTATTAAGCTGATTCTCCCTGTGAAAGCTGTTTTAGTGTCAAATCAGTTCTATTAGATTGGTTCTGCATACTTTAAATATTTTCTTAGCAGGACGAAATCTAAATGGTTCAAAAGAATAAGAGACCAAACAGTAGAGCTCTGCCTTTCTGTACCGAGTTCGTGGGATTGATTTTCGCTACTGGCATGGATATTCATATTGATTTCGAATCGATTTTAAGCAGTAAGATGCTGTTGAATAAGCCCCCAAGTGGCCAAAATTTGACTGTATCTCTCAAAACGAAGCCAACTAACAGTTTAAACATTTTTATCAATATTATGCAAATAACTTTCCAAAAAGGACAATCGTTCATATACCAACATTTTGTACTATACATATCATTTTAAACATTTGTTTGCTTTATAGAATTTAAGAGGAATATAAAATTTAAATTCTTAAAATTAAATCTAAATTCTCTCAATTTGAAAATTCTAAAGTAAACTTTATTAATTGGTATTTGTTTATTTTAAAGTATTTTCTTCACCACACGAATGTTTAAAGCTAAATGGTACGAAAGAAGTACAAAAGAACGGCAGGGCACTGCTTTCGGTACTGAGTCCATGGGATATGTTCCTATATCTGGCATGGTTTTTCGAAGCCCTTTGGAACTGAAACTAAGCAGCAAAATTTGATTTTAACGTTCAATTCGGAAAAGATTGACTTAACTGCTCACCAAAAGAAAATGGCCAAATATCATAATCAGGATTATGCACATCACCTGCCAAAAAGGTAATAATTCATAAAATTCACATTCTATGCTATACCTATAATGAAAAAAAATGTTTAAAGATCCTAATCAGAACCATGCCCAAGCCTGAGAAAAAGGACAATTATTCATAGACTCACACTTTGTACTATATATATAGTTCAAAATGTAATTCGTCAGAATAAGATTTGTATGTAAAATTTACATCTAAAAATTAAATTCCCTTTACTATCTTTTAAAAACTTAATAGATAAATTAATATTTAAAATAAATAAATAAAGCATTTAAAAATTATGTATATATTTCTATGATGATTATTTTGTACTTTAAAATGTATTACACATACATCGATATAATGTAGATACACCATTTGCTAGTTACGTCCTACAACTAATATTAATTATTGAGAGTTTAAAAGAAATAAAAAAAATATATCAGCTTTTATTCCTTCTTATATCAGATTTTATATGATATCTAATGTAATGAAAAATATTTTAAATGAAAATACTTGATTGTCTCATTGTCAAGGGCCTAAAAATAGAAAAAAATCAGTGTAAGTATTGATTACTGATATCAGCAGTCTGTTTCAAACGATGAACACATATGTTCTTTTCTGAGTATTTGTCAACAATAACATAAAAAAATTGTCAAAGTGTTAAGCAAAGAGTTCTGGACTTTTCTCTTAAATCTTCCTGGCTCAAATCCAAAAGCTAAACCTTTCTGTTTTGCTTGAGAGAAGAAGCTAACTTTTAAATTCTAGATGTATAGTAGGAAATACACGGCTAAACATTTTACTGCTTTAAGTTTTTCGCCACTTTTTACTTTTTCACCTGAAATCCTTATATATCTAAGACTTCTTAACCCCCCCAAAAAAAAAAATATTCATGGAGTATTTTTAAAATTACTCATGACGTTAAAGAAAGGTTAGAGAAGTCAACCGTTATATTATAGTTGGGAGCAATATGTGCAGGTAGGTCAACCGAGGAATTGTTGGATTTTAGTCTAGAAAGGCGGTGTTTTCTGAATACCTAAATACATAGAAAGACAAAGAGCGGTCAGTTTGACTGCTGTCTTTATATGACCTCAAAATTATATTTTCTTAACAATTTGTTTTTGATAAACGTTTTTAAATATCTTTAGTTATTAAATTCAAAATCACAAATTTAGATTTGGCTCATTGATTTAATATTTTTATTTTCATGAAATTAAAATCTATACATAATTTATTATTAATAAAATACAGCAACAAATCAACAATCATCATTAATGGTTAAATACACTTAAAAATCAAAATAGCTAATTTTAAATTTATAATAAAACTATATACACACGTTAACAAATTATACTATCAAAAACTCTTAAAATAATATTCAATTTGGCAAATAAAAGGAAAATATAGTGAAACCTAAAAACCAAAGTACAACAGTTTAATTTACGTCAAACAAACAAGTTTTAATTATAAACTCTCAAATTTATGTCCCAAATTTTTATGTTTGATTTCCGGGCTGGTACAAGTATTTCTGGACAAGTATTTTTTTATAAACTATCATATATCATTACAGATTTATTATTGAACTTTTAATCGTTTTACAATCAATTGTGTTTGCTGTGTGGAGTTAAATTTGTGAATAATATTTTTTCAGTTGAAAGATAGTTATTAGTTCTGCTTATTTTAACCAAGTACTTGAATTATATATTAAAAGTATTTTATAATTACTTTTCTTCAACAAACGTTTACCCAGTTTTAGAATTTATTTATATACTTGGATACTTTCATGTTTTTGTTTTTATTAAAATTTTTAGAATTGAGGTAAAATTGCAAAAATGATTATTTAATACATAGAATATGAATCAAAATAATGAAAAAACAAATAATAAAAATAAAAATAAAAATAAAATAAAATTCAAAATAATCAAAAATACAAAACATGAATATGAATTTTCCAAGTTATACTCGATTACGTAATAATAGGCTTCTTATAGTGTGTTAAACTTCTTCATTTAATGAAATATTAGTGAACATTAGTACATAATATACTATGTGCAGATGAATTTAATTTTCTTCTTCTGAGGGACTGATGTCTATTTTAGACGAAGCATCCCAATCAGCCCCTGTGATCTGATCCTATCCTTGGCAATGACCCTTTAGTGTCCCTTACGTAAGATTTTTCACATTCAACAAAGTCAAGCTACCTACTTAGTTGTCTTCCTCGCTTTCTAATTTCCAAAAGTTTGGTAAATATGAGCTTTTGTTTTAATGGGCTGTTATTCTTAGCTTTAAATAAATGCCCTAGACACCACATCCTGTGACTTTTTATGATCTTAACGATGTCTGTCTATATTTTCGTAGATTTCAAAGTTAAATATTGATCTCCAGACAGTTAAATATTGATCTTCAGAAATTTAGTTTTACCAATTTATTGATGAAATTTTATATTACTATATCCTTTTCAAGCTCAAGCTTATCATACCAGAATAATTTAATTTTTATGTGAAGTGTAGAAACCTTTCCTATAGCAGGTTATTTAATTAAAAAAAAATTGTTTACAGAATAAATATTGCACATAAATTAAACACGATTTACGTTGCTTAAATTTTATTTAAAATTGGCTACAACATAACCCTGCCGTGGAGAAAATGTCTGCTTGCCTATGAATAAATATACTCATAGTAATATATTTGGAAAATATATTTTGAAAATTCGATAAAATGATAGCTGAACTGATAGAGAGAATATCCTTTCAAGCAATCAATTCCTAAATTCCGCCTTAACCGGGTTGTTTCAGCCTTCATAATTTGTTTCTGAAATTCCTAATCTTTTTTTTATATATATTCATTGATTATATAAACGAACGTTTGTGTCTAGATCATAAATATTATTAAATATTTTGTTATACAAACATATGTACCATATTTTATGTTATACTATTAGAAATGCAATGCTTTATTCAGACTTTAACATTTGTAAATAAACATTTAAAATAGATTGAGAATTAATGCCCTAAATGACTGAAATGCAAATCATACTTTATTGGCTATTAAAGAGGAATTGTTTAATGAAGCTATTAGGAAAATTTCTGTATTGTAGGCAATTCATTGTTTGACATATGCATATATGGTTAAATAATCTTTAACTTTGTGACTTCTTATAAAATTATTATCTATATATATATTTCTATTCAAATATAATAGTAAAAATTTATTTAATAGTAAAAATTATTATTTCTGCATTACTTGGTGTTTCTTCAAATTGACAGCAAAAGATATTAATCAGACAAATATTTTTCTGATCTATATTAATAATCTAATTTATATATAAAAAATTATTATTTCTGCATTACTTGGTGTTTCTTCAAATCTAGACAGCGGAAAGAGGTATTAATCAGCATTACAAATATTTTATGTACGTATCTATATCAATAATCTATTTAACTTTATATATCAGTAAAAATTATTATTTCTGCATTACTTGGTGTTTCTTTATATAAAAATTATTAAACGGCATTCAAAATTTTGTGTATATCATAAATATTATTAAATTTATATATAGTAAAAATATTATTTCTTGTTTACTTGGTGTTTTTTTTAAATCTAGACAGCAAAAATATTAATCGCTTTACAAATATTTTGTACATATCTATAAATAATCAAATTTATATCAGTAAAAATTATTATTTCTGCATTACTTGGTGTTTCTTTATATCTAGACAGCGGAAAAAGGTATTAAACGGCAGGCATTACAAATATTTTGTGTACATATCTATATTAATAATCTATTTAACTTTATATAATAGTAAAAATTATTATTTCTGCATTACTTGGTGTTTTTTTTAAATCTAGACAGCAAAAAGAGGTATTAATCTGCTTTACAAATATTTTCTGTACATATCTATATTAATAATCTAACTTTATATAACAGTAAAAATTATTATTTCTGCATTACTTGGTGTTTCTTTATATCTAGACAGCGGAAAAAGGTATTAAAGAGCATTACACATATTTTGTGTACATATCTATGTTAATAAACTATTTAACTTTATATAATAGTAAAAATTATTATTTCTGCATTACTTGGTGTTTTTTTTTAAATCTAGACAGCGAAAAGAGGTATTAATCTGCTTTACAAATATTTTCTATACATATCTATATTAATAATCTAACTTTATATAACAGTAAAAATTATTATTTCTGCATTACTTGGTGTTTCTATAAATCTAGACAGCGAAAAGAGGTATTAATCAGCTTTACAAATATTTTGTATACTTATCTATGTTAATAATCTATTTAACTAAGTTTTATTTAACTGAACTTTAAAATGTTTTTAAACTGGTTCCATGGAACTGAAAATGTTAATAGTTCTTCGAATTAAATTTTTTGTAACATTATTTTTCCTCGAGTGATTTTAAAGTTTCTTGTCTTAATGACGTGTTGCAAATCCCGAAAAAGATATAGGAAAAAAGGTGAGGGGGTGAAGAGGGACCTAAGTTAAAAAAAATCAAGTGTGTCATCAAATTTCAAACAAGAGATTTTGTGGATTTCATTAATATTCCTAGAAACTCACTTGAGAAAATCAATATGCGACTTAATATGCAATTATTTAAAATGTAATGCATATGATAAAATAAAAATATTTATAGCCTTTAGATTAGCTTTATTTCTCCCACTGTTGTATTCTGAGCATTCTAAAAGATCAAGAATGGATTGTACTTATTGTCCTTAATTTAAAGTTCTTATTTTATATATGTCTCTTATATCAGGTATTTGATTTAGAATATATTTGTCTTAAAGAGACATAGTGATTATAATCTAAAAACTAGCATATAGCCCGTCATATGACGGGGTCATAAAAGTATTTAATTTTCTAGAATTGTAAAGTACCCTATGAGGCAGGTAAATAAATGATATTTAATAAATGTTGTTCCATTTTACAATTATGCAGACTAAAAATTATTCGTTTTAAACTTTACTCGCTTTTAATTTTGCTAACCCTAACTCATAAAGAATCCAATATGGATGCCTGCATCCATTACAGGTCTTTTGACCACCGCGGAATGCAATTGGTTCAAAGATGTGGGTTCAGGGAAAATCTCCAAATGTTGTCGAAGCTCAACAGCGGTACTCGGAAAGCGATGTCTTATAGGGAGGGGGACAGTTAAATCCCAAAGCTAGATCCCGAGCTAGATCAGTGATACGGCGATTAGCAATGGGGTTGTTTGAATACCCCCGATAGTTCAATATACATCGATTGAATCAAAGAAATCTTTGAGATTGAAGATATCGATTACAAGTCATTCCTCTTCACTGCTAAAAGACTGTGTTCCAAACATAAGATACGAAATCGATCGCAATAAACATGCCCTGTCCCCAACTATTGGAACAACCGTATGGAGAACTATTTCCCCTTTTATATGTAATAAATATTGTTCCATTTTACAATTATGTTCACTAAAAGTTACTAGTTTTAAACTTTACTCGCTTTGAATTTTGCTAACCCTAACTCATCAAGAATCCAGTATGGATGCCTCAATCCATTCCAGGTCTAACCACTTCAAAAATTCAAGGACAGACGGACAGATAACTTAGGCTATTATTATATAGGGGATGCTGAAATGAACTCAAGCAATACCTATGGTCTTTAATGTAGGGATTTTATTCACAGCAACTAGCTGTACATTAGAAAGATTCCAAACTGCCTGATACTATATAAAAAAACGGTGAGCAAACAAGTTAGAATACAATTAAGATCTGCAGCTCAAGAGCGACCGCGTCCCTCGCCGAAGAAGAAATATTTGTTTAATCATAAATAAATAATCAATTTATATATACTTGTAAGTAATAATAATAAGAACAAAAGAGGCCACCTTGCCTTAGTCAGGGTAAAACCCGTAACCTGCCTAATGACAGGCTACCACGTAAATGGATTACTTCAATTCATTATTGCATTATCAAAAATAAAATTTATAAAATAGAAATCTATTTTAGAATTCTAATTCGGGTTTATGATGTCGAAATATTTGATCGATCCGTAAAAGAAATAATACAAATTTTATTTGAAAATAAAAGATCTGTTTAGGTCAGCATTCATTTAATGATAAAAAAATTATTTTGAAGTTAGGAGTTATTATCACACTTCCTTTGTTTAGAATAAATTGTACAGGAATTAGGGAAGGTACATTTAAGTCTTTGTAGTCACTCTAAAGTAGCTGACAGATTAACGTTAAGAGGCTTGTATAAAGTACTCATATACACACAAACATATGTATACACACACACACACACATATATATATATATATATATGGGAGAGATTCATCCAAAGTCACAAAACATTTTATTTCTGGTGAGATACATGAAATACATACAACAGGCCAGAACTTCCAGAACATTTTGCTCACACACCATTTTAAGTAGGGATTATTCAGGTAAAAGGAATACGAATATTCTCTAAGCATAATTGATCACTTGATAAAAAATACTCATGTTTAAAGAGAACACGTAAACTATTGGCTAAACAAGTACAGACAGAGGCTGAATTAAATCTATAGCGAGTCTGGAGGGAAAAATCAGAATTACAGCGCAAACCCCAACGTAATTTATAAATAAAAGTTATTAAATTCATATTAAAATATGTAAATAAGGGATTTTAATATTACATATATATATATATATATATATATATTATATGTGTGTGTGTGTGTGTGTGAGTGTGTTGAGGAATAATTCTTCTTTTAAATCCGTTGTTTCACTTTAAAATAATGACTAAGATGAGTCTCAGGCATTAACTCACAAAATCAAGTCTATTAAAATGTCTTTAGTTACAGATTTACGATCATTAGTTCAAATCACACACCATGCTAATTATGCACGTGGGAAACCATGTGCGAATTGATGGTTAATTAAAGAATGTCGAATACGAATATGCTCAGGGGTGATCGGAAAGTGTCAGAACTTAGTCAGCACATTAGAGTTATACAATTTGGCAACCGTCAGCCGTAGGGAAGTCATATAACGATCGAGAATTATTAATTATAATTCAGCTTTACTATAATCGATTGAAAAAATTAACTAAATATCCCACACACATACATGTTACTTATATTACAATTCACAAAAATTCAGCTTTTAATGCTAATTAGGAGCAGAAAAAATCTTTCTCAATAAGGTATATTTACCTACATGAATATGAAACGAAAATATTGTTGTAATGATATTCACATGCTTAAAGGGTAAAGTTATTAAAATCATGTTTTACGAAATGTTTTTTTGGTAATATATAGTTATCACAAAGTAGCCAACTGAACGTTACTTGTTCTACCAATTTCCAGCGTAGATATTGAAGTATATAAAAAAAATTGAACGTATGAATGAATTTTAGTTTGGTACCTTAAAAGGAAAACATTTAGAATGTCCACTTCTGGTATGGAAGTGAATGATTTTAAGCATTTCTTAAAATGGAAAATCTATAATTTGGTTTGGTGCACTACGGTCTACTTTTTTGCTTGAAGTAAGTTAAGGAAATTGGGACTTACTGCATAAAGTCGCTTCGTAACGGGTACGAACTATACCACTCAGCCATCGTCCGGCCTGGTATAACTTTATATTAAATTCTTTTAAAATTTTTCTCTATGTAAATGCACTTAAATTGTTTTAGTATTAGTGAAATTCCATGGGTTATACTTTATAATATATACACCTTAAATATATTAACTGGTGTAAGTATACTGGATTTATAGACTGTCTTCACTGGTTTTAGAAAAAACTTTTTTTGAAATAAATATTGCTCATTTTTATCCAAGATTTATTTTGTCAAGGGATCATTACAACCAAAGCCTGAGAAGTATTACGTATAATAATTACTAGAAAATTATATTATTGACGTATTGATCATTTGTATTATGTATTGATATATTATGAGCTTTAGTGTTCTGGACAGCAAAGTCATTTACATTATAATAAAATCTTCCGTTTGTCTATCCAGAACAATTCTAGATGTTCTACCTCCAAAAACTTATTATTTTGTAAATTATATTCGTTACTACAATCTAAATCAAAGGAAGTATTGTGTATAATAATTACTAGAAAATTAAATTGTTGATGTATTGATTATTTATACTATCTACTGATATATTATTAGCCTTATTGTTCTGGAAAGACAAAGGCTTTTACTTTATAATAAAAACATTCGTTTGTTTATTCAAAACGACTCTGGTTGTTCTACCTCCAAAAAGTTATTATTTTGTAAACTATATTCGTTATTTATAACCCAAATCAAAAGAAGTATTACATATAATAATTACTAGAAAATTATATTTCTGATAAAATCAGGGAGTTTCTGGGTGAAACAATAAACATGATTCCTTCCTGGGTTTATCAGTTAAAAAATAATTATTTTCTTTGATAAACATCATTGAAGGGAAATCGAATTTTTAATTTATGTCAGTTTTAATCTCATATTATGTGATTATTAGTTTCTACCCTTTTCGTAAATTATACTAGCTTATTTAGTTATAATTTTTTTATTTGTTTTTATATTTGTTAGGTATATAAACTTTTGTGATAGACTTTTATTTATCAGTGTTACATGTGAATGTTAGTTAATGACTATCTATAATTATGGTTTGGTTTGGTTTGGAGTGCTACGGTCTACTTTTTGCAACACGAGGGCTAATGAGACCGGGACCTACTGCTTAAAGCCGATTCCGAACGGCTACAAACATCCATGCCACAGTGGGATTCGAACCCACGAACTCCGGTTCTGAAGGCCATCACCCTAACCAATCGGCCATCGTTCAATAATTATGGAAAATCATTGATAATTTTGTATGTGTAAGTAAAAGATTTTTCAATTATACAAAAATTATACAGAATTATGGGAATACAGCTAGATCACATATAATAACGAATTGCATTTTGTCAAAAATGAATATTCATTCAAAGTAGTCACGAATGGAGAAACATTGACTATATTTTGGGGAACTCATGCATTATTATTACTATCTTGATGGATAGAGTAATTAATCTTCTCGTAGATATTTCGACTGCTAGTTGACTTACTATAATTTTACCATACTGTTATATTTTAATACATTATGCCATTTAATGTCTCATCCTATCGCCTAGCTACAGAAAAAATCTAAGCGAACACACATTAGTGCATGATTTGATTAATTCAATTAAAAAATAAGCAAATTCTAACCTCATATAGGAATATACAAGAAAAATTTCTATTATGTAAAACTTCTTAAGTATTTTGATATATAATATAAGTATTTTTATAAGTTGAATTTTGCAATTTGACTGTCAGATAAAATCAAGAAGGAGAAAATAGTATATTTGAATAAGAAAAATATTTTTTCCTTCTTCAATGTGATGTCACTTGCCTTTATTACCACAGACATCTATTATTCGAGTACTCCCGTATCCCTGATCTAACTGCTTGAATTAAATGAAATTTTGCCTGACATATACAACATACATATAAGGTTTACACTTTTGACCTTTATTAAAGGTCTGTTTAATTAGTCTACCTTGCTTTATGTGGGTGAGGAATGCATTAGTAATTAAAAATGTATATATCACTGTAAACATTTTGATTATTTTAAAAATAACTAATCCAATCTTTTAAATGTTTAATTAACTAACTACACTTAGTTATCAGATGAAATAATAAATTTTATCATTAGAGAAGAAATGTTCAGGCAACGATTTCACAGACTCCTAACCAGAATTTTTAAAAATCGTTTCTTTTTAAGGGTTATAAATTATCCCCTATATAATAATAGTCTATTATCTGTTCGTCTGTCCTCGAATTGATGAAGAGACTGGACCTGGAATGGATAGAGTCATCCATATTGGATTCTTGATGATTTAGGATTAGCAAAATTCAAAGCGAATAAAGTTATCTTCTCCTAAACTATCGATCCGATTCCAAAATAAATTCGTATAAATATGCTTGATATCACAGCGGAAAATACTGTAGTTTTTAAAACGCTCGAAATCCACCCCTTACCTCCTATTCGAGCGTTTCGCGCCATTATTTCGAGCCCTATTTTTCCCAGTTAAGAGCAGGTGATTAAGTTCTTTAATTTATCATATACTAAATAGGTAAAAATAACATTTTGTTCTAGCCTTATGACGTCATTCTTTTAACCAACTCATTTAATCATTTCTTATTTTAAATTATTTAAATATCGTCTGCATTATTCTCACACGTTTTATCACTGAACTTAGATATTACGTAAATAATTTTCTTTTATATTTGGCTTAAATAATAGATTAGGTACATATGGGATAATTGTAAATTAATTATCGATTATTTTTTGTTGCAAGATAATTCGGATCCAAAAAACAAACCATTTTTTTTTCCTGCCTCATAGGGTATTTTACAGTTCTGGAAAATTAAAAATTAAATATTTACTGAACCTGTCATATGACGGGCTATATGCTAGTTAATAATATAGAAGTAATATCCCATACTATGCTGATAGATGTAAATGCAGAATTTTAAGTTTAAAAAGTGTGTATCATCAAGAAAAAGTGTAACGATAATTTTACTTTAAATATTTAAAGTACAGTAAAAATAAATTTATACAACTTTTCAATCTAGGGAGTATTTCATATCAGAGGAAAGTTGTCACTTTAAACGCGAATTAAATTTCGAAAATGTCACTTATGTCATTCCCTTTTTAAACCCAAATTCTTTTTCAGTCCTTGAGCTGTGACACGTCTTTTGAGAGGTAAGGTAAACTTGCTCTGGGGAAGATCATCCTCTTATCGAAAAAGATATGTAACAAAAATATTGGAAATTTAATACAAGTTATTTTTACGTCAGGTAATGAAATTTTGGATTGATTATTGATATAATCAAAATACTTCTTTAGAAAAGGAATTTCAGTCTATTCTCTGAAGTAATAATGGAATCGTTCACGCGATTAAAAGATTAAGTCTAAACTATTCAAGAAAGAGTAAAAATTTTTAAATTAAACATTTAGGATAGAAAAAGTCATATTTTCTCTGTTGAGAACAAGAATAGTTTTAGCTTCAATAATTCATCATTACAGCTTCAAGTTGGCATTTATTTTATGACTTTTTAATGCATTTATTAAAGGAAGTATGTTAATACTGCATTCAGTTTCAATGAAATTTATTCAATTTGAAGTACGGAAGTAGAAGAATAATTTTGGTTAAATACTAAGAAAGTACCTCATGTATTTTCTTAGTAATATATTAAAAGCAAGAGATTTTCAATCTAAACATTTAGGGTTGAAATGTCATAATTTACCTTGAAAGAAGAAGTCTATTTCATACTTTCATATGTTTATCATTTTAGTTTCAAGTTGGAATTTATTGTAATTTTTTTAATGCGTATGGTAGTATTTTAATACAGAATTCAGTCTGAATAAATATCCGGTTTCAAATAAGGAATCCTATGAATATTTCTGGTTAAAGAACCTTATATATTTTCTAGTAGATCCTTATTTAAGTCCATATCAAATTAATGGGAAAATTTCTCATTTTATTATATTATATTTTTTCTTTACACAAATTCAAAAAGTGTACACATTTAAAAGTAATTTAGAGTTTGTTGTTACCTTAAATCTCTTCCTTGTCTGATGGAAAAAGAAAACTTTTCTATTTTTACTCAATCTATAAATACAGAACATTTTCGTGTTTCCTAAATATTTAAAAAATGAACGCAGCTTTCATATTTCTACTCCGCATCCTTTCTTCAATTACCTCTTTAAACGATAACAACACCACTTTTCTTAAAAACTGCCGTGCCTTTGTTTTGCTATCCGCCATTACACGTGGATAAAATTCTTTCTGAAATAGATAATCATTCTTTTCCGTCACCAAGAAGTTGACTAATTTTAGTTCCCAAACGTTTAGTATCTTAAAGAGAAACGTGTTTTGAAATGTAGGTACGTATTATATTGGAACATAAAGTTGAATACTTTAGTTACATATAAAACGTTTCTTTAGCTAAAAATTTCAAAATGTCATCCAAGATTTCTTTTTTACTATTCCCAGACATTAACTATAAAGTTTAACATTCATCCTGATTACTTTTAAGGAAATATTTTTACATTTATGTTTACTGCTGAGAATTTCGGAACGCTACAAGAAGCCTGAATTTCCAAGATTAGCTAGTAATCCAGGGAATTTTGTTTTCTGTATGACTGAAAGAATATCTTGCAAGGGAATTAAGAATTATTTCCTCGAAGATAGAAATGTTTTACACACTTCTTGTGCTGTTAAAAATTCCTGATTTTTTGTTCTTTGAAAATGAAATTTTGTAGCATAGTAATAACATTAATGAAAGATAACAAATGAAAAAGTAAAGGGATGGAAATTATTATTGTTTACTAGAGATAAGACAAACTAAATTCCAAGAGAAAAATAATTGTAGTTTAAAAAATTGCAGCTGATTTCTGTATTAATTTATTATAAGCATTCATGTAGTTGTGAAAAACTCTTTGTTGTGCACTAACTTTTAAGATTAAAATTTATATAAAACAACTATAGACCCTCTATTTAAGCCTAAAGTAAAAAGAAAGTAAAAAAAAAAAAGATTGCACTTACCGTTTTGATTTTATAGGTGTTCGATAAGCGGGGAAACTAAGCTACTAGAACTCTGTAGTCTGGGGCTACTTGAGCACTGCACTGACTCGCGGATATGAGTAAAAGATTTTGAATATAAATATATAAAAAACATATTATGTGTAAATGGGATAAATAATTACAGTAATTTTGATATAAATGCTCTAAATACAAATAGATTTAAAAATGCATCTGATTTTTATAGCATAATAATATTTTTCGTAACTCGCCAGCCTCTTTTTGTAAAAGCACAAACCAACATTGGAGGTTTTGCTCCCCGAACACAACTTTACTTGCAAATTGAATGAACAACCTCTGTCCATCAGTACCCATTATTTCACGATATGAGTCAAGGGTACCAAGAAATATCAGGTGCGAAAACTACAATGTTGGTTCGTGCTTTTTACAAGAAAGGAGGAATGTGTTTAGAAAGCCTTTATAGAGCTAATAGATACACATACGTGGACATATTTGTCTATAGGACAATATATGTAGAACTGTAAATATATTTATCTCATTTCATCCTAATACAGAGTTTTCTCATTCCTATACGAAAGCTTTTAATCATTTTCAATTTTCACTAAAATATTCGTGTAGCAGCAATTATCAGAGCTGTGGTGACACAGTGTTCCCGCTCATTGAACACAAAATTTTATTCAAGGATACTCAGAATTATATCTGAACAAAAAAAATTAAAATAATATGAAATAATTAGTTCACATCTCATCCAATAAAACAATTTAATTGTTTTCAACTAATATTTCGTATCACCCTCACAAAAATAAAATAAATAAATAAATAAACAGTAGACAAAACATATGA
>CM063502.1:39793535-39871035 GCA_032207245.1 Pardosa pseudoannulata | reverse complement strand
TATATTGGTTTAATTACTTTTGTAATTTTGTTATTTTGATAAAAACAAAATAATTTCAGGCACTTAAAGGTTGAATGAAGTCTGATAGTTACTACTCTGTAAAGTTTTAATACGCTTTGGTTATTACTTAATCTGAAAATAACTTAACAAAGTTAAATATAAATAATTTAACACTAAACATACCAACACTTAATACATACCTATTTCTACCATAGCCGGTCAAATGACCCGACTTTATTTTTCTGATTATAAATGTATGAAATATGAAAATTGAAAGGAAATAGACAAATAAACTTTATTATAATTAAACAAAATTGTATATTGTCAAGTTTTATGTATTACAAACACAAAGAATAAGAATTTTTAATTAACTTCCCATCACATTTTTTACATAAACCTTATGGGTCATTTGACACGTTATATGGTATGTTTAGTGTTAAAGCTCATCTTCCTAAAAACAGACATTAGTAGCAGTAGTTTGAATTATAAATCAATAAAGTATATATAGAGTTACAATAAAAAGGATTAAAGAAAATTGTTATGAAAAATTGATTCTTATTTTAATAACACTTACTGCAAAACTTTAAATTAATCTGCCAAATAAATTATTTTTTTCCATTAAAGTTCTACTAAAGGATAATTTCGGTTAAAAAAAATCTTTTCTAATATTTGCGCGTTGTATTAAAAAGTTCTCATAATACACACGTGAAAAATAACCATACTATAAAACTTCAAATTTTAAACTAAGGCTCCATATTTACTACATACATTTTCAGAAAGCCTCCGCCAGTTCTTACTTGTTTTTAGCAACGCTGATCACGAATCTAATCCACACTACGAATTTATGTCTGCCATTAAGAGAGCTTGAAAAGCGCATAGTAGAAACGTGAAAACATTAATTGCAACCCTTACACTTCCAGCCATGTTTGAAAACTATTCCCTTTGATTTTTTCAGTGCTATTGATCAAACTTATTTCCAGAAAAAGAAATCAAACTACTTATCTTGACAAAAAATTACGTTCATTATTTCAGTTTACAATATTACTTTAGAAAGTCTGAGTTTAAGTTTGTTGGATAAACAGTTAATAGTTACTTTCCATCCTTTGTTAAATATATTTGTTATCTTTAAATTATTAAGTTATATAAATTTTAAAATGTATTTAAAATTTACTATTTAAAATTGGTTCATACTTGACACTATCATATATATATATATATATATATATATATATATAATATATATATATATATATATATATATATATATATGTATATATATATAAATATAAATATATATATATATATATATATATATATATATATATATATATATATATATATATACATACGTATATATATTTATATATATATATATATATATATATAAATATATATATATATATATATATATATATATATATATATATATATATATATATATATATATATATATATATATATATATATATATATATATATATATATATATATATATATATATATATATATATATATATATATATATATATATGTGTGTGTGTGTGTGTGTGTGTGTGTGTGTGTGTGTGTGTGTATGCGTGTGTGTGTATAACAGTGCTAATTTCGGACACACAATAGTGGAGAATAAGGGAAGGGGAATTAAAAAATTCTGTATCCCTTTTGTAGATCCGTTAAACATAGAAAATATATAAGGCCATAACAGTAATCAACACAGTAGTAAATAAGGTCACAATAGTAATCAACACCGGCATTCGTGGTGAAATTTACCTTTATTCTTCGGATAAACAAAAGTAGCCAACAGATGCGATATGCATGTCGTATTCGAAAAAAGGAAGAGTTAGCACACCCTAGAAGTCTGCAATATATATACTTCTAAAAAATGTGGTGATCCGATATAAAACACATACGCTGCACCTGTGTGCTCGAAAGCCAATATCTCCTTGTGTTTGTCCTTGACTCTAAATATATTTTTCCCAATTCGGATTGAAAAGAAATTTATAATGTGATATATATATATATATATATATATATATATATATATATATGACGAGTTAATATCGGAATGTCTATTTAAGTATATATTTTAATATATAATATAAATCGAAAGACCTGCATTGAAATGGGATAAAATATTAATGTAAATTGGTTTTAAAATCAATAAAGAGAAATTTCAAAGTTATATTGTTAGAGATCTAGCACTATTTCCTCTGAGGTAAACAGATAAATATTGACAGTGCTCTTGAATGTTTTAATTAAGCCTTTAATTTTATTAAGCATATTGTGGAACTTGGGGCTATCGTAAACTTATTAAACATTTCTAATTACAACTTCAAAATATCCCTCCGGTTTTTGAAAACATTGAAAAGAAACCTCTGATTCAGTAACTTTAATATACTCAGGAAAATTTTAAGATATTATGTACTTTATAAAAACGTGCGTTATTTATTTTCGTGTTTATAACGAGTATGCTATAAGCCACATTAGTGTCAAGAAGTAAAGCTGTAAATGTTTTCTTCCATGGAACAAAGATTTCTTATGTGGAAAATAAAATTTATAATCTCCTCAAATTTTAGTTTACTCGAAAAATAAATTATTGTTATACTTTTAAAATGTACTACATGTGTTTAACCCTTATTCCTCACTTAAGTTTAGAAATTAAAATACCAAATTGTGTTAGATTAATGGAAATTTATCTTTCTGTCTGATTCAAGCGTTAGCATTGATATTTAGAATAGAAGTTAGATTATTGGAGACTAAATTAACATATCAGTGATCATTAATAGTCAGAAACAGTCAAGTGCTAAATAGGAATTATAGAATAAAAGTAATATTTCGCTAGACGTTTTATAAAATATAAGTTTTAAGGTTACTGAGGCTAAAAAATTAAAAATTTAAGATTGTTTCAAATATCTCTTACTGATATTTCTAATGCGTAATTTTTTTTTATAACATCATTCGCTCAGAATGTTCCTTATTAGAGTTTAAAAGCACTTTAATCTGATGAATCATTAAAACTTTTTAAAGATATTCTACATTTGTATTTGTGTGTATGCATATATATAGCAGAATGAAATAATCTTCACATATTACTGGGAGAAATAACCCATATATTTAAATGACAGGGCTTGTTTGGCAATGTAACTCAGCTGATGTGATGATATCAAAAAATGAAAATCTAAAATTGTGGAATTTCTCATTTATTATAAATTAAAATGCATCAGTCTATCGACAATAGCTCTGACCCAAGCTCTGAAATTCGTGAAGAATGTACACATTTTTACCGATGTCGGCCGCACAGCGAGCGAATAACGTGATATTATTCCCATAAGACTTAAGATTGATCAGCACTGTTTGTGAGGCAAGAGTGAACCCTGGTCATTTAAGCAAGATCCGAAACACACAGGCAGCAATTTAAATATTCACAATCAATACCATTTTCCTGGGACGGCTGGATCACTTAAGGGTGACAGAAAA
The DNA here is from genome assembly GCA_032207245.1 of Pardosa pseudoannulata. Classification (NCBI taxonomy): domain Eukaryota; kingdom Metazoa; phylum Arthropoda; class Arachnida; order Araneae; family Lycosidae; genus Pardosa; species Pardosa pseudoannulata. The sequence goes on along the minus strand of CM063502.1, from coordinate 39,867,561 downwards.
TAATTTATTCTATAAATTTTAAAATTTTATAGCACTGTTTTATAAAATAACTAGTTAATGGGATATTTTGCAATTTATTGAATCGAACAGTCTGCTTTTAATTTATTATAGAATCAAAAATTCTGGCCAGTTTTGAAGACAATGAGTTTTAAGGATCTAACATCATGATAATTGTTCAGTTTTATAATATGAAGCAATGCATTTAAAATATTAATATATAGAAAAACAAAAATCTGCTTACATTCTAAACAAATTTTGAAATTTATAAATTAAAAACTAAGGTTTTATAATACCAAATAAGATTTAATTATCATAAGAAATTCTGTGAAGCTGAATTATATTATTATGAATGATATATTTCATTTTATCGAATAAAAAGGGTAATATAATTAAAAATTCTCAGGAGAAAATTATATTTTTATTTAAATTTAAAAATGTCAGATATATTTGAAATTTTATATTTAAAAACAAAACAGGGAGTTTAATTTAATTGTATTATATAAGAAAGATATATAAGATTATAATTTCTACTCTGCAAATTAAAAAAAATATCATTTGGATAAAGAATATATCATTTGGATAAGAATTTAATATTTTCATTCCATGTATATTTTACATATTTTTTAAAAATATTCAATTTAAACTGAAAAAAAATCCAATAAGTTTGAAACATAGCGTGTAATTAAAAAACTTGTATATAATTCATTCTAAATGTGGCAGAGTTTTTTATTTTATGATGAATAAAAAAAATTTTGCTACAACAAAGAATTTAAATCTCAAAAGGTAGTATGTCTGTTAAAAAATATTAAAAGGTAATATAATATTAAAGCGCAAATATTTTTTCTGATGATAACAAACGACATAGTCGATAAAATATATTGTAAATAAGTAAAAAACAACTGAGGAAATTAAGTATGAAATAAATTTTCATCCCAGTTTAAGAAGAAAAAGCATTATTAAGTGATACATTTAAATGCCCTTCAAAGAAGGGTTATCTTATTCCAGTAAATTCCCAATGTTTAAAGAGATGATCACATCTTTTGCCTTCCTGGCCCACTTTCAGGAATGTCGCCATTGTTTCTGCCATTACAGAGTTTTTTTGATCGTAAAGCGCTAGCAAATTGTCCTAACGGGAGACACTTCAGTAAACCTGATTTTAATTGCAAGTTCTGTTTATCCGTAGAACGTTTGAGCGTAGAATTCACAAGAATATCGATAAAATACTCGGTAAGACTATTATTTATTTATTTTGATGCATCTTATTAGGTTACTTTAGAAACAACTTTAATTTTTATGATCACACTTTAAAATGAATTTAGATAAGGAATTAGAAATAATATCGGATAAGCTTTTTGGAAACTTGAATAAGTCAGTTATAAACTATATAACTTTAAAAATTTTAAATTTAAAAGCATGGTTATAGCGGGTTTGCTAAAAAATTCTATAGTTTAGTCAAAGAGGGATGATGGGGCTAATGCAATAAATTGAAACCCCTTTTTTTATTTTTGAAACACTATGCATTACTTTGTTAGATTTTAACGACAATAATTAAATTTTTATAATAAATAATTCAAATGCTAACTTGTCTATTTTATTGGAATATTTTTGAATGCGTGCTATTCAAACTCATTTTACATATTTAAAAATTAAGTATTTTGTATATATTTGAGATATTTTCCAAAGTGTTAAAAATGTATATATACACATACACATACACACACACACACACACACACACACATATATATATATATATATATATATATAATATCCATCTATCTATCTATATATTTACACATATTCTTCATTTTATGGCACATTAATAAAACATATTTTTAATTATTTATGTTTTATATACACACGTAGAGTTATTTATTCGGGCTTAAATTTAAACTACATTAGTTTTTTAAGGGGTGGAATAAATATCTTTATAATAAAGGAAAACTTTAAGTGAATCTAAATAGTTACGGTCTTAAATTTTAATTGCCTAATTTAATAGCCTTTAGAAATCATAAGTTGAAATTGAACTCTTTTTTTTCGTAAGCAAAAATTTATCTCCTTTACGTTAATTACACTTTTTCTTACAAACGTTAAAAATAAGTGTTTTAAAATCAAGTGTGAAATTGAAATAATAACAAAAGCAGGTTGGTTTACCTCTGTGTTTTTTAACTGCATCTTAAAAGTTCATTTCAAAGATTTAAAGAAGTTTCTCACTAGTTTTAATTCAAAGTAAAAAAAGTATGAATAGTTTAAATAATTCAAATAAAAAGTTAATAGTTTTGGAGTGATAAAATATATTTTACGATTATATTTAATTATCTGGAGGAAAACATATTTTTTTTTAAATCGAGAAGTTATATTTTTCTGTCTTTTATTTAAGAATTATTTTTCGTTTCAATAAATGATATAAACTTCAAATCTGGCTCATCAGGGGTAACTTAAAATACGAAATTCGTCATAGTTATAAAGTAAAAATTTATGTGCGTGTAATAAACCATCAAAAATCCTTAATCCTAAAGTATTTGAAATATGTTTATGGCTAGACGGCCAACGTAATTGAAAAATGAAAATTTGGCAGATGGAATATATTATCTTCAGAAGAGAGATAAAATAAATCTTTTCCCATGAAAAAATGCCTTGTGAATTTCAAATTTTGATTCTCTGGGGATTAATATATTTTCAGTATTAAAAAGGGGTATTAAACGTGACATGTAACAATAAAGTATGATTTTGAGTAATTAGTTTTTTGTATTTGTAGTGATAGTACCTTTAAAGCTATTGTAAAGAAGAGATTGTGATTAAGTAATTTTTAAAAATATATTTAAAATTCAAATGATTATAACATAAAGTTTATTTTCAAAAGTTTTTTTTTCTGAAAATAATCGATAGAGCAACAAGTTAAAATTGAGGTTTTTTTCTGTAAATATTTTAGGAAACAATTATATTAAAAGCTTACTCTAAGTGTATGCTTTTATGTTATCTATTGGTATTTTTTTGAATGTTTAGAAGGAGTATTATACCGCAAATAAAGGGGCTTGTCTAAATCTTTTACGAAAATTTTCCACTTTAAAAGATGCCATACTGGAAATAAGGAAGTTTATTAGTGCCTATGGTAACTGGTCCCACTCATTCAGCAACGCTGTTCTTAGTTCATGGATGGTTCTCGGAAGGGGATTGCGAGTTGCAATTGCCCTCTCCTAGAGCCTCCTAGAGATGCTCTCTAGGGTTTAGGTCTGGAGACATGGCTGGCTAATCTATCTGGGGAATATTCTCACTCTCGAGAAATGCGTCGACCTGAAGAGCTCTATGTGGCCTCACGTTATCGTCCTGTAATATGAACTAGAATCCCACTGAATCCCGGAAACATAGGGCTCCAAGACCCCATCCCTACACCTCACACCAGTCACAGAGCCTCTATCAAAGATGTGGACAGGTGTGCAACCATCCAACATGATGCCTGCCCAGACCATTACACCGCCACCACCATAATTGTAGATTTCGAGAACATTGGATGGTAGGTAACGGGTCCCTGGCTCTCTCCGTATGAGATTACTTCGAGAATCGGTGTTTAGGCTAAAATCGGACTCGTCGGTGAAAGGAACGATAACCCATTACACCATACTCCAATCACTATGCTGCCTGTACCATGTTAATCGGACTCTCCTGTTCGTCGGTCTTTTGACACCCAACCCTCTCTCATTCAGTCTTTTAGAAACAGTCATCCTTGTCACACGGGTTCCTGTGGGTACATGTAGGTCCTGAGCGAGCGGAGAAGATGTGGCTCCTCTGTTACGACTCTCTAAAAAGGAGAAATAGCGATCTTCTCTGGTCATCGTGGCTCTTGAACGACCTTGCCCAGGCTTTCTCTCGATAGATCTAGTATCCTGGAACTGTTTCCATAGATTACACACGACGATGGACGTTGCATTAAACTCTCTGCATATCTGGACTTGAGATTGCCCTGCCTCTAGCCTCCCCATAATTCTCCACCTCATTTCCTCATCTAAATGTTGGTGGTTACATACACATGTACTCTTACGTTTTTGCCGCACAAGATTTTCATTTTTATCTAGAAGCAGTGGTTTTTCCTCCAGTTCAGTTCTTTTCATGCAATTCGATAAAATACGCAAATTATCTTAATATATTTCACCAGTGTATATATCTTAAACAATTTTTGTATCTAGTCAATGGTTGGTATGAAAAAGTATAAAAATTATTTATGCCTTATCCTCAAAAAATTAGATGATAGGAAATTGATATTGTTAATCTGATGCTTTTGTTGTGGAATTCAGACTTTCAGTTTGTGATAATGTATCATGTACCTTATTTCATTGTGTTTATCACAACAGAAATTTTGTAGGAATCCCTGTCTGACTTTAAATTTACAAGTAAGTACTAACTTGCAAGTCTTAAATTATCCTTTTAAACATAAATTAATTATTAAACAAACAAAAGGGTGTAAATTTAATTATTTTAGTATTTTAGTTATTTTAGTATATTTTAATTATTTTTATATCATTAAGAAGATTGACGATTACAATTGATTTTCAGAAATAAGTAAAGCATTACTATCCTTTCTAATCATTTCATTTTTGATAAAAATACGCATGCCGGACTTTCCATTAATTATTTAAGCATAAATTCTAAATTTTGAATTTAAATGTTATAAGAGAACAGTTTGTTCATCAGTAGATATATATTTAAACCAAGTTTGCAGATATTTTTTGCTGCTTAGGAATTTTTTTTCCTTCGTTTAAGATTTTTTCGTGATACTTTTTTACGCCATACCAGAAAAGCTTTCAGAAACTTTTTTGCAACTCTTATTTTGACACTTAAGTTAAATAACATAACAGCTTGTAAGACATGTCGGAAAAAGTAGATGCTTCAGCTAAAATATGACTTGCTATTCACATCAGCTCGTTAGTCACCTGAAACGTCGGATATTCCAGTAAATGATTGGAAGAAGTGTAGCGCTGATCTCCCCTAAATCTGTAGCTGGTTTTTATCATATTCCGTTTTTTTCTTAATAACAGAAAATTACTATAACCATGAAATTCTAGTCCACACAAAGGCTGAGGCATTGTAAAAACAGTAGATAATAAATCCTTTTGAAAAAAGATAATGAGGAATATATATTCGATGCTTTTTTAGAAGGTTTAGTAACATATCTATAAAAAAGAGTCTGTGAATGGAATATATGTATTCACACTTTTAAAGGCAATAGTAAAAAGAACTTTACAGTTTATAGTTTTCACTATATTTGATTTGTATTAATAAGAAAAGTATTTTTATTCTTTAAGCTTAAAGTTACTGGTTAGAGTGTCTATTTAATAATAATATTTTCTGTCTCAAAAGATTCACTCTCAACGATTTTTAACAGTATTTATTAATGGGAAAATGAAAGTGCAATGACTAATTAAGGAGGTAGAGAAAGTTTTTCATTCCTTAAAACTCAACTCTTTTTATGAATAGTTTTTTGTTAATTTAAAAATATCAATATTTGGTTCAGAGTCTGCAGGTTCAAATACTGCTGTTGATGATACCATTTGAATTCAACATCTCAGGATGTTAGTAGAAATTCAGAATTGACTTTAAGCTGTTGGTTCCTGTCTAATTCTTCTTGTCTCAAAATTACCATAATGATCCAATACAAAAAACCAACCAAGAAAAAGGTTAATAGAGTTAATAATAACAAGCAGTTATCAGATCAAAATTTATACTTAAAAATATTTTAAGAAAGATGGTATGGTTTAAAATCCTTAAAGCAGACAGTTATATTTTAATTTGATATGTTGGCTCAAAGTTTGTTAAGTATATTAAAGTTACATTAAGGTATTATTAATTTGTTACTATAACAAATAAATACGTAACTGTATATATTTCATTTTAATAACTATTGGTATAGAAATGATTGTGTTATTTTCCTCTTTAATGAAGATGTTTCCTTAAAGAGGAAAACTTTAACTAAACCTTAACTGTTTCTTTCTTTTACTTGAAAATAAGATTACATTTGATAAAAATTTTCTGTCATATCTACTGTACACATTCAATAAACCCAGTTAAATTTATTACAAGTGTTATAATTATTAAATCTTAGTATTTTTTATTTACCTTTAAAATTGGTACTTTTATTTTGACAAAAAACAAATTTCTTTTTTTGCTTAAAATACTATTTGATGCATCTAATATATTGAGACAAAAATTAAGAAGATGCAAGAAATAAAAATTAATACAAAAACATTTTTAACATGATTATGTCCTTTAAACTGTTTGTTTACAATACCTTTATTATTTCATTTGACTTACTTTGTTTTAAAAACGAATGTAATGTATAAGAAGAAAATGTAATATATAAAAATATCGTAGAACAAAAAATAGTAGGAGTTATTTATGTTGATGAACACTTTTGAAATACGGATTCCGTGAACTGGAAAAGTATTTTTGATGATATTAATGTTGTATAAATTTTAATTAATAGTTTAAATTCTCGATATTTCTGCATTTTAATATGCTAGAAACAATTATAGAATAGTTTGAAGTAAAAATTAAATTTATGGTATGAATATATATATATATATATATATATATATATATATATATATATATATATATATATATATATATATATATATATATATATATATATATATATATATATTTATTATTTTTCTTATCAAGAATTCTGCTTTGCCTATGTTTATATATTGATTGTTATTAGTGTCGCATATAACAAAATATTAAAAGTATAGAAAAGTTTAGCAACTTCGAATACCTTACAAATTTATTTCAATTTGAAATGTTTAAATTGAATACTCTCAATTTTTGTTTTTTGTAAATTCTAAAAATCACATAAGAATAAAATAATTTTTTATACATATTTAAAATTGTCTGTTGAAAAAGAATTAGTAATACATTTGACAATAAAAGTGAAATATATTTTTATCTTAAGAACGTAAAGGAAGATATATATTTTAGTCAATTTTTATACATAAAGCGACGTTTTCTTTCTTTCTTTATTTTTTACAAAAACCAATAACTTAATTTATAACTCAATCCATAAAGTTACAAATAATATCGATATAGATGTAAATATAGCAAAATTATGGTGTAAAGCATTATTAAATATTGAATAAGAAGATATGTTTTTAAATTTCTTAAAATTAAAATATATATATTTTAAAATATAAGAGAATAAGTTTAGTTACAGAAAATCCAAGTATGTAATAATATCATTTTAGGATATTTAAAATATGTAATAAAACAATCTTAAAATAAAAAATATGTTCAAAGAGTTCCAAGTCCCTTTAAAAAATGGCATTTCTACATACGTTGTCTTTTTATTTTATGGACGGAAATACAAAGTAACGGAAATACAAAACACAATTTATAAAATAAACGTTATAGGACAGCATACATTTTGTCATTTTTTTCCGAATATGTACAGTATTAAAATAAACCATAGAATTTCTCTTTCTATTTTCCCCACGTAATGGAAAAGCAGTAAAATTGGACTACCATAGTCATTTGTTAGAAACACTGAAAACAAAGAAAGGGCCAAATATGGGAAAATAATGGACTGCTGTAGTTAAATTAGCAGTCTGAAGAGTGAATATGGAAATCAGAAAAGTTCTTATTTCAAGGACCCATACGATGTGCGGGCAAAACGGTGAAGTGGTGATCTATCACTTAACAGATATTTGAACTGATTGATAGAGTGTAACTTACACAAAGTTGTGGGTTTGATGCTTTTAAAATACTCTCTTGAGTAATTCTTTTATTTTATGAATTTTGGTATGAACAGAATATTTTATAAAATAGGCGGTATGTGCTGACGGATCACTCTCATTAAATCAATCGTCTTTTATACAGCTGAACTATAAAAAAAGAAAAAAAAATTTGATTATTACCGTATAACTCGTGTATAATGAGTATGAATGAGTAACAAGCATCCTGAACTTCACAGAAAACCCCCTAAAAATATTTCATGTGTAAATACGTCATGTAATTGAAATTGTAAACCAACTGCTATCCGAGTACAATGAATCAAGCTCCAGTGCTCTTTTAATGTCATTCTAAAGATGGCCATTCTAAACTAGGTCCTTCGAACTAGGTCTAAAGGTGGAATGGGGCTGCTCTGAAATGATCAGGGTGGGTTTAAATTTAAGACCTGGTACATCACCCCTCTCCTTCTTAGGGTATTGTTATACAAATGATTATAATTTCGATATTTTTTTTCATTCTATAAGAAAAGAGAGTTTTGCGACAAAATGCAAATAAGATGGGAGATACATTTAGTTATACTGTAACATATAAATTTTAAGCAGGACAATATGAAACAGAAAATGAAAGCAGTGATTGAAGTAAAAAATTCGCCTTTAAAGTTAAATACTAGTGTTTAATAAAAATTGTGAAATAGCAACGAAATACAAATGCAACAGTATTTCTTTAAGATTTTTGAATTATTTTCTACCTTGATCATCTGTCTTTATTCATACTTGATCCGATAAAAAAAATTCTGTGTATAATGTGAACCTTGTGTTCTTTCCCAAAATTTTTGAAAATCAAAGTGCGCGTCATACATGAGTTAATATGACACATTAACTACATTTTGGAATATTAGATTGCTGAAAGTGTTGCTCTGGTGTTTATTTAAGTATATTTATTCAGTTTTACATTTGGTGACTTTGTTAAACCAGTAAGGTTCTAGCCATTTATAGGTCACTAAAAATAATTTTTTCTAAATATTTGTTTTTTAATGACTAATGCTTCATTTTGATCAATAATACTATATTACAAAACCGTAGGCTATCTCACTTTAGGGGAATGGATATTGATACTTACCCTTTCTGTAGAAAAAAACCATTTACCTTTCTATATGAAAAAATAGAAATATTATCTTCTTCTGAATAGCTACAGCATGTTATATTTTCTGTGGTACAAACGTACAGATTCTCATGTCTTTTTCTTTTACCACATTCAGCACATATCTGAGTAGAAATGGACTATATAAGGTGCTTTTCTTTGTAAAAGGAAATGTCATCACTGACTCACCTTTCCATAATTATGTTTCTTGAAGACTTCAGGATTTTTACAGACATGATGACAAGATTGTATTTATATAGGAGGCTTGTAGAGACAATCTAAAACAAGGAACATGACGAATCACTTAAGAAGAAAATCGATTCTCTAAAAACCAAACCATAAAGCTAATCGATATACGCACTATATTTTATAGAAAAAGATTGATTACTATTGTAAAGATAAATTCGCAGTTGCATTATGCGAAATGTCCCCAAAATAGAACGCCTGGTAAAACGTGCGTTTAGACACTACGTAAATTATAACTTAAGAACAAAATGTTTATAAATTATTCTTCCCACTTCTGGCTAAAGAAATATTTCGAAAATGATAAACTTCCCTTTTCTAGCTACTACCACATTTGACATATTTAAAACACTGGTTGCAGGTCTAATAATAGTACGAACGCCATGTTTAAAGTGTCATTCGCTGCAACAGGAGCAATAATTTATTGATTTCACTTTCAACAGTTCCCCATCATGTACTTAAGATGCACAAAAACATTTTATGAAGAGGAAAAGTACTTTTGATTTGAGTAAAGGAATAAATAATCGGGCTAAAAAAAGGAATTACTTGATAATGGCTTGAAATACCCAAAATGCTAGAATTTCTTTCAGGAAAAAAAACCAAAGTGGTAATTGGTTAGAGGTTTAAATGTTTGTCTTTTTTGTTTTTAAAATATGATTCTAGAAACGGATAAATTAAATATATTGAACTAAATGTAAGTTTTTCCTATGTATGTATTGTTAAATTAGCACATTTGTCTGAATGTCAAGTTTTCCGTGATAACAATATACAGGGGTTGGACAAAATAATGGACATGCTTAACATTTATAACCTTTGAACATGTTTTAAGCCATCAAAACTTGACATATTTTAATATTTTTTGTTTATTATTTTTGTTATTTGATATGCTTAATTAAAATAATTAATTTTTTATAACAGATATTTTATAAAAGTTGAGTATAATTTATAAAAGTGGCAGATCTCTCAGACTTTAAAAGATTCCCCGCCATCTTCTCTAAAAAACCTGGAGGGGGTTTTAACTGAAGAGTGAGCCAAAATTCGTTTGGAAACAATTCATTTTTTGTATGAATCAATACCTCAAAGAATTGAGGCTGCAATTGCCACAAACGGTGGGTTTACATCATATTAAAATATATTTTGTTGATTTTCAAGATGTTTTCATTTTTTTGTCCAACCCCTGTATTTCGTTATGGAATAATACAATACAGTTGAGAAATAATTAATACAGTTTTGATACATACAATAAATAATACATTTTTGTATGTATCAATACCTCAAAGAATTGAGGCTGCAATTGCCACAAACGGTGGGCCTACATCATATTAAAATATATTTTGTTGATTTTCAAGATGTTTTCATTTTTTTGTCCAACCCCTGTATTTCGTTATGGAATAATACAATACAGTTGAGAAATAATTAATACAGTATCATGTGTTGTGTTGTTGCTTATGCCACTTGGTCAAACGAAGCCCATTAAGCCAGAGGCTACTCAGTTCATGTGTATTACATTTATCTATAATATATGATAGATGAATTATTAAAATGAGTTTTATGGTTACTCTGGACTCAGTGTTAAGTATCTATTTGGTTTTAAGGCGATACTTTTGACTTATTTAAATGTATAGTGTTACTTTAATGAATTATAACCCTAGTGTCTTTAAAACTGTGGTACACACACCAAATTAAAAACTATTTCTTCTCAACTTTTCAATGTTAAACCGCAATTTACGATACTTTATTAATTCAACTGATTTATAGGTATGAAAAGTTTGATGTATTATGTAAACTCTATTCCAAAATCTGCCATGAGATTAAATATCTTAACCTTGCGTTATTTGTCCTTAATCTGAATTTTACTAAAATGTTATGCATTTTATGTAGAAGTCAGGTAAAAATGAGTTTTATGCTACTGAGTTTATAAAAATTATTACTGTCTATATATTTAATACAAAATAACAATATACTCCACTTTTGTATTTAAACTGATTTATAGGTATGGTCAACTGAATGTATATATGAAGCTATATATTTTAAAAGGTCTCAAAAATTTTAAAAATTCATAAAATCTAAAAATAATTTATATATGTATAATTAAATACATTCTTCTTAATATAACTTTTTCTCTATATTTATTATTAACTTAAAATATTTTTCTTAATGTCAAATGTTTCGTAGTAAGAATATATTTCACAATGAATTTATGCAATAGAATTAAAATATAATTTACCAGTACCATATTTATTGACATTTATGTATAGGATAAGATTGATAAAATGTTAAAATAAATTTTAGGGTTATTTTGTAGTTTAAATTAATTTTACTTAAAGGAATTATGACCCCAATGTCTTAAAAGAATGTGAAACTATAAAACTATTTCTTCACAATTATTCAATGTTAAACCCAATTTACGATAATTTAACAGTTCAACTAATTCATAGGTATGAAGAGTTTAATGTATTATGCAAGTTTCATGTTAAAATCTGACATGATATTAATTATCTCAAACTTGAATTATTCGTCATTAATTTAGATTTTATCAAAATTATATTCACTTGATGTAGAAATTAAGCAAAAATAGATTGGGTATTATGGTGTAGAGTATGTCAAAACTCTTTCTATTTATTTAAAACCAAATCACAATGTGCGATACTTTTGAAATTCAACTAATGTATAAAGAAATATATACCTTTAACAATTTTTAAATCTTAAAAGGTTTTAAAAGTGTAACAACATAAGTAAATAAAAAATAATTTATGAATAATTATTTTTATCCAATTAATTTTCAACATATTAAAAATACCGCACTGAAATATTTCATCTTGAACACGAGCTGCAGAATGACTTATAGAGTATATTACATAAGCCACTTACTGATTCTTTAAAGACAAAAACGTATTTTTTCTTAAAACTTTAATTTCCTCATTATTCGTAAGATTTAAAGGAATCCAATGAATAAATTTGTTTGAAATTTTGCACTGTTAAATAAATGTCTATTGTCTAGAGAATTAATAAATATAATGAAGATGTGACTTCAACTACTACTTTAAAAATAATTTGTAACTGAAAAAAAATGTAACTTCTAATCTTATTTTGATTTAAAATATGTTCGGTATCATGATTCATTCTTAACTCAAAAAAAAAAAAAAATTAAATGGATAAACTCATTTGAATTTTTAGAAAATTTTTATTTAAAGTGATGAAAACAACAGTTTTGAGAAAAAACTGTTAAAATTTAAATAAAACATACAGTTAGAAATACATGTTCTACAAATTCATCTACAACTCCTGTTACTGGAGATAATTTTCAAAGCGGAGTATTCGGTATCATGTTTCATTTTTAACTCAACAAGCATACATTCAAAAATCTAAAATTTAAAATGGATACACTCATTTGATTTTTTTTTTAAATTTTACTTAAAATGATGAAAACAACAGTTTTGAGAAAAAAAACTTTCAAATTTAAAATAAACCGTGAGTGACAGATATATGTTCTACAAATTGATCTATAACGCTTGTTATTGAAGATAATTTTCAATGCGGAGTATTCGGTATCATGCTTCATTCTTACTTCAACAAGCATACATTCAAAAACGGAACATTTCAAATTGATGAACTCTTTTGGTTTAAAAAAATTATTTAAAGGGATGAAAACAACAGTTTTGAGAAAAAATTTTTTCAAAATTTAAATAAACCGTGAGTGACACATATAATATGTTCTACAAATTGATCTATAACTTTTGTTACTGAAGATAATTTTCAATTCGTAGTATTTGGTATCATGTTTCATTCTTAACTCAACAAGCAAACATTCAAAAATGGAACATTTCAAATGGATAAACTCATTTAATTTTTTAATAAAGTTTTATTTAAAGTGATGAAAACAACAGTTTTGAGAAAAAACTTTCAAAATTTAAATAAACCTTGAGTGACACATATGATATGTTCTACAAATTGATCTATAACGCGTGTTATTGAAGATAATTTCTAATGCGGATTATTGTAATATGAACATAATTAATTCTAGAAACACAATTAATTGGACATAATTTTTAGATTTTTTAAACGTTCATAAAAATTCCTGAGATATGATTTGCTCTATTCTCCAACACCCTGAATTTTAATAAATGTAATGCTATTAATTTAGGGGTTTTCCTACAGAGTTTACCAAAATAATTTTCTAAGGAAACTGTTTTATGCTATTTAGTTACCCGTACTTTTAAAATGTCTCTCTTCTTTTCAACTGTACCGTGTTAAATTTAAATAAGTCGTGAGTGACAGATATATATTGTTCTACAAATTGATCTATAACGCGTGTTATTGAAGATAATTTCTAATGCGGATTATTGTAATATGAACATAATTAATTCTAGAAACACAATTAATTGGACATAATTTTTAGATTTTTTAAACGTTCATAAAAATTCCTGAGATATGATTTGCTCTATTCTCCAACACCCTGAATTTTAATAAATGTAATGCTATTAATTTAGGGGTTTTCCTACAGAGTTTACCAAAATAATTTTCTAAGGAAACTGTTTTATGCTATTTAGTTACCCAAACTTTTAAAATGTCTTTCTTCTTTTCAACTGTACCGTGTTAAATTTAAATAAACTGTAACATAAATAATATGTTTTACAGATTGATGAATAACTCGTGTTATTGAAGACAATTTTCAATGTGGAATAGTATAATGTGCTCATAATTAATTCTAGAAACATAATTCATTGAACATAAACTTTTGGATTTTTTTAAACGTTCATAAAAATACCTGAGATATGATTGATTTACCCTATTTTCCAACAGCCTGAATTTTAATAAATGAGATACTATTAATTGAGGGGTTTTGCTACAGAGTATACCAAAATGATTTTCTAAGGAAATTGTTTTATGCTATTTAGTTACCCAAAATTTTAAAATGTCTCTCTTCTTTTCAACTGTACCGTATTAAATTTAAATTAGTCATGAATGACACATATTGTTCTACAAATTGATCTATAACGCGTTTTATTGAAGATAATTTTCAATGCGGAGTATTATAATGCTTTTATAATTAATTCTAGAAACACAATTCATTGGACATAATTTTTAGACATTTTAATTTCCATAAAAATTCCTCAGATATGATTTGTCCTATTTTCCAACATCCTGAATTTTAATAAAATGTGATGCTATTAATTGCGTGTTTTACTACAGAGTATACCAAAATAATTTTCTAAGGAAACTGTTTTATGCTATTTAGTTACCCGTACTTTTAAAATGTCTCTTTTCTTTTCAACTGTACCGCGAAAAAATTGGCCCCCTGTTGAGCTTTTGTTGCGCATGAGTGTTCTTTCGGCGAGGCTTTTGTATGAGACCAGAATGATGAAGCTTAGTTGCCATAGAAACATGGCTCTTTGTATATGAGAATTTATTGGGAAATAGGATTGGTCAGTGTGAGTGAATGGTAATTCTTCATTAAATACAGTGTAAGTGTATGATTTATTATATTAGTTTAGTCTGTGTTTGACTTTTATTTCAAATGAAGTCATTCGACGCAGTGGCACGTGATATAAAAGACGAGACAAAGTAGAGATATAGTAAATTCTTTTCATGTTTTATTTCGATTCGAATGTCATTTAAAATTTTCTTATGATCCCTAACTTAATTAAAAACCTTTGGAGCTTCCTTCGATTTCATATTTGGTTTAAAGTGGATGAAAGTACTGATCCCATCTTTTATTTTACATTTACATTTATTTTTATTTTACAACATACAAACAGCTGTACATGTATAGATATATGTATATACAGATATGTACATATATATATACATACACACATATGTATATATATATATATATATATATATATATATATATGCATACACACATATGTATATATATATATATATATATATATATATATATATATATATATATATATATATATATATATATATATATATATAATATATATATATATATATATATATATATATATATATACATATATATATATATATATATATATATATATATATATACATATACATATACATATACATATATATACATATACATATACATATACATATATATATATATATATATATATATATATATAATATATATATATATATATATATATATATATATATATATACATATACATATACATATATATATATACATATACATATATATATATATATATATATATATATATATATATATATATATATATATATATATATATATATATATATATATATATATATATATATATATATATATAGATAGATAGATAGATAGATAGATAGATAGATAGATATATGAGACTTGTTTAAACTCTGTAAATCGGAAAATTGTAAAATGTTTGAAAATAAATTGTAAATTGAACCCTTTTGACTGAAAATTGAGGAAAATAAATTATTTTAAAAATACTTGACGCCACCACACGTACAGTCATCCCATACGTAATTAGATTAAAATAAAATTCCTGCGTCGCCTATACGGGAATTCGAGATTGAGAATTCTTAAATCGAGGCCCGTTGCGCTGACCACTGCGCCACAGATTTGTTGGCACGGAAGGGTTTCGGGTGGCGTATTATAATAATCTCAATAAGCGTGAAATTCTGGATTTTTAATAAAGAACTTTTTTCTATCGGATCAAATTTGAATCTAAACCATTCTCGAATCAACTTAATTACACACCCAAATTTCATGAAAATCCTTCCAGTCGTTTAGAAAGTTGTATTACAAACAGACGTATAGAAGAATTATATATATACACACACACATATGTATATATGTCATCGGTATTTTACTTTTTGTCACCTTTCTTATATCTTAGTCGCTTTGTTTCTAGTTTATCAATATTAGCTGATAATTCTCACATTTTAAATGCTTTCGTTTTGAAATTTTTGAATACTTTCTTTCTTAATCCTGTATAAAGAGATAGAAAAATAGTAGAATTTCATACCACATTTATAGATTAAAAATTTCATTTATGTGCTACCTCTGAAAATATAAGTAAAAGTTAAATTTGCTTAATATTTTGCAAATAAATCACATTTTAAATATAAAGATAAGTGCAGAAGTTTTCATTAAATACTAACTCAGGTTTGCGACAGCAATTATTACCAGAGGCGGAAAACAGTAAAAAGTTTCAATAAAATTCTCTTTTAAGAGAATTTTATTGAAAGTGCTTTTGATTAGCCTGTTATTTAATTTATCTCCCGCTCTAGAAAGCTGTGCCTGTATGCACTGTACATCTACTAGACTATATATACATACACTTTCATATGTGTGTGTAGATTTACATAAATATTTGATTAAAACTTTATTCTTCCTTCTTACTTATTTTCTACAGGTAAAACCACTTGTAATTCAGCTTTATGGTTATTAAATAACACACCTTCAATAAATTTTACATTTTCTGTAGAGACAATATTAGAAAACTATTTGTTTTGATTGAACGACACACAAAAATTATGTAAAATGTGAAACATATTCTTTACCTATATATCTAGAATAAATATTTTAATATATACCTGAACTCTAAATTTTTATAATCTTCTTCTAACATAAATATTTTTACTTTCGATTTCATATCTGACGACGGTGTTGATGCTGTTTTTACTGCTTCTGAAATTCTAATACTTTTTTATGTTTGAAATTCTCCTTAAAAGATCTCCATAAAAAACGCTATTCCAAAAGGATCTGTTAGGTATATGATGCAAAAATCTTTCAACCGATTTTACAACCAAAATTTTATTGTTAAACCAGTTATATATGTGTATATATATATATATATATATATATATATATATATATATATATATATATATATATATATATATATATATATATATATATATATATATATATATATATATATATATATATATATATATATATATATATATATATATATATATATATATATATATACATATATATATATATATATATATATATATATATATATATATATATATATATATATATATATATATATATATATATATATATACATATATATATATATATTTGTGTGTAATATCTATTTATCTAACTGTCTTTCTACCTCTCCATCTCTATTTTTCTCCTTCTCTATTGCTATACACACGCACACACACACACACACACACACACACACACATATATATATATATATAATGAATTTTAATCTAAAATCCACCAAATTAATTATATGGGATTGTATTTTAAAATACGTTTTTATGAGTTTTATTCTTGAATTGCAACCCTTGATACAACTCTCTTGTTCTCCACTTCTCATTCTCGAAAACTGGCGACTTCCCATACACCAATATTAAATCCTTCTTGCCTCTGCAGTTCTTATATAACTCGGTTTTTATCTTATTTTTGCATCACTCGCACCATCACATGGCTAATTATTAACATATTGGATGCCTCACATCTCTATATAGTTGCATGTACATGTGGGAGCATCGCAGATGATGCGAAAAGGAATTCCCATATTTATTTCCAAATTTTCCATTCACTCCACTGCATTCGATTTAATATGGATACATTTTTCTCATTTGTGATGGTTTTAAAATAATGCCCATTTCACACACATACATATATATATATACACATATCAATAAGTAACAAATAAATTACCTATGTTTAACACACAGGTAACATGTCTTTGCAAAATGAAATTATTTTTTATTAAATGTGAGTGGTAAGGATTGAGGGCCGAATATTCTAAAAGCTACGATGTTCTCTGTTATCATGAGTAGTGGTAGGTAATGCATAGTATTCTTTAAAATGATGCTTGTGATTACATCGTCATCTTTGAAAGGTACAAGCTTTTTAAACGGGGTGAACGTCTATAAACCATGAAATCAAGTCAAGTAAGCTAGTTTCTTATTCTACCTTCGCAAATGTCAATCAGTAATTGTTCTATGGTAGTTATAAGTTTGACAACGACCTAAAACAGGTGGTGGTCTATTTGCAAATAATTTAGCTTATAAAATTCGTATTTTCAGATCAACACTATTAAATCACCTCCCCGTGACAGCACTAAATGTCTAAAAATGATAAATTAATAGTACTTTCATATCCCCTTTATATTTTTATTAAATGCTTTTAAAGGGATGAATGTCTTTAAACTAGAAAACAAAATCAAGTAAGCTAGTTTTTTATTCAACCTAAGAAAATGTCAATCAACAATAGTTCTATGCTGGTTATAAGTTTGGCAACGACCTTAAAATGGACGGTGGTCTATTTGCAGCTAATTTAGCTTATGAAATTCGTATTTTCAGACGAACACTAGGAAAACACCTCCCCGTGATAGCATTTATGTCTAAAAAGAATAAATTCGTAATAATTTCATTTCCACCACATATTTTACTTAAATTAATTTATTTTGTTCAAAATAATGCGCTTTACTTATGGATGAGGATTGTATATATACTCAGACAGATTTTGAAAGTAATCAGCATTGTATGCTAATATATAATTTAAATTTCTTCTCTTTCTTTAATTTACTAAGCATTTTACAGTTTCTCTCACTTTAATGATAAGCTAAATCACTTTTACTGTGGAATTATTTTTATAAAAATATGAGAAACTTTTCAATGAGAAATTGAATATATGATGGCTGAATAAATTTTTAAATATCAGATGGATTACTGGCTTATTTGATTTAAAGATGACGCTTCAAAAAAAAGAGGAATTTTTGCTTTAATATTAATGTCTGATTTATCAGTGCTTCAGTTTATACTATGTACTACCAAAGTTTTAGAAAAATTAGAAAATGTGTCTTGTTATCATTAAGACTTATTACAAATATAATTATATTCACACACTTCAATATAAATATAATCAAGCATTTATGTTTTCTATTTCTGAGTACTGTCAGATACATTAAAAACCTATGAAAAATAAGAAATTGAAATACGTTTTTATTATAATACGAGAGCTGTTTGTCGTTTCAAAATAAAATATTTTTACATTAATACAGTGAAACATAAATTCATTAGGGAATATATTGAATAAATATAAGCAACCATTAGACATTTTTTTAAATTATGTATATTTTCATGTGATTATTTGTAGCATTAAATATTTAATGGTATTTCGACAGTATAAAATGACATTTTGAACTTTACCATCTAAATAAATTTTCAAAGGAACTTGTTCATTCAATTTCTAATTTAAGTGAGCACTGAAACTATTTTTCTTTTCAATTGAAAAGTATTTACTTTCTTTTACATTTCTTTCTCCGTATTACTAAATTTGTGCTCAAGATTCAAATTATATTCGTATATCGTACTTCAGAGAAAATATAGGAATGTTCTACGACTTTGAAACTTGAGGTAAGTTAGTAGATAGCAGTGAAAGTCATTCCAAGATTTAATAAGACATTTTTAAAATGTATTTTAATATACTTTGAAGCACTCAATTCATGAATTCATACAATAATACCTCTTCTAAATTAGATCTGAAAAGGAATGTGGATCTCTTTAAATATAATTTAATACATTTAAGTTGTATTCAAACTAAAATTGCTAATATTTCTGAGTTTTATGATTTTAAGTTTTGAAATTAAACGCAAATAAAGCCGGTGTAAATTAGCAAACCAGAAGAAAAGTATAATTATGAATATTATTTTACCACTAAGTGTCTAGTGGTTAATAATTTGAAAATTAAACTAAACATAAACATATATTTAAATATTAATTTGTTCATGTAAGCAAATTAAATGTGAACAGAAAATACTTTGCGAAG
This sequence comes from Pardosa pseudoannulata, assembly GCA_032207245.1. Taxonomy (NCBI): domain Eukaryota; kingdom Metazoa; phylum Arthropoda; class Arachnida; order Araneae; family Lycosidae; genus Pardosa; species Pardosa pseudoannulata. The sequence goes on along the minus strand of CM063502.1, from coordinate 39,847,716 downwards.
CTTAATGCTCCGTAATTAAAATAGTAAATCCCACAAATAAATATTTTGATATTTAATAGAACTAATTGGTTATATAATAATATAATAGGTTAATAATTTAACCAAGAATTTTACGCATGTAAAATAATAATTATCTTTTAAGTAACTAAAATTTTTCAAGAGGAACAGATTGTGAGGTAAAGATTTCGTATAATTGTTAGAACATTTGGAAGTTAAATGTTTATATGCAATAATAAAATCTAAGTAATCTTGATAGATAATTTTAGAATAAAGCCTCCTACTATACTGCCGGATTATTCAAACATCTGGATGTGACATATAAAGTTGATATATTGTTTTTATTTATGAAGTTATGGAAGAGTAAATTGCACACTGCAGGGTAAAAAGGTCCTAGTGATAACTATCGTGTAGAGGCCACTTGCAATTCTAAGAGCAGTTTATAAGTAGAAAAAAAATCTTTCTAGAGAAGATATCTGATTCTGACAGCTTCCAAGCTTAAATGAGAATCTGAAGTATTTTATGGGGTAAAAAGATGTTTAAGAGTAGAGGCTTATGTAGGTAATAAGTACAATTCTTTCTATTTTCATGTTTTTAGGAGTATATTTTCTGTAAAAACTGTAGCTACTTTACGAACTTTTAAATAATTACTATTTCAGTAGCATAATTTTAATAGTAGTCAAATTAATATTGCTTTTATCTTTAAGCTAGCCAATAGAAATAAAGCTAAAATCTATTAAAAATTAAGTTTTTTAAGGTTTAATGTGAAATTAAACCCATCAAACCAAAATTTGGTTTAATATCTTGTTGTCTTTTTTGGCGATTTCAAATAGCTTCATAACTTTCTTATTAGTTTCAGAGTTAGTATAGAGATAATGTTTAGTTCATTAAAGATAATGTTTAGCTGATAAGAGATAATGTTTAGCTCATTAGAGATAATGTTTAGTTCATTTTTTGAGATTCTTTTTATCCTGTATAGATGAGTGTACATTTTAAACTTGATTAAACATGTCACACAGTTTTCCACTGCAATGAATTTATTGTGTAAAGTGATAGTCTCTGCAAAGCTTAAAAAGGCCCTGTTGAAAATGTCGAAGATTAAGTGTCTGTAGTCGATCAAAACTTCAATGGGAGATTAAAATATTTCGGTAAAATTTGGGTTTCAACATGAAGTGATAATATTTTGAACCAAATGATGACGAAAGGAGTAGAGCACTCAGCTTCGGTATTAGGGTTTGTAGGTTTAAATCACTGCTTGCCTGGAAATTCTGAATTCGCTTTAAGTAGAAGAACCGCGGCTTATTACCCGTTTATAGCAAAAAAATATACTATAGCATTCATCCAACCAGCGTTATTAATTGACTGCAGTTGTATTGTTTTATCTCAGTAAACAACTTGCTTTTTTAACTTTACTTCGATCTACCATTTTCCATAATTTAAAAAACTTTCTAAGGTTTTGTTCAAATTTTCTTTAGTTTCTACTAATTAAGAGCATAATATTTTCAGTTGATTCTACTTTTACTTTATATTCATATATCTTGAAACTGATACTGAGCATTAATATACTGAACATTTTTTTGTACCAGTCTCGTACTTGATAATAACATGGTAGTAATTTTAATACAGAAGGGTAAGGTTTCACCTCCATAATCTGTTTACAATTAGTTATATTTTCTTAAATAGTACATAAACTGTCTACTATTTTTCTTAAAGCTGGGATAACAAATAAAACCCGTAAGAGGTTTAATTTGTTAACAATAATATGGCTTATTTCGCTTTTATGGCAATATGGGATTGTGTCAATTTCCCTTTTGATATAATGATACTTTATTTATGGATTTAATTTGAAGGTATTTATAAAATATCATGCATGTTTATACATAGCAAGTCAATTTAACAGAAGGTACTCCATTATATTCTACTATGTATTTTTTTTTACTGCAGTTTACAATAATATCATTCATAAGAACTAGCTAGTATTAGATATAACATTAAATATTAAAAAGTGTTAACATTTGTAAGCACTGGCATCTGTAACAAAATTCAGAATCATTGCTAGAATTAAAGTCTGGCTCTTTAGACTCTATAAATCATCCATTATTTAAGATGGAAAAGACTTTAAAGCTTTCATATTTAGAACACTGTTCTAAATGCGAAGAACCTAAATGATACATTAACTTCTAAAATACTGAAATAAACCCTCAATACGCCAGGAACTTAGTGGAATAAACATTTTCTGTACAGTCAAGGGAAAATAAGTTGTAATATTTGGTAAACCTAAAGACAATTAGACGTAATATTATTGAAATGTAATTATTACTTTAAATCCTACAGCCTACATTATATTTTACTCATTAAAAGAACACATTTAAAAAAAATAAAAATAAAAACTAAATTTAAAAAAAATATGAAATTAAATTGTTAGTAAAAAAGCAAAATATATTCCAGTTTATCGTAGGTATCAAATAATTATTTTTTATCAGTAGTCATTTTAGGTAAAATAATACAAATAAAGCAACACAGTAATACAAATAAACAGATAGTAGAAATTGAAAAGTTTCACTAAAAACGCTCTGTTAAGTTCCTCATTACTTTTTTTCCATTTCTGAAGAGAATTTGTTTGAAAACAAATATCCTTTCATGAAATGTCACAATGCATGGGTTCGGAAGTATAAACTGTGCTTATAAATGATGTAAAGCGATTCATGATAAGTGGAAACAATTAATTCAATTTCCGGGTGTTTACAAAACTACCTGATTGTTATGCGAGAGCATTGGCAAAATTTCTTTATGTAATCTTTTCATTCCAACAAACTTGTCACTGTCGTAATAAACAAAGATGTCTCATCTGAAAAATCTGGTTGATTAGCATAACTTAGGTGTATTTAGCTTAAAGGTTAAAATTATTGATATCATGTTACCAGATTCTATATAAAATAGGAAATAAATCGTAAGCAAGGTTTTTACTGTTATAAAACTTTTGTAAATCTTTTTTTTAACAAAATGTTTAATACTTTTACTATGCAAAATATTATTAATAAAATAATTTTAAATTCTTAATTTATGAGTGATTTATTTGTACTGATTCTGATAAAATCTGAACAAAAACATGGATAGAACAATTTTAGAGAAAACAAATTGTTAAAGCATTTTATTTTGTAATTTATCGATAACTCATTAATTATTCTAACTTTTCAAAAATTAATAGTAATTGCAAGTTTTACTTAGTATTCAATAAAAAAGTTTTTAAAAAGTTTTAAAGGGAAAATTAGTAAAATATAAATGAGATTAAAATGACTGTCTCTAACTAGTTCTTTACTTGCAAAATGTTTTTATGAAATTCGATAGATAGGAAGTAATATTTTATATTACTTATTTTTAACTTTAAATATACAAATAACTAGATAATCTACAAAAATTATTAAAATATAAAATTATACTCCTTAAACAATTGCCAACAGCATTTATAACAATTATTTGCTCTGAAATAACTCTTTTACGATCTTTTCAAATGATAGTTTATATCAATGCTAAAAATTATACTTGTAATCTTGCAATCTTTTCAGTTTTTAACTACATATCTCAAGGCTAAAAATTGTACCTAATGAAAACTGACAAAGCAAATACTTTAGCAGTTAAAGTAAAATATTTATTTTTATGCAAACACAAATTGTATGTAGAAAATTCATCTTTTATCATCATTGGACTGTACATTAAGCAAATGTGATTATGCTGATTAGCACTTTCTGCTGTAATATTTGAAAATATTATGTATGAAAAATATGTCTCAAAATAATATAACGTGTTTTAAACAGTTGCAGAATTTCATTTGTTATATATGTAACTTTTTAGTTGCTAATTATAATATGGAAATACCATGATTATTGAAACATTGCCAAATTAGATTTAGATCTTTAGATTCTCCTTATGTTTCAAGTATAAATTTTAGTTGCTCTTGAACTCAACATATGAGCTAGAACATCTGATTAAAACTCCATACTTAAAGCATAAGAAAAGTGTTTTCTGTGTTATTATATAGGTTATTTATGGTAAATGTACATTTTGAATTAAAATACTATGATTGAAATAAATTATTTATAAATAAAACTATCTGTCCAGAAAAAAATATGTATAACGTCAATTATTATATAGAGTATCTCACTAGTAGACAATTACATTATCACTGTTTATTTTTTCATTACTTACAAAACGACACACAGTTGATTTTATCCGGTGCTCACCAGCTGGTCTTGCATCAAGTAAAGGAAGACCTAAAATATTTTAATATTTCTCTAGGACTAGCTGGAAGGACATCAGATGGATTAGAATTTCCCCCATGATTTGAAAATTTGGTAGATTACCTTTTTAACCCTTTCAAGGTTTATCGGTTTATATAGCATGGTAAATCATCCTGTTGTTTGTAGCCATTACTCTCTAAAAGTATTTCTTTCCATTTGAAAAAAATCTTGTTGAAATGGTGTCCAAGGAATCGTGTGGACTAACGGGTTTTTTGGTGAAGATAATGGTTTCAATCGTGACAAAAATAAACGTATCTCAAAACGTTGCTACCACTTTTATGCTCAACTATCTATATAAGCACTGTGATTTTCAAAGAACATCATGTGCAATCTTCGTTGCGCAGTGTCGTTACAATTGGAGAATTTTTTATCAAATCTCTAACTATAATCCTGCCTCTCATGTACGTATAGATTTACATTGATTTTTGGTGATAGGCAGAAAGCTGATATCTGGGACTTATAGAACAATTTTCCACTAGTAGATACTATTTATTGAGTATAATGTTACTTGAGGTCATGGGGAACAATGCAGAAGATACGTCGTTTATCTCTGTTATTATTACACATCGGTTGTTAAGTAATAGAACACCTCGTAATTCCTATTTAATAACAAAAACGTTTCTCATAGATACTCACAATGGTATAGTGTAGTAAATTCGTAAACATTGATATCTAAAAGCAAGAAAGTCATGCAACTCAATTTTTCTCTGGTGTTTTTAACAATTACTACAAAAACTAACATTTAATGTTTATCGATCCTCTATTGCTGTCATATCTTTGAAATATATGTAGCCACAGTGTAAAGGTTTCTTGTTTTAGGTACATTTTTAGTTTCAAAGCTACTTTACTCGGTTTCTTAAAAGAAACAAAATAATGTAAAATGTAAAACTAAAATGCCAATGCTCTATGGTGTAACAGTCTTTGAAAGTTTAAACATAAAAACTTTCCTGGCTGAATACAAGGAAAAATTTAGCAATCCCAGAACAATAATTCAATTTTCGTTCAAATCAGTGCAGCCTTGTAAACCAAGAGCATCTAAAGGTTCCTCTTTTTTTCTGAAGCTAGTTCTATAGTCCTTTGGACTAGAAACCTTAAACTTACTTTAACTCTTTGACAAGTAAATTAATTTGATTATACAGAAAAATTATTTTTAAATAAATTAAATTTAAACTTTTCCTGTTCTTGTTGTTGTTAAGGTGAAGGGATGCGCCTTTCGTTTGACGAACACCAATAGGGTAAAAGTGCATCTTAGTTCGAATAGATCCTCATAATTTAGAATCCCGAACCAATTAGAAGACCCCTTGCTGAATTGGCCTTCCACCTCTAAAGACTTCGTTTGAGAACTTGGAGGACATTGTGACCACGAACCTAGTCACTATTAATGAACACGCGAATCTTAGGTCTGTTCAAACCCCGAAGTTCCACCCTCTAGTTACGAGATCATTGTTTTTGTCGACTGAACTACCACGGCAAAAAAAAGTAAATTCCCGCAACAGAATAATCTAATTAGCCTAACAAGATCGAATAAATAGGGAGCTGCCTTTATTCGATACGCTTGAATTCTAATGTCGTGTAAAAAATAATGTTACGTTAGCCTAATAATTGAGAAAGAAATTAAAACTCATTAAGAAACACATGGAAAATAGGTCTTGATTAAATTATTTTATACAATTAAATAAATGCCTAAGGAATACAACTGGAATCAACTTATCATTAGTAGATATTTAAGACTGCTCTCGAGACGGCATCGGTCCTAAATAAAAAAATGGCGAAGATTTTTTTAAAAGGGTTTTCCACAAGCCACGGATGCCAGCCGTTCGCCTTCTCTTCTTCTGGTAACAACCATGTCCGCTCAAAAAATTCGATGGCCAGCGGAGAAAAAAACCAGGGGCCCACTCAAAAACGGGAAGGGGGTCAAAATCCCCCAAACGACCGGACATCTCTATTGGCTGGAAGAAGTCCAAAGTTCCTTTGCAGTTCAAACCGGTCCTGCCCCGGCATGTCCCCGACGAAGACCTACGGGGAGGGGTAAAAAGAGCTGAACCGAATGTAACTTATTGTTACATGTCGCTAATAACATGGACGTTAGGAATAAGCTTTAAAGCGTAAGTGGAGGTTGTTTTACCCCTTTTATGGCACAAATTAGACCCTAGCGCTCCCAATCAGCCAATAAACCAGAATTTGAGAAGCTTAAATGCATTGCTAAAAAAAATTAATTATATTCCCATAAATGTGATATATTATACTTTATGAAAGGAGCTGTCTTTGTAATTAATAAAACTCGGTCTTTGTAATTAATAGCAAAGATTGGAACTCTTAAATTCTATTTATCATAAATAAAATTAAATTTGTAAGTTAACCATACGTTACATATTATCATGTTACAGCAAAATTTGCAATCAATCAGACATATTTTCATAATAATTTAATATAAACTCTTTTACGCTTTAAACTAAATATTTCTATACCACATACAAATTGAAACTGAATACTATATTTTCTGGAGTACATTCATTAGTATTTAAATAAAATTTTCTGGAGCAGTTTTAAAAAATATATTTATGGCCAAGATATAATGGAATAGATTTTGTTAGCATATTTAGAAAAGAATAAACAAAGCACGTATACATAAAAGAGTTTCAATAAAGGGAAAATATGATTATAGGAAAAAGATTGAAAAATATGTCTTTTTTTATGAAGCTATTCTAGTTTTGAGAAACATTGTTAAATTTTTATGATTCCGTTTCTATATTTTTTTTTTGCAGCATAGCTAAGTCCTCGTTAAATAGATGCAGCTATTTTCAAAAAGTAATTTTATCGGTTGTAAATTTTTTTGACAAGAAAGATTTACTTTAAAATAAATCAATCCTTTTTTTTTCGAAATTTTAAAGATGCTAAACTACATGAAGGTCCTGTATCTACCGAGAATATCGCTCAATTAATCTTATATTGCTAGGCAGTCAAAGTAGATGCTATTAAAAATTAAGCACACTTGTTTTTAATCAAAAATTATCTAAACCATAAAATAATTACATCGATGTTTGTGAATAGATTAATCGAAAACAGATGTTGCTTTAACTATGGAGGCTTAACATTGACATCGGGGTTGTTAAAGAATGACAACGTAATTTTCAGGCAACTATCCAAGTGAAATTTTATGTTCTAAATCTAGAGAGAACCAAGTTTAGTTTTTGTTTGTACTATGTAAAGGCCTACTTACTGCACAAATAGTTATTTTTTCAAAAAGCGTTGCTATGTAATAATTGTCATTAACTAGTTTTTCGTAAAAATATGCGTTGGTATTAAAATATAATTATGAAAATCAATATTGGCATCTTTGCAAAGAAATAGAGAGAAGGGAAAGGTTTATTAACATATAATCAAAATATCAAAATACATATTTCAATATTATCCTCAAAAGATACAGTTTTTGTTAGCACTAACATAAAGGACTTAAATTAAAAATAGTAAATTAATTCTCACTTGTATTTATATTAGCCTTTATTGAATATTTAGCCTTGTTATTATTAAAAGTAAAACTTCTTTTCTATTTAAAACTTAATGCTTTAAATTGTTCTTTATATTATTGGTTTCTGTAATATAGCTTCTAAATTTCGTATGCTACAGTTTGCTAAGGCAACCAATAATGGTTTGAATATATTCCCCAAGGAATATTTTAGAACAATTTTTTTTTACATTCTTTTTTATGTTTTGAGGATTGTTTCATACAGTTGTATCCAAGTATGGAAACAAGATTAAGTATTATAACTTTTATAAGAATATTTATAATCCCGAGATCAACGATATTTAGAGAGAATAGTTTAAACTATGCATAACATCTAACTGATGGACTAGTTCCTTTTGAAACATTATGCATTTCCTTACAATCTGGATCTCACTTCGTGGACCAGTAAATTTCCGTCTCCATTCGCATAAATGTTTGCAGCTATTTGAAACAGGATTTAAGGTTATGTTCCGATCTTATTGCCTCTTGTTTAAGTTAGAATGACCATAATACACATAAAACTATGTATGTCATTCCATACTGTCATATCTGATTAACGCCTTTGATTTACTAGATTAGACCTCTATTTCCCATATAAAGTTGCTCACAAAGAGTAGTAGTAAAACATTTATTAAAACCATTGTGCTTTACGTATCTAAAGGGCAAATCCCCGTTCACACATTCCCTTGAAGAATAATTAAGTGAGGAAAGAGTACTGGTTATATCTGTTAAAGCTTAGTGTAAATAAAAGTCCCTTTTCATTAATGTAAATGATTCTAAAATTAGTCGCTACCAGGTAGAATCACACAGAAGTTTGATTCTATTAATGTATAAATCATAATAAATTTAAAAGTAAGTAAATTTTGATAAACAACGTATCTACAATATTTTTAGGACAGTAAGAGACTAAGGCTCGGATAAAGTCAGAAATATATTTTGAGACCTACAAGGTATTCAGTCCTGACGTTGTACAATGTAAAATTATCATTGAATTATCAAGGAATTATCATTGATTCATTAAACTGTTAAAAATGATGGAAGAGAAAATTTAACATAAAAAATTATATGCATTTATCTAATATTTTCAGACTTAAAATCTTAAATCTTAATCGCTGTCTTTTGTAAATTGTATGACTACAAGTTTAATATTAAAGTTAACTGATTATCTTTTCGCTATTATCTTTTATATTCGTATTTTAGGTACATACAATATTCGCTAGTTTGGAAATATTAATGTTTGTAATATTATTTATATAAGAACTTTTATTAAAATTAAAGTGAGAATTACCTACTTTTACGATAAGAGATGTATTTTATACGTTGAGAAAAATAACTTATAACTATTTCTGAGGTGACCCCTAAAACAGTAAAACCCTAAAATCACGTATGTGTACATGATACATAAAGATATAAGGAGAAATGTGTAGATCAGAGCGTGAATTTTCTCTCTCTTCAATTTATCGTGCTACAGACTTTCTGGATAAAAAAGCGACACCAAAAGATAAAAATAACAGCGCATTATAAATTCCCTCAGTTAGAAGTTGTACCATCCTTTGAGTAACATTACTGAGTTGTTTATGTACGACTTTCCACATACATTTTTGCAGCTTCAAAGCTATTTATAAAAAGTATAGTAACACTGAAATAAGCTTTGCACTTCAAGCATAAAAATATGAGCATAAAGCGCGAAGTTAGAAAATCAAAACAACAAATATATTTGTTATTTAACAAGCGAAACACATTCTGATATGTGAGAAGTTTGTCTCTCATATTTAGAAACTGTTGCTAAATAAAATAGCTTCCTTGTAAACCATATCTTAAATTTTATTTAACTGAAAATTTTCTTAATCTATGCAACAGCCACATTATTAAGTACACTAATCACTACCCTAATATTATAATTTACTACAACTTATGAATACTTATAAAAAGGAAATTTTATTCATGTGTACATCCAGAATTTTGTCTCTCAGGATTTTAAGCTTTCTATCCAATTTTATCCATCGAGAAGCAGAAATTATCCTAGAAGAAAAATTGGTTATTCAGCCAAAATAAAAGGAAATATTTCCTCCATGTGATTTTAATATAAAAGTAATTTTCTCATATGTTATCTTAATTAATTAAAAATAAAACTATTTTTTGTTTATAATAGAGATATATAAATGTTTTACAGACGACAGAAACTTTTTAAAAACTTGAGAAACCTTTTTCTTTGTCTCACACTCTACCGACATCCAAAAACCTCTCTGTCTTCAATTTTCCACCCCAAAATGTAAAATATTTCAGCACGACAATCGTTATTTGAGCAGCTGGTGAACCACAGAATAATTTGAAACAAAAGTGTGTATCTAAACCTTTGTATTATAAAAGTATAAGTTTGTGAGATAATGAGCTTTACTTTTGTCTGATAAGTACAAATTCCGATACCAGATGAAGAGTACTAGAAGACCATGCAAATATTTTTACAGAGTAATTCATTAGATATTATAACTGAAAATGTCGTATTATTCTAAATGATTTTTTTTATCGAAGTTTAATTTTGTAACCTAAATGTTTTGTAAATTAAATTTCGTTAAAAGTTAGAAGGATAATGGTTGAGTTCATAATATCAATGTTTAGAAAATTTCTAATAAATGACAGAAGTTGTTGACATTCATCCTGTTAAGTATTATATGACTTTAACTATTATATTTACATTTTTTATTGAACCATGCAATTTTAGCTCAGCAATTGGATTGAAAATTTAATTTTCTATCTCATTGTATTGTAAAATATAACTAAGATTCAGAAGGAAAAAGATTTTCTCTGGAACTTGACTTTTGAAATAATGAATATGTTACTGTGAATGCCCGAAATTGGAGAATGTCGACATTCACCGGTGAATGTCGACATACACCAAATACCTCGGTGGAAGACTGAATATTTTGTTATATTCTTACATATTCGGACTATCACTGGTGTATGTCGACAATCCCCATGCACTGATGGTGAATGTTGAAAAAAATATTTTTGTTACGTTTTTTAATTATACTTTATTATTGAAACATATAATAATATATGTTAAAATAGCACATACCATGAAGGAATACTCCAAAGTCCCTGTATCCATCCCAAAAGAAAAAATAGATGAAGATCTTCAACCTACTACGCCTTCTATCAAGCCCTGACTAAACAGCAGAAGTTTATTTCTATTAAAAGAACGGTCGCAAAATATAATCATGCAACGAAAATGTTATAAACCTCAAAAAGAAAATTTCCTCCTGCTCAAATTTATGACACTCTGTGAATACAAGCCCCTGATGTCGACCGTGGTCGTACAGAAGCCCGAAATGTATTGGTGGTTGTTGTTGTAATAGAAGACTCCGACTTTTATAAATAAGAAAACCAAAATGGTACCATCAAGCAGCTTTATACCCGTAATCAGTTTATATTTTGTAAAGAAAAGTTACTTTCCATAGATGAGATTTCTTCTCAAGAAATGTCGCGCTGAGAGAAGCCGCTAAAGTTAATTCGAGAAGTGGAGGGCATGGCTATATCACTGTCATTGCAAAAAGAAATGTTTCATTACTAAATTCCATTATAAATGTAAGGGACGCTTGTGCAATTCAAATTACAACAACAGTTTAAATTGTTACAATAAATAAGATAGTATATCGTCAATCACATAAAGTTAATTACTGGTATTATTTTTTTTTCTAAGAGTGTTCGGTTTGTTTTAAGTTAAACAGTTACATGTGGTAGTACTATAGATTTGAATGAATTACAGAGAAAAAATATAAATATCCGACATGTTCAACATTCACCATTAGTGCGTGGGGAATGTTGACATTTACCGGTGTAAGTCAGAAATAAGGGTATTTAGCAAATATTTCGGACATACACCAAACGACTACGTGAATGTTGACATTCACCGGGGAAAGTCGACATTCTCCAGATTTCGGTCTTTCACAGTAACAAATATAATAATACAACTATTACTAATAATAACTTTAAACATTTATCCAAAAAAGCAGTTTTATTGTTTATAAATATTTAAAACACTTACAAAGAATTTCTAACTCTCATTTTCCTCTGAACTTAATCAACTATTTACGTTATAACAAATAGAACAAATATTTCTTAAAATTAATATTTGTTTTAAATGAAAAAAATGTGTTAGTTTTATACTTAAAAAATGTTTGTACACAAAAAAATGAATAATTTTCCTATTAATACAGTTTTTTTTATATTTACTACGAATGATTACAATAGCCTTTAAGTTTTGAAGTAAACACAAAATGGTATTTTATAATTAAAAAGGTCCACTTTATGTTTAAAAGAGATAAGTTTGGAGCATGATCATTAATTTTGAAAATAATTAGCATTTTACGTTGCAACTTAAACTATTATTACACATATTTATTGTTAATACCATTCTAAATTTTCAAACAGATCGATTAAGAATGAAAAAAATTAGATTTCAAAGTCTAAAGTTTTCTTAATATACTTAAAAGTATCTAACAATATAACAACTAAATATTTTTAGGCACGTTTAATTGAAGATAATAAAAAATATATATTTTTCATCAAATAAAATTTTAGTATAGGCTATGGAAATCAATTTGAAAAAATAAACAGGTAAAAGGAATTTTAAAGACATAAAAGTATATTAAATCTTTACTAAAGTTTTATCGAAAAATAAAACTTTAAAACTAATAAATTTAAAGTAGCAGTCAAATTCCTGTGTTAAAAATTACGCTTGAAAAAAAGGTTAGTTTTAAAATTTGTATTTAATTCCGTTTTATAAGAAAACATTTTAAACATTTTTTTAGGCTATCTATTATTGATGACATGCATGAAATGTTCCTGCAAAGGCATAGAGTTAAATGATGCTTCAGCGTTTTTCATTCCCACAAAAGCTTAAAATAAGTCTTGCATATAAATTTCGTATCATCTTCTACTATCTATTTTCCATTAGTACCAAGCTTTCATTCGATATCCGTATAAAAAATTGAAATTTTACTACTTATAAAGTTTTCGTATTTTGAGTGCAATATTTTTATTTGGGTTTTTAAGTCTATTTCCTGTTTAGAAGATAAAGGTGCAAAACAAATTTACCTGGGTTTTGCCTACAAAGGGAATAAATTTCCGGTGATTGCTTAAAATTTAATGGAACTACTTTAGCAACTTAGCAGACACGAAAATATTCAAAGTTTGCACTCTCTTTTTATCAGTCGGATGTTTAAATAAACTTGTCTGGAACGAAGGTAATAAATTTCAAATGCAGCTCTGTATGTTGGAAATTTTAAACTATTTTAAAATGCTTTTCTTAAATTTTGAGCATTTTGAAATCGTTACTAATATGATTTGTTTTCTTTCACCTCTTTTAAGGTCAGTTTTTTCCTGCAATGGTATAATAAAATATTGTATGAATAAAAATTTATTTAAGAAAATATATTTATTTAGGTTATTAGATTAAGCTGATATGATTTTAGCTTCTTTTTTGGTGGGGAATAGGCATCATACTACCCATTGGGGCTAAGAGTGTAAGCCCTTATATATTTTTTATTTCTGTTAATATTGGACTACATAATATTTAGAAAAGATATTTCGCAAATACTACAACTTAACAAAGTATTCGTATTAAATGAATGAAAAATAACCAAATGAACAAAGGGTTATATGTAGAAGAAACTGGTTTGTTAATGTTTTTATTGTTAATCCAAAGATCACTTTAACTTTAAAAAACCATGTTATTGATAAATTGAATATCTAATGGGAGATCTCCATTTATAAATAACATTTTTATTTTCTATGGTACTTTTTAATTGTCTATGGTAAATCATTTTACCACTTATAAAATGGAGATATTCCTATAAAATGGCTTATTATAAACGTTTAAAAACATTTGCTTTCCTGGTAAGTATGTTTACCATCTCCTTAGAAGAAATTAAATTGCCCAAATAAAGAAATTTATAGATAAACTTTATTTAGAAATTTATAAGTAAATCTCCTATTAATATAAAAATATACTGCATTTTACTTTCCTCTGAAATTTTTTCAGCTGAATCATAACTTTAAAATTACTCTAAATGTTAAAACAAATAAATTTCTTTAGTTACCGATTACTGTAAGGAATTGCTTTTTAGTAGGTTACAAAATTAAGTAGAATCCAAATAACTATGCCGCAGATTTTCAGTCCAAGACTTGAAAATCCGTTGCTGACATGGATTTGCTAAAATCGGCTTAAAGAAGTAGACACTGGTATAATTATCATTAAAGGATTAACTGCAGAGCTCTAAACTAAACAAATACCATTCTTACAAAAATGATGCTAACTATATGTTACCTGTCATACAATTGTATAATAAATACTCGTCTGTTAGCTCTAAGCGTGTATTATCAAACAAGAAAGTACTTCAAATTTCATTTTTATACTAAATGAAAACAGGAAGCGAATAACGTTTGATTAAATATATATTCATGAATTGTGTATTATACTCTTCTGATGATTTCTTACATAAAGTATTCGCATTTTAAAGAATACATACTTTGCAAGTGTTACACCCTCATCTTGACTATTTTAATCTATAGTATTTAAAAGAAAAATATGAAATATAGACTTTGGTATTAGTTTTATACTAGTATGCTTTACATTTGCAATATTTCGTAACTCCAAGAAAATATTTTACATAAATTCATTCCTTGAAGTAACTTAAACCTTTAGTCTTGAAAATATTACTTCTTACCTACATGATCTTACGAAGTACACCTGCGGAAAGTGCCAAACCCACTATAGAATAGCTAAGATCGTGTATAGCATTAGTACGTCAGATAATAGACGAATATTTCTCAAGAAAAAGGCCGCTCTGCTAGCTTACAAACAAAGAAGTATTTGGTTCTGGAGGATGTAGGCTCAATCAGTATAGGAAATCATATATCAAAGTTCTTTTCCAACTGTAGACATTGAGGGAAACGTAGCACAGAGGTTCAAGAAGATAAAATCCACTGCATGCATATATAATATGATGTGCCCCTGGGCATTGCAGCATGTTTCTCCTCTTTAAATAGCAAATAATCACTAGTAAATTAAATTTTCTGTAAGATATAGTTCTATCCGAAGTATTCTTATCTTATTTAAACATAAGCATAAAATTCTACGGAATAAGTTCCACTTCCTCAAATGCTATATTTTAATTAATGATAAAACACAAAAAATGAAAGGACTTCAAAAAAAAAAAAAAATAAAATAAAATAAATAGCTATTTATAAAAAGAGAAAAGTGATTAACAATTTGAAACAAAACATTTAAGCTTATATTTAGAAATAAGGTATAGGAAAATTTAAAATTACAGTAAAATTTAAGGTAATTTAAAAAAGGAAATAAAAAAAATTCTCTTTGAGAATAACGCTTTAAATTTTGTCAGTGTACCCATCTTCGTATTTTTTAGTGAAAGTTTATAGTTTTTCAGAAATACTTAATGAAGAATTGATTCCAGTGCCAGATTTAAAGGAAATTACTATAAATAAAACATGCTGTTTAAAAAAAATCAGGTTTTTTGCGATAATCTATCAAAGAATATAACTATTTTAGCTTCTCTCTTTCTATACCGCAATCTATAATTTCTCTTAGGATTTGTCCTTTTCAGAAACACCTTTCTTTTTGAAACTGCAAATTATAACATTATTTCCCGCTCATAATTGAAGTTTAGGATTTAATTTTCTTTCTTTACTTTTAAGTATGTGTTCCACTGTTCAATTATTACGAAATTTTTTCCATGTATTCCAATTTGCAAAAGAAAACTTTAATAAATCAACTTAATAAATAACTTTAATAAACCTTATACTGTCGATTTTTTCTTAATTATTTTGAACCCAATCTGTTGAATAAAATATATGTTGTGGGTATAATTGCCTGATTTGGTCTTGAAATCAGTATTTTATTTATTTTAAAAATATTGGTTTAACATTATTTTATTACATTTAAACTTATATTTAGAAATGAGGAATACGAAGGAAGGACAAACTTGAAAATAGGGCTAATGACAAGATAATTTTATTATAAAAATACTTGCATATTATTGTGAAAACCGACTGTTGAAACCTCGAAACGACTATTATAACTTTATGTGTGTCGTAAATGGCCATAGTATAATAGCATATACTTTCATTATACCTATGTCAAAAACTAAATTTAAGAAAAATATACTACAAAATATCACAGGGAAAACTCTGAAAAAGTAGTTTAAACTTGTGAAAATGCATTTCAGGCTATACCGCCTAAAAGATTTTTCACATTTACAGGACATGCCATCACCGATATGGACCCATGTCACATTGAATGCTGTCTTAGATACATCATAGAGGTGGATATATATTTCGTGTATTAAATAAAGAGTTATTCTAACAATAACATTTAGGAGTAGGGGATACATTTATTGTTACCTATTAAAGCATCTTTTAATAACTCCGAATTGAGGAGTTGAATAAGAGAACAAAAGCATGCTTAATTTTTATTATTATGATTTTCCATTTGGTGAATGGATTAAAACGTTTTTATTTCTGGAATTAAATTGTAAGAATTAAAGTATATTAACTTAGTTATAGAACTTTAATACTTAAATTTATAAACCTTATAGAAATAACAATTTAATTACATGATATATAGAAATATAGCAATTATAGAGAAATGACATTCTGTATCATTGTAAAAAGATTGTGTTTTATTTTAGAAGTCTTATAAGTCTTTTATTTATGTTATTGATTTATCTTATTTATAAAAGCATTTATTGTTTATATTTATGTTCTACGTTTCTTTGTAATAGTCCAGAAAAATGAACAAATTTACGTCTGGCAATATTGAGAAATTCCTGATTTTACGCATTTAAATGTCATTATTATAGATTACAATATCATTAAAAGTATGAATAAAGTAGACTGCGAAGCAAAAAAAATTCTTTTTGGTTTCTGTTGTATATTGATTTATTTTCTTTTTCAATCATTTTAGGGATAATTTACTATCCCTTACAGTTTCCACAAAATGAAAGAGAATAAAAATAATCCATAGATAATTTGGAATATAAACATATAAATAATACAAAGATATGAACTAAAACATTTCCGTGGCTAAGGCTTTAGTTTGTTATTACTTTCCAAATTTTATGTAGTTAATACCATTCTGGATAAGTTACAATATAATTAACCTTCATGTAACAAAAAGTAGACCGTAACGCAAAAAACGAAACCAAATTATACTGGCTATTGTTGTATTATGGATTTCACTAGTTTTTCAATTATTTACCGTATAATTTTCAATAGGAGTATTTACAAGCAAATGTAATAATTACAAGAAATGAAATGTGAAAGAGAATAAACATGGTCTAAAGGTAATTTCAAATGCAATAACATAAACTAAAATAGTTGCGTGACTTATTTTTAAATGCAGATAAAAAACTAAGTAACTTTTATTAACTGAATAACTTTTGTATTGTTTAAAAATAGCAATCCTACTTTGAACTATTTTATACACGAAGTACAAAATTATATCTGCTAAACACATATTGTTGTATATCATAAATATGATTTAAACTAAAAGAAATAATAAATAAACTAAAAGAAATGAAGTTAAAGCAACTTTAAATATTATTGTCTGTAGTAATGCGTGATCAGCTATAATTTTAATCATGTTAGGATATAAAAAGACAAACTTCAAGGTAAGAGAATTATTTTCTATAATATGTAAACATAACACTGCAAGGTTTAATAGGATATAATGATATACGTCATGATGTTTGTCTAATCTGTCAATGTACCTGCTTAAAAAAGTAAAAATCTATATAAGATTTGAAAGATTGTGAAATGTCTAACCAAAACAGAAAAGAATTAATTACAGCAAATTCAGAGAATTATCTATAGAATTTCCTTTTAATTTTACTAACAAATAAAAATCTTTCAAATAAAACCAAAAATGTTAAATAAAACCAAAAATTTGTATTCATCGTATCCAAGTGTTAACATTTTTATTATTCTTTGAGTCTCATTTAAAAACAGATTTAATTCATCAGAACATTAACTCTGGCATTTGGTCCATGCAGCTGTTACAGTTGAGTAAGTAACATTTTAAACACTTTTAAGAAACAATTTTTTAAAAGAGGTATTTTTGGGGAAATTTCAAAGTCCTTAAAATTATATTAAGAATATATATTTTATCCCATAAAAGTAAAGCAATTAAAAAAGTAATGTGAGTAATCTAAGCTAATAACCAAATGATGATACACAAGTGACATATATTTTATCCCATAAAAGTAAAGCAATTAAAAAAGTAATGTGAGTAATCTAAGCTAATAACCAAATGATGATACACAAGTGACAAATATTTAACTGTGTCATAACAAATATTTTATTTGTGTTTTCATTACTTAGTTAAACTATTCAATATAAGCAATTGAAAACACTATGATGTTTTGTAAATGAAACATAGTTACAATAAGAATGGAAGAATGCAATTTGTTAAGAATACAGAAAATTAATTTCTCATGATTGACCGTTAACGAAATTTCATTAAATATTTATTTTATTTTGAAACAGGCATACTCTCTCGAATTATCGTCAATTTTCTAAGGGGTTTTAAAAAATATATATTCTTGCTTTTGTACATTCTATATTTGTTATAAAGCATAATTACAAAAAGTAAAGTTTTTTTGTAAACATTCTTTTTACTATTCAAATACATGAAGCTCTGATGCTATATGTTTAGGTGAAAAACTCTTGTTGGATAATTAGTTACGGTTTTGCAGTTTTGCTATATGCAAATGCCTACCATATAATTGTAATACACTCACTAAAAATTGCTATCATACTTTACTTTACTTATTTTAAACTGCTAATTATTCCAACTTTTTCCTTCTTACGTAATGTGACAAAATAGAGTTAAAATGCCATAATGCTATAACTCGTAATTGAAATTTACAAAATAATTTTTTTCTTTGAACCTTAGATGAATTTTTGAGAACTGTTGGGAAGAATTAATTTTAAAGAAGTTTTAAATATTTTCTATTAAGTTTAGGACCACATTTTTAAAAACTCGGTGTGGAGCTATAACATAAGTATATAAAATTCTGGAATATCTGAAGTGTAGAATGCTGTATAAGTTTAGTGCAAAGGAAATTTATTACTCAGATAGAGTAAGATAAAATGAATTTGTAGATGAATAATTTTGGGATTAGAAGCCTTTGTCGATTTGTCAACATAGAAGTCAAGATAAAGGTACTATTTTATAATTACCTTAACAATATAGTCATTAAACAATGAAGCATGGATAAAATACGTAGTGACTGAAAGTGAATTTTGAGTAAAGTACTAAATAGTAATTTTGTTTTGTTATGTTAGCATAAGTATCATATGATAGTTTAAATTTTAGACTGCTTTCGCTATCTAAACAAAGAAGAATAACGCTATTTAAAAGGATATTTATTTATTTCGGTTACTTAATCCATCAATTTATATAAGAATTGTTAGTCTTTTATGAAGCGTCAATATGTAGTTTCTCCATTTTTGAATGTATTATTTATTAAACTTAGTGAAAAACATTCTATTCACTTTATAACAATAAACCATTTTTCTAATATTTAACAAAATTAGAGCAAACATAGCTTAGCGACACCCACTGGTGAATATTGCGAGTGAATAGCCTTAAGATTTTCCTAAAATATTTCTCTGATTATAAGAAGTTTAGTAAAGACTGTAATCAAGCCTCTATTGAGTTTATCTAAAGTTTGGAGATTTTTGAGTATGTTTTTGGAAAATGAGAAATATTGTCAATATTAAGAAAAATCAAATACTTAAGTAATATTGGTGCTGCAATAACTTAAAACATAGAAAGCTTTTAGTCAACTTGTACTAACGAATATTAAGTAAAAGTAGAAATGATTAAGCAAGGAACTACTCTCTATATAAGTTGTAAAATTCAGTCATCATAATTTGAAATCAGTGCTGTTGTTTATTGTATTATGGTATACTCTGGTTTGTTATTTGTAGACATGGGAGGAATAATGCAATTCATGCATAAAATTTTTTTAAATTCATTTTGCCATTAGAAGTAAAAAGTCAAAATATATATGTATGTAATATTAAATTCCCTTATTTACGTATTTTAATATTAATTTAATAACTTTTGTTCATAAAGTACGTTCGGGGTTTGCGCGGTAATTCTGATTTTTCTCTCCAGACACACTATAGACGTAATTCAGCCTCTGTCTGTACTACTTTAGCCAATAGTTACCGCGTTCTCTTTAAACATGGGTATTTTTTATCACATAATCAATTGTGCTTAGGGATTATTCGTAGTCTTTTTACCTGAGAGATCCCTACTTGAAAATTGTGTGTGTGCGGGATCACATTGTCTATGTGCAGGAAGTTGTAAATGTTTTGCCTGTTGTATGGATTTCACGTTTCTTACCAGAAATAAACTGTGTTGTGATTTTCAATGAGTCTCGCCCATATTACATGTATTCAAATTTATTACTCATCATTCGAAAAAAAGTGTTGATCAAAATGAATTAGTTTTTGACATTCCCATTTATTTTATTAATCTTTTTAATTATGAAAATGAGACACCCGTATTGAATCTTTATTTTATTTTTCATTTAGTTTTATAAAATATCAATATTTTCAATTTTATTTGCAACATTTAATGTTCTTAAACAAGATTTCTTTATATTCTAAGATCTGTTTTTTGTTTGCTTATCTGTTCACCTGTATTGTGTAGTTATAATTTAAAGCTTTTTCTGCACTTATACTTGTTTTTAAGTAAATAAAATCTACTTACTTTATCTGGTATTTTAAATAACATTTGTTTTCAAGGAAATAGTATAAAAGCAAACAATTGAGGCATAAAGCTGATACAAAATTTATAGTATTTAAATATTTGTTACTGATTCTTGTCTTTTACTAATCCTAGAACTTGTGCACAAAAGAATTATAATCATGATTAAAGATATATTTAGAATATTTCTCAAGGAAATTTAGTTATCTTGAATGATGGAAAAATAAAAATAATTAATACATGAGTCTTTTATTGCATCTTTTATGAGCTTAAAATTTAATATTAATACTTCTGTACGTTGGGTAAAAGAGGAAAAAATGTTGACTATTTCGTGTTAAGAAAATACCGGGCTCAAATCAGTGGAACTCCATTCCTCATAAATAGATGTTATAATTTATATTTAAGCGCAAGTTTGCTTAAAGCTGCGTAATATAACAATATTATCCTTCAAAATAATGCCCTATTCTAATCCTTGAATATTATGAGGTAAAAATACATATCAGAAATACAACATCATTGCGAAAGCATAAAAGGCTGCATTTTTTCATATACGAGATTTTATCACACCATAAATTGATTAGACTAAAAGCTTCAATGAAAATAAAAGTTCTTCATATACTTACATGCTATAGAACACGAACCATGCTCCCCTTAATAAGGATTTAAGTATTGATTCTCAAAGTACACGCTACCGGCACTCAATCTGAAGAACCTTTTGAGACGGCGGCATCTGGAAGTGACAAATTTGCCTAACTAATAGAGTTTAATCTGTAAGATAGTTCAATTTAACGATATGAATAATGCAAACCCCTGATATCTGTACGAGAATTTCGTAAAGACCTACAGTAGTTAAAACTGCACGAGCTACTTCCTACAGAAATTTTAAACTACTTTAGAAATAGTTTATTTACAGTTGGTACATAACATTCTTTTATTTTCGACTCAATTTATGAGTGTTATTTATCTTATCAGTTTGTTTAAATAATGCTTAGTTGATTTAATCTATTACAGAAACATACCTTTATGTTCAAACGACAAAACATTTATTTATTAAAGGGATATAAAATCAGATGTTATATCAAATAGATCACATATTAGGTTACAAAATATTTATATAAAGCTAAATGGTGTATGAAACTTAAGCTATAAAATATTTCTAGCCTAAAAATTCAAATAAATATTTAAAAACATATTTACAAACGGAAAACTATTTAGGGAAAAAAACTTATCCTAATCCAGTGCATTAACTACAACAATATTTTCCATTCCATTTTTGTTGTCGATATCACTTTTCTTCTATATATTTTATAGAAATTTATTGCTACTGTCATTAATATTTTAGAATATACTTCTTCTTCTTCTAATAATAATAATAAAATCTTTTAAATTTCTAAAATACCTCTTTCATTGGTAGAAAATCTTGAAGATTTCAAAATATACGATATTCACATATTCATGATATAATTTCCACATTAAAAAATCTAAATAAATATGTTGCTAATTTTTTTTTTTATAGAAATTGTTTCTGTCTTATATATATTATATTTATATTTATATATTAATCTACTTTTTCTTTTCTAGGTTGAATGAACTATGAGGTAAGTTTTATTTTCTAAAAAATATTTTATAAATTCTTTAATACCTTACTTTAATCGGTAACTGAGAATATTTACACAATATGTTTTTTGTAAGACAGTATCAAACGAGTTTTATCATTAGCTTAAGTTTCAGAAAATATATATTTTACTTCCATATTTAAATGCCGCTGCGAAAAAGACTGCGAGGCTATTTTAAACAATTAACAAATTAAGATTAATCTACTTTACTTAGTAAATATGAATTCAATGGCCTCATTAAGAATGAAAATTTTCCCTTTTTAACACAGCTTTTATTTAAGCTTTATTTGTTGCGTATTGATTCTTTTGTACTTCGGTTTCACAGAACGAACGTTTAGAATAGAAAAAAAATATATCAGGGTTGTATGAACTCATTTAAATCAATATTTGTCCAAGCAAACATTTTAAACTGAGTTTTCTCATTTAAAGATTTAATTTTTATTCTCGAAGCAAATCAAAGTTGTAGTTTTAATTATTTATAAACTTGTATATCAGTTATGATATTCATTACTTGTCTGACATTTTTACCAATTTTCACTAGACTTTGAATCTCAATTTATCATAGAAGTAATTTATAATATCATCCATTGTTCTTAGTATTATGTCTTCATGACTTAAAGTGAGAATTGTTTTAAATTTTGCAAACTGAATAACGATTAATCACGGAAGTAATGTTAATATTTTTATTGTCCCTATTGTTTTATATCATAGATGCATTAAATTTAATGTTCCAAAAAATCAGTAAAATAAGATTACATTCATCTATCAAAACTATTCAAACTGTCAAAATTATTCAATATAAGATAAATTGTTCAACAGGCATGAAAGAGAAAGCGTATGTAGTTTCATTTAGATAAAGTGGTTTAAAAATGCCTCTTAAATAGCATTTTCTTTTATGCAGCGATGTTGTAATTACTTTTATATCGACATCTGAGAAAAACTTACTGATCAATAAGTAGCCCATTTACATCTCTAGCTGCCGTGTCATCTTAGTTTAAATAATTAAGAGCCTCTGTCAAGCGGAAAGTATGTACTTTGTAGAAGAAAATTACAGTATTAGTAGATTAATTACAGGAGAGAAATATCTTTTTGTTTGATTTAGTCAGTTTCAATGAGAAGGATATATCACAGAAAAAACAAATAGGGAGATGAAAAGATTATAGATTTGGATTGTTACAATAATTTAAAGGAGAAAGTTTCCCGAAAATGTCATGTACCTAAATAAAATACATTTGTGTTAACTAACAGTGTCTTTTATAAAATTTTGTATATGAAGATAAAATAAAGCTTAATATTATAGATAATTTTAAACTATTTATTTTTATCCAATTTGATTTAAAGCACAGACTACAGGATATATATTTTATCATATCTCAAGAAAAATTGTAGTATTATAACTGGTATAAAGTTTTGAAAAATAGAAGTCATGGGAAGTCATTTATGTTAAACAAGCATTTATGATCTGATAAATGTGTTACTAAAAATAAGATAGACAAAAATGTTGTTCTTCGCTAAGCAAAAGTGCTAATGGTAGACAGAATACAAACAATAACTCTTTCAACAGATTAACTGAATTCCAAATTGTCTTTATTTAGTATCACTCTGCCAACCTTTTTCCAGCCTTGTCAATCCACAAACGTCTGATGGGCTCTATTGTAAAAATCTGCTTAAAATTAAACCTCTTTACGTTTGATAGCAGATATTCTTGCCGGCAACTTTTTATAAGGTAGAACGCACACGTGTAATTATTTTCGCTCTAAAAATTCTTTAGAGAGTCATACCTGAATGATTAGCAACATAAAGTGCGTTTCATAAAGGATATATTTATTATCCTAGTTATGTAATGTGTAAGGGAATTTATAGTATGAAACAATTTGTATTATTCTGTAAAAACAAATAATGCATTGTGGGATTAAAATATTTCTCACAAAAGCATAAATAAAGTCTATTTCTAAATGTGTGATATCAACGATTCATCTTCGAATAGAAACTAACTAAGATGTTTTGTCTATTATCAATTCCTCTAATGTTTATAATCAAGAAAAAGATATCTCCTTACTGCTGATCCTAGTTATGTAATGTGTAAGGGATCTTAGAGTATGAAACAACCTTTATTATCCTGTAAAAAACAAATAATGCATTGTGCAAAATATTTCTCACAAAAGCATAAATAAAGTCTATTTCTAAATTTGTGATATCAACGATTCATCTTCGAATAAAAACTACGATGTTTTGTCTATTATCAATGCGTCTAATGTTTATAATCAAGAAAAAGATATTTCCTTACGGATGACAGATATAAACTTGTCAAAAGTTTTTTATGACACGTATATACTTATTTTTACTCAACATTCTATGACGGTGGATAATGTCTCAGTTATTACATAAGTTCTATTTCGTTTAAAATATTGTTTAAGGTTTATTAAATACTGATGTTATATTAACCCTTTCATTGCTAACGTTATTAAATTTAGGGCCAGAGAAATTTCGCAAAATCAATGGAAACATTCAAGAATATTTTTCTCCTTCACCAATTGTTGCTCCACTTTTTCTGGTATGGAAAATAAATTTTACCTCCCTTTTTATGTTATAGCTTGTACTATTTATAAATCATTTTACTTGTACAAGACCTTACAAGACCTTCTGCTGTGCTGACCTGAATGCTGTGCTTTTATCCGTTCAATGTACGAATAAACAGAACAAAGAGAAGTTTAAAAATGAATTGTATTTATAATACGCACTTTTAAACTGACAGGTCTTTTCATTTATTTGAGACAAACTGTTCTGTATTTGAAGTGCATAATAGAGCCAAGGTTTGGGGATATTATGTGATGTCAGTGATAAATGGTGTATACAAACATTTTTGTAGTTTTTTCTAATATATCACAGAGGAACGACTTAGACACGGGTTCATATAGTTTAAGTTGGAACTCTATTATAGGTCGTTTTGAGCTGCTGTGAGGTTAAAAGTGTCATAGAGAACTTGTTTGCGTTTGTTAAAAAGTATTTTACTAGATAAATTTTACTTAAACCTTAGAAATATAACCAACGGATAACAGAATATTTTTCAAACTGGCTTATGAGTTGGAACATACATTTTCCTCAAATCCTGAGGAAATAATCTGGAAGCCTGAGGATTGTAGATCTCTCCCAAGAACTTGGCATTGCCCCATAAAAACAAAGAGAGTATGAACAAGCATTGTACTCTTTTTGAGTGAAAGGTGTAGAGTCATTGAATACTTGAAGAGGTAAAGCTTGGTTGGTTAACTGACATTTAACGGCACTAATTACGTGTAAGACAAATGCACCAATTACAGGGTAAGCAAAAGACTAAGTATAAACAATGTACAATTGTTTTCCCGATAAAAAATTGTTTTAAGTTCGAAGCGACGCATAAATCTAGTCTATAATTAATGAAACAAAAACGGGGTAAAAATACACAACTGTGACTGTAGGATAAAATATATAAAGAATAGTATCAGGTAGCAGTGATTAAATTTTTCTTATTCAAAACACACTGCAGCTGTAACTAATATGCAAATTGGGTTAAAATTAGTAGATAAGAAATTCAACGGATGCTTTCAAAAATTCAGAAAAGCATTTTGAGATTTCGCAAAAACATTTAATAAAAAATATACCATATTGGACGCTTCTGCCTCCGAAGCATCTTATATCAATCGAGATATCATATTTCTTACATCTTGTGGAGGCATTTCACCACGACGCAACATCTTTAAATATCGATATTCAAAAAGAGCTGCAATTGCATTTCCATAGTTTTGGTATAACAGTTTCGCGATTAACGCATGTTCTGGTAAACTAATAACTGTTGTAACTGAAATTTTGTTACTCACAAGATCTCCTCTTTATTCTGTTATCTCACGCAATTAGTTTGCTTATGCTAATAGGGCTATCTTTTAACTTTCAGATTCACAATTATTATTCTTTAAACTGCTCTAATGCTTCAAAATGTAAAATAACACTTTTAATTGTCATAATGCTTGAAAATGTTAATAGAAAAATGTAAAAGACATTTATATGCCATTATTTATTGCATGCATTTTCAAGTATTTTAATTTTACAGAAAAAAAGTTATGATGTAAAAAAGAACAAAAAAGATAAGGTTTTCCTTACAATTTTAAATTTCAAATCAAAACCAAGGAAACAGTTTCGCAATATTTGAGAAGTGAAACACATAGTTAACAATAAATGAAAAACTTGAATTAGTAGTTCCTTTTCATTAGCAGAAATTAAATCCTAAACTGTACTTATAAGCAGAAAATAATGCCATAGTTTCCAGTTTAATAAAGAGTGTTAGTTAAGTTTGTATTTTTGAAAAAGACAAACGCTAAGAGAAATTATAGGTTGCGTTAAACAATCAGGGTAAGCGACGATAATTATATAACTTAATATATCGCATAAAAACTGATTACTTTTTGAAGAAACAGCCGATTTTATTTAAAATAAATTCATTTTGTTTAAATCATACAGGGCAAGCAATTCATTAATAAGAATGTCTGAAACACTCTGAACATTCACTATAAAAATACGTATATGACAAAATTTAAACAGCTATTCAGAAAGAGAATTTATCGCCTTACTAAAAAATATGCGGAAATAGATAATATTCGTATATCATCTTTAGTCATAAAGTTTGCTAGATGTAGGTAAAATTTTAAAAATGTATAAAATAAAATTTATTCTTAAAATATATGCTTCAACATTTTATTTTTACAGTTTGATATTTCAAAATTATTTTTATTTTGGTTTCATGCCTGCTTTTAGTCATGTCTGTTCTTTAGCTATCCAAGAATTAAAATGCATCTAGAATAAATGTAGCAGTCTTGATCAAATTTGACAAGTTCGAACTTAGTTGAATGATTTATTCTTGAATAAAATTCAGTTGATACTACTTAACTGTGTTCATATTTGCAAAAGGGTTTGTTCGTTATAATATGAATTGCTGTGTTGTAGGTAAGCGATTTTGTGATATAATATAAAATAAAATTAGTTTTTATTGTAAGTACCACTTAATTAGAAAAAAAACATAGGATTACTTCATACCAGTCTGCAAAAGAAGCAATACTCAGGAGAGGAATTATACGGTAATGGGCTAAACTAAAGGCAAAAATGGCTTACATTACTATTAAAACGGCCATCATAATAAATGCTAGACATTAAAGTGAATATATGGTCCTCTAAAGTGTTTGAAATAAGAATACTATTGTATCAAATGGCATTACTATAATTTTAGAATAACTCAAACTAAGATACAAACCAAAATTTTGATAATTCTTATATTTTTTTGAAGATACCTTATAATATTCTGACAGAGAAATGATAAATATAAAGTTTGTGAACACGTGTACAGCCAGATATGCTGTAACTATCTAAGCAGCAAAATATTATCCAGTTAAACATCTTCTTATACTTTGAACACTTATGAAGAGGCTTATTTATAGAAATATCTTGAACAATATTCTACATCAGTGTAAGACATAAACCAAATATATCATATTCTTACAAAAAGCAGTACTATAATAAACAGAATATTTAACAATAAACCCACATACTTTTAACAAAAGTAGATACAGTAATAGTGTACAAAGTTTAAACGTATTCAGTGACGAATATATAATTTTATGATTTAAATTTTCTATCAATTCAGTAAATCTTTGAAACATTACCGACACTGTATGCTTCAATGTATACTGTCAATATTCCATTGCTGGTATTTAATATTGATATTTATACAAAGTCTTTACATATTAATTATCATTTTATAATCTTGTTCTGTATTTATTTCTAATATTTCCCAAAACAGATCAATTAAAAATCCAAATTAAAATCTTGTGCAAAGACCTTTTTATAATTTATGCTAATTCAAGATTTAAATTTTAACAAATTTCTATTCCTCTTTGAATTTAGTAACTGCTGACAAATATTATGTTGAATGAAGTTTAAATAAAACCAGATTAAATAGTATAAACTAATTGTTTGCCATTGTGTATAAAATATACAGTAGATATAATTGAAGATACACAAATTTCTACACTTTAATTCTTTTCATTAGATTTGGAAATAGCAACACTATAACTGTTAACAAAGATTTAACTAAGAGCATTCCCTCTACTTAGCACCACAAAGTTTAGCACCCCACATTTCGAATCCTTTTTCTCTTTTTTGTGGCTTAAAACTATCAAAGTTACTTTTCATGCTCTTTAAGACTTAAACTAAGAATTTAAACCGAAAACTTCTTTACTGCTAGCTTAGAAGAACTTTTTGTATAAAAGTTTTTCCTTTAGCATGGTTTAATTCCTCAGCATAATCTCTTGCTTCCTGTTGTATGGAATATTTTTGTTTTCTTGCATACCATTGTCTAATTTCTTTATATGTCAGTATCGTTTTAATTATATTATAAAAGTATGCGTAGTATGGCAAATCAGCATTAATATAAGTCATGGATGGATATACGTTACTTGATTGTTCTCAATAATTTCATGACCGACGAAAATATTTATTACAGGAATATTTTTATACAGATATCCATTCTTAATAGACTTATGTTATATTTTATTACCGTTGTGTTATGTTCACCAAAACAGCTCAGAATCTTACTTATTCACGCTAAAACAGGTATCTAAAGAATAAAATATATAAAGATTTACATGATCGTTCTAGAGTAGTTTCATCAAAGAGTAATAACATATCCATGGATGCATACCTGATTTTTGGTTGTTTAGAATAAGTTTTGCTTTTGTTCATGACCTGCTAAGATATTAATTACAGGAATATTTTAGTCTATACATCCATTCTTATTAGTTTTATATTACATTTTATTATTGTTGTGTTATACTCCCCAGAACATTCCAGATTCTTACTTATTAATCCTTCGAGGACGGGTGCATCATATATGCAACGTCTTTCAAATTAATTCAGAGGACGAGTATATCATTAATATCATTTTAAGTAAAAAATTTAATTAGTATTTTTTATTGCTACTAGAGGTAGCATTATGTCTGTAATAAATGAACTTGTCTACTAGAGATATCTGATGCTAATACTAGAGATTCATCTGGTTCAATTTAAAAGATATTATATATAAGATACGCGAGTCTTCGAAAGGTGAAAACTATAACAAATATCTAAAGAGAATAAACAGGGGAAATTTAATAGATTATAAAGTATCTCGCACTAACAAGTAAGAATAAACTATATAGAATTTGTAACGAATCGCTAATTATGTAAAAGAATTAATTCTACCATGTAAAAGAATTATACTATAAAAATGAACTAATATTTCTCTTCTTTTACAAATCAAGGATAATAACTCACTATTTCAAATCCTCCATAAAAGTCGAGTGAAGTAAAGAATATATAAAAGATATCTAAAAATTATTTTGAATAAATTAAAACTTATTTGCTATTTATATGGAACCCTTTTTCTTATTAAAACTAAAATATAAAAAATAAATACATTAACTACAACTGAAACTTACGTATTCCACTTTTCTGACATATTATAGAATAGACGTTGAATAGATAAACATTATATGCGTCAAAATATGGCAGATGAACTTTACTGTCATTTACAAGTGGCGTGGTTGCTTGTCGTAAGCTTAATGATTTTGGAAAGAGAATTATTGAACGAGGTTAGAAAAGGAAAAGTCTATAAATGTGATTAGTGTGAAATGAAGCATTGAAATCACTATATTTTAAGTTATAAGAGTAAGTGCAGACATTATGACATAAGAAGAACTAGAAAGCATGCAGTAATGAAATTAAAATTGGCCTATAATACCATGGATGCTACATAGACAGAATAATCCGAAAATGGTTACTAAACAACACTAGTACTTCTAGAGACATGTCTATTGTTACAGAAAACTTCACTTATTCGGATATAAATGTATAGTGTCGGTTTATAAGCCTCTTACCACAAAAACCAACGGAGAATTTTGTAATCATGATGAAAAGAGTATGAAGAGTGGGCGATGAACCACTGAAAATAAAGATTTTTAAAGTAAGGATATTTTCCAGTACTATGTCGAGTATGGGTTTCTAGGGAAACTAATGAAAAAAATTTAATGGAAAGTGTAGTATCAATTATGGAGGTTTAGAACACATTTTACTCGAACTAAATGGGGTAACACATTGTTATTCCAATAATTTCTTACGTTGTGTAAGGACTGATGACTGTCTTCACTTGTATGACAATTTATTATGGCAAAGATATTAGGCAACGGTACACAGAGTTTTTGGGTATAAATCGGTTGTTATTACCCTAAACCGTATTTGTAGGTGTAAGATATATTTAAATAATTAATGATATACAAATAAGCTCAACAAAAGTCAGATTAACACTTATTTGTCAGAAAAATAGAAAATAATCCTCTGAGTGTAATCCAGGTATTGGTTGAAAGTTCTGCTATTATTGTTACTTGTATTAATGATACTTGAAGGAGCAAAGCTCATAAGCAGATGGAAATTTGATTTACGGAAAAAAAAATTGCTTCTTTCGTTTAAGAACACCTCGGGGGTAATAAAACGACTTTTACTTCATAAGGGTCCTCGTAATTTGGAAGTAGAAACCTAGCAATGAACTCACAGGCTTGATCTGTCTTCTCCATGGGTATCATTTGAATTTCAACGACGATGCTATTAGGAAACTATTTTTCAGTTCCTCAGCCACCATTAATAAATATTTGGTCAGCTTGAACCTCGAACCCACAACCCTCCTGTTATGAGTTAAATGCTTTGGCTTAAAATTGTGCCAGCAAGTATTCTTTGTAAACCAGTATAAAGAACTGATTCTTTACTAGAACAATAAACGATGTTTCCCATGTTCGATTTGATAATTATTAGTCGGTAATGTAAAGTTGAAATGGATAAACGTCGGAAATTTTATTTTGGAAAATTCTCTATATTTACAGATGCGCAGTTTTACACATATTTTAACTAAAATACTTTTAAAATCTTAAAGCCAAATTTTTCAAAAACTTGCTTGCACATCATGTTTATATTCTGACCTAAATATTTCATTAGAAGTCAAAAAATGACTCTCTACCTTCTTTATACTTTGTTTGAAATAAATATATTTAGATAAATAAAGATTTTTGTTTTTAATTTCTCTTTCTTTGAAACCCAGTTCTCAACGTGAAGCGACGGCGAATAGTACATATTTAAACAAAAGGTTTTGTAAAGTATTTTTCGCACTTTAATCCTCATTAGCTGGCGTTAAACACTTTTTAATGACTTTGCCATATTTTAGACGTAGAGAATAATGAGCAAAATCGTCTAGGATCTTTTTAATATTACTTCTAAAAATAAGTTAGCTAACTTTTTCCATTTTTAAAAAAGATTCGTGTAAGAAGAGAAATAAAAATTCTTCTCTTCAAAATTTTTCTCTACTGTTACTAAATTGCTTTTTATAAGAAAGGAAAATTAGAACCATTTAAAAAAAGAAAACTGATCTTTTAAAAGCATTTCACAAAACGAGTATTAATTTAGGTAAATTAAAATGTGTATTATTAGATAACGTAAATAAAGAATTTGAAATTTCTTTTATTTGTAGTTAATAATCATTTAGAATATTTTAATAGATTAAATATTTAATTTATTGGATTTGTCATGTCTCTGATGACATTTATTTTAGTTATAAAATTTAGTCTCAAACCGTAGTTTAACTGTAGTACAACAAGATCATCTTTTGATAATTGCTAAATATACATCAAAGCGATACTACCATTTTTTCTTAAGATATTGCTTTAGATTCGACCAACAGTAATTCTAAACGTATAAAATATGTCTGCCATAAATATGAATAAAAAATTTGTTTGATCAACTTGAATGTGCAGATGCTAAATACTATAATTTTCTTTACAATTATTTTCTTATTTAAATCAATTATTTATTTATAATATTGGTTTTTACATGTTTTGTATTTCAAAAGTATATTAAAATTATAAATGAAATGTGAGCTTGTACCATCAACAATATAATTTCTTTAAATATCTCTATTTGGTGTAATAAAAAATTCAAATATTAGTATTGCCAATGAAGTAGCATGAAATAATGTAGGACAAGATAACTAACTTATTGGACGTATAATATAACACAACTTTTACACCTTTTGAGAATTCTGCATTTATTAAAACAATGAATAATTCCCCTCACAAAATTAATTATCTGTATTACTAAAGGGTTATTTACTGTCCATTGAGCATTAATATTTATTCGCAGTTATAAAGGTTTTATCATCTAATTAATAAAATTAAGAAAAATTGATTTTATAATATCCTGTTAAAAGTTAATTAATTTAACTTTGAGCTAAGATTTACGTATACAATGTTTTCAGGATGGTGTTACGATGACAGAGTATTATTATGGAAGTTGATGTAAACTATTGTACATAGTATGCTTACATATCTTACACGTACACTTAAAATATAGATTTCTTAAATACGTTATAGTGATACATTTCATTTATTTAACATCTGTCATTAGTTCATATTATTTCCTTAGTTTTAAACCTGTTATCCAATAAAAATTGAGAAATTTTAATTAATTATTAATTCTTTTAGAGTTGTGTAGTTTCCTACCAAATCTACCAAAGCTTTGATTAACCCTTTAACGGACAATGGTTTCGTAGCAAAACCACCTATTAAACATCTTTCTTTTTTAACTTTACTTTTTGGATTACTTTACTTTATCTTTTTATAATTATTTACGTCTCCAATCTAATACATCTGTGATATATATAAGAAAATGATGTAGAATCAAGAGCTTTTGCAATTAAAAAAAACTTTTTGGAGACATGGATGAGTTTCCGATTATATATATATATATATATATATATATATATATATATGTATATATATATATATATATATATATATATATATATATATATATATATATATATATATATATATATATATATATATATATATATATATATATATATGTATATATATATGTATATGTATATATATATATATATATATATATATATATACCTATATATATGCATATACATACATATATATATATATATATATTTATTTATATACATATTATACATTTTATATATAAAAGATGATAGTTATATGTTTAACTTATTTATTTCTTTTTCTATTGAAATATATGTATTTTAACTATACTTGAGAAGTCAGATTCAATTTATCTTACTTATGATCTCAAATAAAATTATCTGTACAAACAACACTTTTAAGTTGTTAAGCTATTTATTTATTATACCAGTTTAAGGATTATCATTTATTGTTCTTCCAGTATAGTTAAACTTTTTAAAAGACATAATTTTCAAGCTGTACAAGGGTAGGGGTTAGTCAGTTAAACCACTTCTCAAACCCTAATTTGGTATCCTCTAATTCAAACCCTTCTAAGGAATGTAAAAAAATTATATATTTTACATATACAAGGCTTATAGATAATATTTATAAAAAAATTACATTAAATTCCCATGAATTTATTTTGGTGACTTTTACAGGGTTAAGCAAAAAATACACAATGAATAGTATAGTATTTATGTAATGGTTTTATGATACAATACGAAGCAGTTGAAATCTTAAGAGACGTAAATGCCTTTGGAAAGCCCCCTTTTTATGATATCGCATGAAGTTTTGAATAATAAAATACACGATAAACCACCATTTTATTGAAAATTCATTAAAAAGAAGTTATTGAAAAATTGTTGTTTGTATGCATATTATTATATGAAAAGGAAAAATTTGTTTATAACAAAAAAGTAGTTTCAAAACTAGTAGGTTTGTAGTAGTTTGAACCATCTACAGATAACACTGACACAAACTGTTGTGCAAGTTACACACTTGGTAAAATACAGTAACGTGTATTCAAAGGTTTTATACAAGTTTTAATTCTTCATCATAACCTCAACAATATGCATTGAAGAACTAAGGGAAATTACAACATCTGTATTTACGGATTAAGTATCCATACACATTCAGGTTTTAGAACGTTGAGGTTTTTGAACGTTAGGTTGTCAAACGTTCATAAATTTACATATATGTTTGTGATATCTAATAATAAATTTTTTTTTTTATTTTGATAAAAAATGTGATCAGTTTCGGATTCCATACGTACAAGCATTATTTACTATTCTTTTATCTTTTTAAATGAATGATTTTTCTCACACTGAGCCGATAAAAATCTTTAGAAACATTACAATTTGAAAATAGTTAAATAACAAAACTTTTATTTTTAGCTCTATGGAGTTCAAATAAAAAACGCGTTATATTTCACGCTGTGAAATTATTTTCTGCAACTTAAACTTTACACGTCATAAAAGAGATTAGAGATAACATTTTGAAACATTAAGTGCTATTTTTTCTTCCTAGAATTGAGAACGAACTAAATATTTCTTTTATTGCATCAGACATTTATTCATATACAAAAGTGACAAGTAGAAATGATTGATGACAGTCTCTGATTTAAGAGAAACGAGTTTTTAACCTAATTAGTTTTCAGAGATTCTCTACGATGTATGCAAGACAGTTTTAAAAGGCAGTTAAATATGCTTAGCTGATTTAGCTGAATTAGTATTTTATGTATAAAATCCCCATTCACAGCTTATATCTTGTACGAATAAAGTAATGGACACGTTTGAAATTTTATGCTTTAACGTTTAAATATTTGCCGAGTAGTCAGCCACGTAATTATTCAAAATTCTTATATTCTATACATTCGTTTTAAACATATAGATCCGAATTTATATTTTAAACATACAGCTTCTATTAAAATAATATCTTACATATTTGTGAAATTATGTATCTTTTGCTTGATTATATATATATATATATTGTTACTAAAGTTTCTAAAAATTCTCACAATTCTATTTTCAATCTTTCCTTAACAAAAGTTGAGAAATTAAGAGACTCACTGAGCCTGTCATCTTTCCCCGATTATCAAAACAATAGACGTAAGTAAAAAATGTTAGATGGGTAGAATTGCCTACCTTTTTCTGTCAATCCTCCCAGGAAATCAATAATTCTAACAAATTATAAAATCGGGTATCATTTAGGGATACAGATGTACAACAGCCACAGATAAAATCTTCACAGAAACTATACCACAAGAGCAGGGAATCAGTCTATGGTGTTAGGGTAATTTAGACATATACAGACTCGTGGCGATTCTTGAAGTAGAAGGATGTATTCCACGTCTGAATGAAAACTTCGTTCATACAATAAAGATAACTTTCACGAAGTTTTTGTCTGGTGTCAAAACTGGAGTGAATGCAACTCTTTCTCACTGCATAAAAAAGGTGCTTTATGCCAGAAAGTCTTGTCAATTAAAATATTTGAGAAATTACCACAAATACAGATTTAGAGGACATTTTAGTGCTTACGCATACATACATATATATATATATATATATTTATATAGGTATGACATGTTAGGATTAGTTTTATTAAATAATCCTTTTTCCTGATGTTACCTTTACATAATTAAACCAAGATGAGAAACAATAAATATTGCTGGTATCCAAAAGACACATAACTAAATAGCAATCCAAGAAGCCAAGGAACTTAAGATGTCAGACAAAGAAAGATTCTTTTATTTCTCAAAAAGTAAAACATTCGTATGTATTATAATTTAAAATTCAAGTGTGCTAAACGCAGTTGTTATGTATACACTGCAGCGCTGTACAAGTGGAGGTAAATAATTTTGTCACAGCCGTAGGTTCTAATACAGATATTTAAGAAGGGGTGATCTGGCATTACTGCTATCCAGGACTTGCAAATTCTACTGCTAAATTGGGTAGCTTTGCCTCATTGTATCTTTTTATTATGAATAAATTTGAATATTGAATTAAGATGAGAGATGAACTTTAGAATATGATAATTTATCAGGATAATATTTGTCCTTACACAGAAACTTACACATGCTCATATATATATATAT
Organism: Pardosa pseudoannulata; assembly: GCA_032207245.1. Classification (NCBI taxonomy): domain Eukaryota; kingdom Metazoa; phylum Arthropoda; class Arachnida; order Araneae; family Lycosidae; genus Pardosa; species Pardosa pseudoannulata. The sequence goes on along the minus strand of CM063502.1, from coordinate 39,811,554 downwards.
ATATATATATATATATATATATATATATATATATATATATATATATATATATATATATATATATTTGTGTGAGAGAGAGAAGGATTTTCGAAACTAGTTAATATTTTAGTTTTTAAAGGTATAGTCACAGAGTTTTACTCCTAGGGGCGTAAATGTACCACTTGTCCATCAAGACTCTCATTTAGACTAAATTAATATTTAACTGCATTGTAAGTTTTCCTTGCACTTCAGAGGATCTGAGAACTAATTAGGTAGAAAAGTCATTTTCCCGCCATCCGGGGATGTTAGACTTGTAATTGATGAAAAACAATTAGCTTTTCTTTTGTTATGTGATACAGAAGAAGAGACTTTGCATTCGAAAGGTTTGGCAATTAGGGAGCGCAAGATTACACATTAATTATTTATCAACGATACTCGACTTACAGTCAATCACTGCTTTATTCTGTTGTGATGACTTTCGTGATAAAAGTGACTATAGGTAAAATGGCATTTCCTTTCAGTCATGTTTTGAATTAATTAATGTTCTCATAGAGAGGTGATATTAATTTATTCTTTTTAAATATGTTTTATCATTGATAGTAAGCGAAACAACTGAAATATTTGTAATAAAATAGTATTTTATTTTATTATTGGGAGTTAAAAGATTCAAATATCTTTGAAAATGCTGTTTTTTATGAAATCAAGTGGTATGAGGAATTTTTACCTCTTTGGACAAATAACAAATTACATTACATTCCATCATATGCCTAGGTAAAATGAAAAATTTATTATGAAATGACTGTATGAGAAATTTACTATGAAATGACTGTATGAAAAATTTACTATAATTGACAGAAGTTCAACTAAACTGACACCGGAAATGAGATATATTTTTATTTCTATTACCACACTTTATATATTATATAACATACATTACAGCAATTTTTGAAGAAAGACTATTTCTATATAATTAAAAGTAAATTTTATGTACTAGCAGTCTTGGCATCTTTTCTATCATAAGAAGCATTACTTTTTACAAGCTAAGTTGTTAAACTTTAGTTTAATAGTAAATGATCTTTTCTTAATGATCTACAGTAGTGCATTAAAAATAAAAGTGCTTGATAAAACTCGTTTTCACTCCTTTTTTTGTAACCACGTAATGCTTTATTTATAATTCAGTTAAACATGAGAATCAACGAATTTACTCATTCACTCGAACTTTTGTATTTCTTATGAGCTTGAAATGCCGATGAACGCACCGTGCTTAACGTAAGTCTTATGCTTTATTTCGGTTTCTGTATGATTTTTTTTCCATGTAAGTAGATCCTGTTTTAATTAGCTGATGTCTATTCTTCAATATATTCTTCAAATCGTAACATTTATATTTTCAATTAAGCAATAAGACAAAATTCTTCTTCTTATCTCTTAGAATCCCTTGAACGACAGATTTTATCAGAGGTTAATTTTGTATAAAATAAGTCTTCCTTTTTAAATTATAACATTTCCATTACACCCATATCATATAGGGTAAATTTAAATTTCTTATTTCTTTGAGAACTCATTTGAGTTCTAAAGATTTTCTTTGAATCTTTGAGAATTCATTAATCATCAAAGATTATAATATTGTTTAACGTTATTTTATATTAAGTATTTTACAATATTTGCTTTGTCTATTTTTTATACAAAATTTCATATTTGTGTAAATTTAACAACTTTAAAACTTTTTCCGCTATTTACAGTGATTTTATCCATTACCATTCCAAAACCATTTCACTCGAATAATCACATTATTATCTAAAAAACATTTTTACGATTTTTCAGTTACAGAAAAATTACTTCCTGCTAACTTTTACTTTTGCTAAGTTTAAATAAAAGTGTATGTTTAAAATAAAAGTGTATAGTAGAGCCATGAAAGTCTACTTTGAGAACATATAAAAATAAAAAATGATTGTACTTTGCGATAGAAAACCATCTCATTCGAATAATCATAAAAATCATAATATCATAATCTCATTCGAATAAAAATAAAAAATGATTGTACTAATGATTCATAGTTTTTAAGTAGAAACAGCGTTTTCAGCTATTATTCACTTAATCTGTCAAATCATTTTGAAGTTGACAGAAGTTTTAAATTAAAAATACTCTATTTACACTGAATACAACGCGAAGCAACAGGCTATCATCGTAAAACTGTGCTAAGAAAATAATAATTAAATTATTTTATCAAATTACTGCTCTTTTAGCAGCTAATTTAAAAGCTTAAATACTGTCAGTAAACATAATTGGAAACACCTTAAAGATATTTTAGAAAACACAGAAAGACGATCATAAAAATCTGTTTTAAAGTAACTAAATGGCTCACTTAGTATGAGTCAAAATGACAGGTTTTACTTCATCTTAGAAAATAAAGGGAAGCACTGTAAGGAAGATAAATTTCAATTTGTGAACGAAATTTGTTAGAGTTCGAATTGGTATATTTTAAAATTTAAATTATCTGTTTGAAAATATGGTGTTTAAGAAGGATGATGAATCCCTATATAATCTATCTTAAATTGGCTTATGCTGATTTATAAATTATATTATTCTTGAATTTTCTGAAAAAACAATAAAAATGCCTGAAATATTATGAATTATAACTCATAATTGGGAATCTAGTAATTATGAGCATAGATTTTTCACCCGAAATGCATATGATTTACTTTGAATCTTGTTCGTTTTGAGTTACTAATGTAATTTATATTTTTAATAAATTGGAAAAACAAGTTATATTTTATACATTAAACTATTCTGTTTTGCTTATTGGAAGAAATTTCACTTTCTTCATCACATAAGAGAATTTCTAAAAATTCTTTGAATTTCTAAATTTAGAATTACCAAGCTTTTAAAAATTAAAATATTTTAAATCTCCTAAAATGTTTCAAATTTTAAAATTTAATCGTTATAAAATAATTGTATCAAAAAATATACTTATCTTCTAGTTTTAAAATTTCAAAGGTTATTTTGCGGGTAAGCGAATTTCTGTTTCTTTTTTGCTTTGTATATATTTTATGTTTTTGAATGTTTTTTTTATATAAGAGATCAAGCAATTTTTTATGAAGGGATAGTTATTAATAACTTTGAAATTTGTTTTATTTTAAATAGAACTGTACTTCCTCATCTTAAAAAAGTCATTTGCCTTACATGATAAGTTCCCTAATGGGCACTACTCTTTCCTTGTTTCATTCAATATTGAAAAGTTAAGCATGAATTGTTCAACATTATATTATTTTCTTATATTATAAACTAAAAGAAATTGCAAATAAATCTTTAATGATGTAAATTTTCTTATAATAACAAGGTTTCCCAATTTCAGAAACGAAGGATAATAGATGGAGATATATTTTATTTTGTAATTAAAGTAGTCTTATTGTTGAATGAAGTACCTCTGTGAAGTTTCAAAAATTATTTATGATCCCCCTTTCCCGCTCGTTAAATTTTTGAGTTCGTATTTTGAATCAGTAAAATCCCATTAATGAGTGGCAAATGTATATCTTGTATAACCTGAACTAATATTACAGCGGCAATAATTGTTAGTTTGCATTACGAATAAATATTTTAAGCTGGTATATCTATTTAATTTTATTCTGTACTAATGTTATTTAAGAATAAACTAGTAATTTCAGACATTGCACATTTCAAAAAATATGTTTTTCGTTAGGTTTTATTCCGGAATAGTGTAAATTTACGATTACTCATAACATTTTAAAGTACACTTAAACTTATTTTTGGGATAGGGATCATATAAAAAGATATTTGAAAACTTTATAGCTATTAAAATGTAATGTCTGTAACACATTTAATTTTATTTAATGCAGTAAATATAATATAGCTTAAAGAATGTCCCACGTGGATTGTACATGATCAAAATATAACGATAGATCTAGAAATTGGTCTTCCAATCAAAGAAATGTTACAATTATAATCATACATAAACAATCGTACAAAAACCCCATAGAAAGAGTTTTGTGGGTATGGAAGATCCTATGTTGTGGGAAGTGACTGCTTTAAATTATTTTCGCATTATTCTTATATTTCTTATTATATATTTATACACAGAAATGAGTATTGATGATAAATATTGGTTATAAAAAACTTTTATCATTATCCAGAAGCAATCATGAATTTAAAGAATGGAATCCCTGTAGTGTCTGTCCTTAGATAATGAAGGTATTAATGAACTTATTTTACTATAATCTATGTTTTTTAAAACTAACATACAATACTATTATGGTTGATATCTATGAAATAGAGAGCTGGAAGTGAAAGATGACTCAAACTAATATAAGCTATTCCGGTAAGAATTATCTCCATGTTAACACTGCAGTGCTTCAAAATATTTTTATAGTTTTTATGTTTCTAATCTAAAGTATAGATATGGAATTTTGATACATATCTTTAATATATATTCACATTGTGTATGAAGATCTGTTACTTGCATGTTGGGTATATATAAATATTAAATAAACATGAGATGTCTTAATTTAGTGTTACGCAAACACTGAACTATGGATATATGGACACTTAGAAATTGTAATATCTCAAATTAAGGCACTTTTAGTTTCAAAAATTTAAATTACTATTTTTTACAATGTTTCAACTAACAATCTCATTTTTTTAACTCAGTAAAAAATTCAGATATTTAACAGACTATTGGAAGACATATTGATGGATTAGTAATAGATATGATAATCCTAGATATAACCTTCAATTAACTTCAATAACTTTCCTGAGTTTAACCTTCAATTAATCTTATGACCGGTTTCATTTTATACTCGTATACTTTCCCTTTATACTCGTAATAATAGTAAATTTAGCAATTAAGTATTTTTGCATAGTAATGTAATTCCCTTATTTGAATTTTTTTATATTTTTCTTAAATCCTTTTTTTATTAATTTTGAAAATTTGTTTACCTTGTTTGATACATAAAAGCCGAATGTTCTTTATAATTTTTATACGATTTAGCTGTAAATAAATGCATTATATTTTAATTCTTCTAATTTAATCAATGGTTTCTTTGTGTCATAAATTTACCAGCGACTTTCAAAATTACCGTAAATTTGGATTCTTCCATCGAAGGAAAATCATAGAAACCCGATATAGTTGCACACAATGCAAAGCTTATTTTTTATACATGTCATATGAATGATGATAAATGAGTAAAACTTTTCCTTTGGTGAAAGAGTTTTAAAAATTATTTTAAGTTTTTAGAAAATAATAAAGAAGACATCTACAGATTTTGAGAAATTATTTTGTTTAGCACTTACGTTTTAAATATCAAGTTTATTGATCATTTTATTAACGAAGTCAAAAAAATTGAATCATACTACAATTTTGTTTCACGTTATCTTTTAGACGTGAAACAAAATTGTAGTATGATTCAATTTTTTTGACTTGACAATTTTTTTTCTAGCCTCATTATAGAGAGTTTTAGATTTCAAACTCTCTATAATGAGGCTAGTGTATGAATTGTATTTTTGCTATGTATTTTTGCAATTGTATATTTGCTCATAAGTTTTTAACAGTTTGCATCATTTTGTGCGTAGAAACCTGATCATTACCAGAACGTGCTATTTAAATTTTATATTTAAAGGTAACGAACTATTAATGGTGTCATGCTGTTTTGTTGACTTTCACTTGGAGAAACTTTGACCAAGAAATGTTAAGTTATGTGCAATGTAACACACATCTAAAAATATAGTCTTAAGGCCCAATTTATTCAGTTTCACTATAAATCAAACAATAACAATGTTTTAAATAAGCTAAATTACCAATCATTGTACTTCATAGTAATGACTCAAGAATGCATAATATCTATCAATATCGTATAATCATGAAACAATTACGATATCTTAAATACAATAAATCTAAGAAACATGTAGTATTGCATTTCAAAGTCGAAATGAAAATTGGTTTCATTAGGAAATTTTGATTATGCCGCATCATTGGTATTTCCTTTTATGACTTGTGCTTGATGGGAGAAAATGAATGTATAAAGGGACATTTTCATCAAGATGTAAGAGATATAACAGGAATATCTATCTCAGATATTTTAATTCCCGTTACACTTTCCGTAAATTTACAACTGAAATGAAGTCTTTATAAATAACCCCATTCGTATACCTTTATAATTACAGTTTTCAGCCTTTAAGGAAGGAATATGCTAAAATAATGCAGAAATAAAAATATTTTCCAAAGCTGTTATGTTTTTATTGACTTTTTAACAAAAGCTGAAAATTATACCACATAAATGGAATACTAATAGTCTAAATATATAAAACGTCATTTTTCATGGAGCAAAACAGTCTCAGTCTATTTCATCATAGTACAAAGATCTTTCAGACAATGGTTAATGATACATTGTATCCATAGCAACTCTCTAATGTACTTTGTCATTGTGGGTCAATTTGTCAAAGAAACGGATATCGTTGTGGAGAGCGCAGTTGTGTTATACACACAAAAGAGCTATTTCCGATAATGAGTCTCATACGTTTTGATAAAAGCATTTCTAACATCTCCAATGCAAATAATGTTTTAGTTATAGCATTTGTTATATAAATTTTCTCGGACGTTACTAATTATCTTTAAGAGTGAGATGATGTACCAGCCGGAAGAAGTCAAACGAGAAATGTTATGCCATTTTAAGAATAGAAAATGTTTCATTGCCTAACTCCAGATATTAAGCAATTGGGTGCTTTAACAATTTATAATATATTTTTGAAGATTTTTATTTTTAACAAAATATTATTCGGTTTAATACAGGATGGCCACTGTTTAAAGCAGAAGCAAAAAATATTTACCATACTTTCTGCTTTATATATTTTAAATATTTTGATAGAAGGGGTACAGTTTATAAACTATAATTGTAGTAAATTTAAATGTTGTAGAATAGCTTATATTATAATTTATTTTCCAACATATGTAAAACATTACATTTTCTATACACCCATTGAGAACACTCAGATGCCAACTTTATTTTTTATTTTATAATACTTACAGAAAATGATATTTTAAAAAATAGATTCTAAATATAACAAACATAATTACCTCTCTGTGTCACTGACTTGTTGATTCATGGAAAAAATATGATACAGGCGTTTTTTATTCTTTAAGATTTTCCCTTTGACAAAGAAATACTCGATTTTACTCAAGATCTAAAGGAATCTCATGTGCTTGAAAAAGAATTAACATTTTGGTAAGTTCACATAGACAATATATAAAAATTCACAAACGGTTGTATTAAATGTTGTAGAATGGTTTACATTATAACTTATTTTCCAACATATGTAAAACATTAAATTTTCTATATGCCCATTGAGAACACTCATATGCGTGCTTTATTCAGTACAGAATTTTTTATTTTATAGTACTTACAGAGAATGAAATTTTAACGAATAGATTCTAAATATAAGAAACATAATTACCTCTATGTTGAACTGACTTGTTGATTCATGGGAAAAATATAATACAGGCCTTTTCTATTTATTAAGATTTTCCCTTTTACAAAGAAATATTCGATTTTTCTCATGATCCAAAGGAATCTCATGTACTTGAAAAAGAATTAACATTTTGTTAAGTTCATATAGACAATATGTAAAAATTCACAAATGGTACTTAATTGTGGTGACACTCATTTAAAGTTATCTTACCCTTTATTGAGTCATGGAAAATATAATACAGGCCTTTTCTATTTATTAAGATTTTCCCTTTTACAAAGAAATATTCGATTTTACTCATGATCCAAAGGAATCTCATGTACTTGAAAAAGAATTAACATTTTGGTAAGCTCATATAGACAATATATAAAAATTCACAAATGGTACTTAATTGTGATGACACTCATTTAAAGTTATCTTACCCTTTATTGAGTCATGGAAAATATAATACAGGCCTTTTCTATTTATTAAGATTTTCCCTTTTACAAAGAAATATTCGATTTTACTCATGATCCAAAGGAATCTCATGTACTTGAATAAGAATTAACATTTTGGTAAGTTCATATAGACAATATATAAACATTCATAAATGGTACTTATTTGTGGTGACACTCATTTAAAGCTCTCTTGCCCTTTATTTAAATTTCTTCCCTGGGTAGTAAGCTAGAAATACAGTTTCTGAAAATGTATGTATGGAATGTAAAATTATAGTTTTGAACACAAACAGAAAGTAACAAAATTAAAATTTATGAAAATTGCTTTAAAATACCACTAATTTTGCGAATTAATTGATTTAAGAGAGTATAATAGTTTTAAACGCAATTTAATTCTAGAAAATTTAAATTGTTTAAGGGGTTGTTTTAGTGTTAAACATTTTAACGACAGCAATATATTTTTTAAAAATATTATTTCTTAACTAATGTGATTTTTTTACGTTTATATTTGCTGTAAAATTATTTGAGAGTATCCTACTAATGAGAAAATATCGTTAAACAAACGTTTTTGTTTATACAAATTGAATATGTGGTTAACTATGTTAGAAAATGAATTATGAATAATTAAATCATCTTTGCTGTAAGAACTGAACAGCTGTATTCACTTTGCTAAATTTGTTTCAGTATGCCCCTTTTTTGTATTTTTACTTAGAATATGAACTTGCAAGGCACATGAGCTTTATTTATTTCAACGATAGATACCTTCGAAAATATATTCAAAGTATTTTTTAAGAGATATTGAAAATATCTTTTGTAACAAATGTAAGCTATTTTTGAACATCAAAACTGTTAGATCTCTTTTAAAAACATTTAAGTATTTCATTATAATAGATCGCGTCGAGATCTTGAATATATTTAAAACTAATTAGGAACATAATTAACTGTTATCATTTCATTTTTGTTTTAAAAATATTTAGCCGTATATACATTGTTGAATTTTTGTTTCACCATATAGCTTTCATATTTTCAATTAGTATTTTTACACTCATGATTTAGATCAGTGGTTTTCAACCGGGGCGGTGGGACGAGGCTCGTGGGCAGTGAACTTATTTCGGAGGTAGGGGGGCGATGTCAGTAGGGTTTGGCTTTTAAACTTAATTTTAAAAATACTAAATAAAATTATTACATTAATTAGTACATTATTAGTTTATTACATTAAGATTTTTACCAGTAATAAAACAAACTTCCGAGATAGTACCAGAATTAGTTATTTTCATTACTTATGTTCTGCGTAAAACTGAGCCGACATTCAGATTAATATATTTTTTCAACAGCATTCGTTTGACTTGGCTTCGAGCTTGTACTCTTTTCTAACACGAGGGATATTGAGACCGGGACCTACTACTTAAAACTAATTTCGAACGGCTACGGACATATTGTAGCGTACTCAACTCTAAGTGAGCTGAAAAAAGGATAGCGGAGGCCTACGTACAGACTACAGATCTTTATTATAAACACAATGTTGAAGTTAGGATGAAGACATGAAGAAATCGATGAATATCTACAAATGAAATGATGATCGTTGCAGGAAACAGCTTCCTAATCGTCGGAGAGTAAAGAGGAGGGGGGAGGACACTCTCAATCGCTAGTCTCCGTTCTCGGCCGATGAATTAACAGCAGACTCGATATGTCAAAAATCCTCTCTGGGCCTCGAACTCTGGTCTTTTTATATCGTCGTCTAACCGCCAATTTTTAATCTTAGCTGATCGGACAGCTGGTAGATTACGTGGTGAGGAAACCGCTTGTAGAACTCTGGCTTGACAGGTGGAAGTAGCCCAGTTCCAAGGGAAGTTTGCAGTAATCGGGAGCAATCTCACCGATCATAAATCGATTTCTCCGGACAAACCTTTGGAGAACAAAATAGGAAGTATTGCTGCTTCCTTTACAATATAGAGGATTTCTGTAGTGTGAAACTCTTTCTTCGGGATGCCATTGAAACTAACACTGGCAACACTTCGCCAGCATCCTAGTGAATTTCTCAGACAGAATGATTGAGATGGTCCTCCAGGTTAATAATCCTCTATTCAGCATCCTATTCTGCGAGAAACAACGTCCTGTCACTAAGTAAAGATGAGTTCAGTTCAAATGCTCACAAAAGACACGGTTGCTATTTCTACGTTATGCAGGGTTTTCTCACGGTCGTAGATAAGTCTCTATCTGGAAATTTAATGTAACTTGAATTCGTTACAATATATGCTCCAGTGAGATTCAAACCCACGAACTCCGGAACCGAAGGTCAGTACCCTAACCATTCTCTTGAGAGTTATTTCAGCTTGTGTCTGTAACAAAAAATTCGTTTCTGTCCATATTGAAGAAAATTACATAAACATTTTTAAATTACGGGATTACAAAAGAGGCGTTGAACGTATTTCAATTCCACAGGGGGGCGTTGAGAACATATCAGTTCCGTAGAGAGGCGGTAGCTTAAAAAAGATTGAGAATCATTGATTTAGTGACATGACATTTAACTTAGACACACGAGATTCACTTAGATACTTGAAATGTAACCATTTCTATGAAAGGGTATTTCGAAAATATATTCAAAATATTCTTCAAATAGATATTCAAAATAAGACTTTGTAAAAATGCTAGTTTTTTTTTGTATTTAAAATTTTAATTAAAAAAATATTTGGGTATATCATTAAAAGAAATAAATAATTCTTCAACATGCGTTAATGATTATAAAAATTAAGGATGTTTTACTTAAATTGTAAAAAGAATTACATATTATTAATTCATCTTTATTTAGATAAGAAATTTTAGAAGTTACATTATTTGCATAAACATTACTCGATAAACATTACTTCTATTTCGTTTCCCTTTACCTCTTTCGTATTTTCACTTAACATATATTTAAGACATATAATCATTATCCCTTTCAATCAAAAATGTGTTAAAATATATTCAAAATATATTTTTGCATTATAATGTTGTAAAATTTGTTTTAAAAATATTTGAATACATCATTATGAAAGATTAGATAAACATTATCGAACGTGCGTTATTGTTTATAGATATTATTTCTTAATTAATTTATCAAAATAATTACCAATTATTAATTCATCTTTGTTTGGTTGTGTAAACAATGCTAAATTTACATTTTACCAAACCTCTTTTGTAATTTCAATTAGTATATTATGCAAAACACACGAGCTTTATTCATTTGAATGAAAGATATCCTCGAAACTGATTAAATAAACTGAAGGACAAATATTTTGTTATACTGCAAACAATCCTTAGCGTAACATAAAAGCCTTGCGGGTTAATATGTCCTGAAAATCGGTCTAAACTTGGTTCATTTTCATTAAATAGAAAAAAACACCGCTTTATTTCGGGCTGGGGCCATCACTTGAATTAGATTTCTATTCTGAAAAATAATCGATATTTCTAAAATAACTCTAAAGGCTGAAATGCTGTATTGTTCAGAATTTGTGAGAACCATAGTTACAGTCGATATGAACGTTCAATAACGTTACAAAATAATACCAAATACATGAATTAGGTAAGCTATTTATTTTAAACTTGATATCTGATAAAGATGAGAAGATAAAAAGAAACGTTAAATGTACCAGTTCACATAAATTCCCACAGATGTACGTGTTTTTAATACATACACACACACATATATTGTTTTACACACACACACACACACACACATATATATATATATATATATATATATATATATATATATATATATATATATATATATATATATATATATATATATATATATATATAATATATATATATATATATATATATACATATATATATATATATATATATATATATATATATATATATATATATATATATATATATATATATATATATATATATATATATATATATATATATATATATATATATATATATATATATATACATATATATATATATATATATATATATATATATATATATATATATATATATATATATATATATATATATATGTATATATATATATATGTATATACATACATATATATACATATATATATATATATATATATATATATATATATATATATATATATATATATATATATATACATACATATATATATATATATATATATTACACTTATAAATATCTTTAAATAAATATAAGGGGCTCACACCAAAAGTGAACCAAGGACATGTGAAAAAATATAAATTAATTTAGTACTAAAGTTTATACTTCGTCGAAATTTGAAGCAATTATGGAAAGTGTTTAATAAGTAGGTAATTTTTTGGGTAAAACAATATCATGTTGTAAAAGGAAAAGAAGATTTGGTTTGCTCTGGTTATGAATTATTCATATATGTGCATATCTTGCATAGTCATTTGCTGTAGAGCAAAATTGATATATTTGCATAGAAATTTATATAAAATTTCAGAAATACTTTTCTGATTATTAAATATGTTAATTTGGCTGATTACGTTAAAAATCCTTTTTATCACTAGAGTTTTTCAATTGGTTTCAGTGACTTAAAAGAGAATTTTCTAAATCCAGTAGAATTATTAATAAGCAATAAAAGTTGAAACTTTTGAGCAAAAGCTGCTGATCCCAAGGTTCTGACTCTTCAGTATATAAGAATTAAAAAAATTTTAATTTATAAATTACTTCCTCTATGAGTTTCCAATTATTTTATTAAATTATGAACTTCTTTTTTTCTACTAGGAAAGATTGCAGGAAATACGTCTGAATGTAACTGCACTATGTGTGTCATATTCCAGCATAATCAATCCTGCATAATTTAATGAATCTTTATAGATATTAATTAAACATTTCAAAAATACTTCATATGACTAAAAATACTTTAAAAATACTTCATGATCATTAAATATATTAATAAGGCTGATTATGTTACGAATTCATATTTATCGGTAGAGTGACTTCAATTGCTTCCAGTTACCCAAACGAGATTCTTCTAAATCCAGTGACATGATGAATAAACGTTCAATGTATGCACTCACACAAAAATTCCACCTGCTCTTTTCAGTTTGCGTGCCACGGGTTAATTTCCGTTTTTTGAATCCTTTCGTGCAAGTTTTCTTTTAAAGTAAAAGTACTATTGAACTATGAAGAATTATTCCAGGAGAGCTTTTCGTTTTCACTGTTACATTTTTTTACTGCATTTCAGTCTTTTTGAAATGCAGAGATATATTATTCAGTTAAAAATTATTTTCAATCCAATATCGGAAAGTATTTTTTCCCTTGAGTGAAGAGTACTGTATCAATTTTAGAAAATTTTCCATTTGGCAGTAATAAATGACTGTAAATTTTTTTTCAGCTTAACATTAAAAATGCAAGAGAAATTTCTAATTTTGATGAAGTTAAACATTTAAATTAGCTAGGCAAGTGCTTGCTTACTAAACCAGAAAGAAAAATAGTTGTGTGATTAACTAAGGCGTAAACACAATTCAATTACTCTTGAGTTGATTAAAGCTTTCTTTTCTATTTTAGTAATGTATTTTATAATAAGAAAAATGATATGAGTGGAAAATATGTAAAACCAACACTCGCTCAGATAATGACAGTATTTCGATTTTCTCTTATGTTAAAGGTTTTTTTCACCTGAGGGTAAGATGTAAATGCTTTGATAATGCAAGGTTCTATTGAGTTATTATCGCTATAATGTTTTTACATGTGCTTTTTGCTTATTAATATCATTACCCTTCTCTCTTACAATGAAGCTAAGTGGTCGTTGTTTTTGTTGCAGAGACAGCTTATCTAATATTCCTCTATTACTTATTGTTTTACTTTGATGCAAACTTCAGTTTGTTGCACTCGATAAATGATTAAATAGTCAATAAAGTATAAGAGAGTAATCTGGTAATTCCTGTGAAAAGAAATTATTGTTTTATCAAACTGACTTTGATTTCAATCTAAATATTAAAAGTAATACTTTCTAATGTAATTTTTGTTTGAAACCTTATATTAATACTTCTTATTTTATACCATAGAGGTTAGAAACAAATAATGCATGAATTAGCTTTAGACATGCAGTAAATATGAAAACTTGTAGCTAATAGATGTAAATATAGAGGATAAGTTAATAGTCAATATAGTATAAGAGAAGTAATCTGGTAATTCCTCTGAAAAGAAATTATTGTTTTATCAAACTGACTTTGATTTCAATCTAAATATTAAAAGTAATATTTTCTAATGTAATTTTTGTTTGAAACCTTATATTAATACTTCTTATTTTATATCATAGAGATTAGAAATAAATAATGCATGAATTAGCCTTAGAAATGCAGTAAATATGAAAACTTGTAGCTAATAGATGTAAATATAGATAATAAGTTAATAGTCAATAAAGTGTAAGAAAAGTAATATGGTAATTCCCCTGAAAAGAAATTATTGTTTTAACAAACTGAGTTTGATTTCAATCTAAATATTAAAAGTAATATTTCTAATGTAATTTTTGTTTGAAACCTTATATTAATAATTCTTATTTTATATCCCAGAGGTTAGAAGTAAATAATGCGTAAATTAGCCTTAGAAATGCAGTAAATGTGAAAACTTGTAGCTAATAGATGTAAATATAGATCATAAGTTGGCAGGCAGCCAATAGTAGTTGTTGTTGTAGTACAGTTAATTATACAGAACTAATCTTTAAAACTATTTAAAACCAAGTGTTTTATAGAATTGTATATATATATATATATATATATATATATATATATATATATATATATATATATATATATATATATATATATATATATATATATACATATATATATATATATATGTACATATATATATATATACATATCTATCTATCTATCTATCTATCTATCTATATATATATATATATACATATATATATATATATATATATATATATATATATATATATATATATATATATATATATATATATATATATATATATATATATATATATATATATATATATATATATATATATATATATATATATATATATATATATATATGTATGTATAACATTATGAGTACTAGTTTCATAATGCAGTTAAATATTAATTAAAGCCATTATAAATAATAATCTTTTTTACTTATCTTATGAATTAAAGTAACTTTTACACATTTTTCTATTTCAAATTTTAAACACTAAAAATTGTTTTGAAAAATCTTAAAGAGCAAGTGAAGCTTAAAACTACTTTATTTTAAAAATATCACTACAAATTATAGATCCGTTTATCATATTTCTGATAAATGTACAGAATAAGAAGAATTGTTATTGTAGCATTTGCCAAGAAAAGACAGATGTTTTTGTTTACGTCTCAAACACTTATTCACTTCCTGATGTTTTTATGGCTCAACATTTGGTGTTTGTTTAACTAGTATTTTTTACTTCTCTAATATAAGCAATAACACTTGTTTAATTTACAGAAAAATAAATGGATTTAAATAACAAGTATTTATATGCTATTCATTTAAATATATGAATAATTTGTCTGTCTTTAATTTTAAAAAAATGTAATTGAATAAAATTCTTATACAATATTCAAAATTAAAACTTTGTTATAAAATTTCTCTTATGACAACTGAAATATCGTTTTGAATATAGCATCTTTGTATATCTATAACCATTTTAGAGATACTTAATAAGTCTGCAATTCTTACTGGTAATATGGTATAGTGCTAAAAGAAACTATCTCTCTTGTTGAGGAAAAATATTTCATAGGAATTAAAAAAATTAATCTGAAGATTTTAGGTTGATAAAGTATACATTAGGTTGGATAAATCTTCATAATCAATGAATCAATTATATTAATAAAACAAAAAGAAAACGAAAAACAGTATTAAATTAGTAAATCCTCGAAATAACTTGGAGTTGAACATTAATGCTAAAATGACCAATTCAAATAAGTAAGTCTATAAATGAACATCCATTTCGACATTACTTATAACATTTTCATAATTTGAAAAGTTTTTTATTTATATTACATCTATTTTCCTCCCAAAATTGTTGAATATTAAGAGAAAATGAAAATCAAATGATAGTATTAATGGGTAGGACCTGTTCTTTGGTTTTGGAATACATAGGTTCGAATCCCACTAGATGTTCCTAGCCGTTCAGAATCCTATTTAACCTCTTATAACTAGAGTTTTTTCTGGAAAACTGGTAAAAAATTACAGATTTTATTGACAGAAAAGGAAATTAAAGTACCATATTAAAGTACCAGCTTATAGCCCGTCATATGACGGGAACAGTAAAATTTTTAATTTTCTAGAATTGTAAAATACCTTATGAGGCAGGTAAAAAAATAGTTTGTTTTTTGGTTGAGAATTATCTGATACATACTCAATAATTTGTTTATCTTTAATGACCTCATGTTAGTTGTCAACTTTAATTTATCTTGTCATATCACGTTATAGGGTGAACAGCAGAGGTTTTAATATTGACAGTAATTATTTAATTAAGCAATTATTTGGTGGTATATATGAATGATGTCCAAAATTTAGCGAATCGATTGCAAACCATGTGGTTATGTAAAAAAAAAAAAAAAAAAAAAAATTGAATGAGTTTTCAAAGATACATTACTTAAATTCTAGATATTTATTAGTCCGTGAAACAGACTTTTAGACTTTTATGAAAAGTATTTGTTGTTAATACCGGTGATAAAATTTTCATTGCAACAAAAAATAACCGATGATTAAATTTTAAACTATCACATATGAACCTAATCTATTATTTAAGCCAAAAAAAATTATTTAAGTAATATCTAAGTTCAGTGATAAAAAGTATGAAAATAATGCAGACCATATTTAAATAATTTAAAATTAGGAATGATTAAATGAGATCGTTAAGGGAATGACGTCATAAGTCTAGAAAAAATGTTAGTTGCATCTACTTATGTGATAAATTGATGAATTTAATTGCCTGCTCTTAACCGGGAAAAAAGGGCTTGAAATAATGACATTAAACTATCGAAAAGAGAGGAAGGGGTGGATTTCGAACCCTAAATCATCAAGAATACAATATGGATGGCTTTATCCATTCCAGGTCAAACCGCTTCATAAATTCGAGGACAGACGCACAGATAACTTAGGCTATTAATATATAGGGGGTAGTGTTATTTTTTTTAAATTTCACTTGTGAGTGGGGTTGTGACTAGTATGAGGAAAAGGAGGTAAAAGTTATAAAAAATTGTTATACAAATAAAGTATAAACGATTTGATTACACAGGCCTGCGATGAAAAAAATACAAGAGATGTGACATCTAAACTTAACGTATTTTTTAGTACTGATTTTGAAAAGAATCATTAAAAATGTCTATCACGTCACATTTTTTTTGAAAAATTGAATTTTATGTGGTTTTTTTATGAATATTTCTCATGTATTTTGCTTTCATACTTTCCTTCGTGTTTTGACATTTTACCGTGATGAAACCCTCAAAATTACCCTTCTGTGGTAAACTACAACAGCGCAGTTAGTATTTTAGGGATTTTAAAGCTTCAATGTTGATCCAGATCACCAATTAGTCAGATTCCTGGAAGCGCGCGAGCCTGGGAAGTACCTAAGAACGCGCAATGTCCCTCTTCATCATCCCTCCCTCCCGTCGCAATCGCTGTTAACCAAAGCGACGCTCGAGTCCTTATCAGTGACCTCATGTAAGAACCAGTACTTAGTCTGGGAAAGAGGCAACACAATTATTAGGCTAAAGATTGAAAGAAAAAAACTTATTGGCCAAAGGAACCACTTTTTATTAGTACAGGAATCGTGAAAAGGAATTTATTCAGTATTTTGACGAAGACGAGAACCTCATTTATTGCTCAGATGTTCCTGGATTGATGAGAAAATTTAAGATTCCCTACAATAAATATAAATGGAGGCTTTTTATAGATTCGTCAAAAAGGAACCTTCAAGTTGTCCTACTTCATAAAGGATTTAAAATTCATCACCATGCTTCTCAATCAACAAAACGGGTATACAAAATTTCTGTGTTTTATTTGTGAGTGAGACAGCCGTGACAAAACACAATATTGGGTCAGAAAAGATTGGCTCAAAAGGCAGAATCTTGTGCCAGGCACCAAAAATGTAATTCGAGAAAGATTGGTTGATAAAAAAAAAATATTACTACCA
>CM063502.1:39578535-39788535 GCA_032207245.1 Pardosa pseudoannulata | reverse complement strand
CCTTTTATTGAAAAGCAGATAACATACAGAATTTTTAAAAGATTTGTAAATTTCTTTCTATACTTGTACAACAACCCAAAAATATCACTTTCTTGATTTAACGTTTCATTTGCTGTGTAAGATATATGACTCAAAAATTGCCTTACGTTATGCATTTCACACTTTGTAAAAATACTTTCTGGATGTTAGAGAACGATTTGCAACTAATGTATTAGTAGTAATATTGAAAAGTAATTATTTCTAAAAACAATAGCCCTTTGCTCAAACTTTAACCACTTTTCTGCCATGAAACTATTTGACATGAGTTTCGGAAATTGTTTAGAGGAAATTGCTAAGACAGATTTCCTTGGTAACGAAAGATGAAAGAGAAGTTGTCAAGTTAAGCCCCTAAAATTGCCTCCAATGATCCTCAGATGTTTCCTGTAATACATTTATTTTCTTCATAAAAATTGACTGAAATTGAGCTTCTGTTTTGACATTATAAAATTAAACTCAATGTTTTATAATATTTTTATGATTACAATAAATTTTCAACACTTACAAGTGTCTAAAATGAAATTCTTTAAAAACTATTTATAGCTTTACGATTCACCATTTTAATATGTTTTAAATTAATATTATATGAATGAATAGATATTTCCTTTTGTCTACAGAAAAATTACAAAATATTTTCGGTGAATATTTCATTTTCCTATTAATAAAGTCTCTAAATTTAACTTTGTGATCATAAACTTGTATTCATTTGTATCAAATTCTCAATGCTTACAATGTTTTCTTTCCTATATAAGAGGAAATAAGTGGCAAGATAACCCTACTAAAAGGGTCGTTTTATTAGGTTAATTCTACGATAAGTATTATTACTGGAGGAAAGTGTGATTATGGTGGATAGTGTATGGTGGTAGAGTATTTGGATTCCATTATCGAAGTCAACTTTGATTAAGGTACGTATTATGTACTAAATAGATTTTATTTTTAAGGTTTACTTCATTTTTGTTTCTGATACCACTTGAACAAACCCAGCACGATTGAGCCATACGCTACTCGTATTAAAGCAAAGGGGTGAGCCTTTCCTTTTTTAAAAAAGTACTGCTAGGGGGAAAGAATTACTTTGCTCAAGTGGGTCCTCGCAATTTTGGAGCAGTGGCTAAGCAGAAGATATGCTTGGCCTGTCATCCCTAGAGGTATTGATTGAGAACTTGGAGGACAATGTAACCACACACCTATTTTACTTGCCACAGTCATCTGTAATTAACTCAGGCCGGCTCGAGTTCCAAACTTCTCATTTACGACATCATTGCTTTTATCGACTGAGCTACCACAGCTCAGGTGTACTTTGAATAAAAGGTCATGAAATAATTTTAAATAAATTCATAAATTCATAATTTTTAATAGCTGTGACATACTTTCATTTCCCGTATTTTTATTTTTATTCATATTCCACCAGCACAACATCTTATGTTAAAAATATTAATCTATATGAAAACCATCAAAATATATTAAAAATTATTTACTTTGGTCTAACATAGCATTTTATATTGAAACAAACTAACATATTATTCTTAGATGTCAAATATATATATATATATATATATATATATATATATATATATATATATATATATAGTTTGTTTTTTAATCTTGAAGGGAATTTGTAAAGTAAACAATAAAATATGTATTAGAAAAAGTGTATTGAAAACTTATTGTCATGTAAGATATTATTAAGGATGTAAATTTGCAATTAAACGTATTCAGGGAGGAAGAATATTACAATCAGTTGTTTAATACATTTAAATAGCCTTTACAGTACATTATATGGTTATAATAATATGCTGTAAAGATATACTGACTCAAGTAGTACGAAGGCTTTGGTATCTGGTATTTTAAAGCTCATTATCCAGTTCACGTATTTCGTTCTATACTGCAGCTATATGTATTACTTTACCATATTAAACGACAAGTGATATGAACATTCTTAGAAAGTTTTTTTCCAATGCTGTCCACATGACTTTATTAATAGCATTCACCATACAAAACTGACGATTTTTTTATTGTGGTAGCACCATATAGATAAAAACAACTTCTCTCCCTATGAAATGCAACTCAAATACATCCAAGCCTTACTCGGAATTCGAACCCAAGCACATCAGGTGGAAGCACAATACTTTTACCCCTTTTCAATATGGCCAGAATATTCTTTAAAATTTCGTTATTAAATTATGATATTAGTTCCAGATATGACTCTTAAATATTTCAGCTATATAATGTAAATGCTAATTTAATTGAAATATTTAAGAAACGAATTACATGTAGTTAATCATTCATGAGGTTTTAGAATATACTTTTATAAAATGAATTTGATGGTAATAAGTCAATCCTAAAATATGAAAGCTTTCAAAAACATTAATTATCAAAATGTATATGTATAGCAAATTATTCATATTTTGTTCAAATCTTAATTTTATATTTTATATTTTAAATACCGTTAAATTTTAAAATTTAAAATACATTTAATTTCCTACCCAAATCTCCTCCTACACATACCAAAATGTAATAATGAATTTCAAAATGATTATACTCCTTATCTTTGCTGTTAATAAGTTATACAAACAGATATTATAATTTCTACGAAGTAAATGTATTGTATATCAACCTATAAAATATTGCATAATATTTTAATACACCATCGGTATAGTTTCTGCAGCATGGAGATGCTTTGTTTAAGCTAAGAACCGAAGGTTTCGCTACATCTGATCATACCTCTGATCCAGTCTCCCATATATTAAACAGTGTGATCATATTTTATAATGCTGGAGGTAATAATTGAAATTTCTGACCTAAATAAATAAATAAATTGAAATATGTGTACCTAAATAAAATGTAGAATCAAATATCAGCCTAATATTTCACTTCTCAATGAAGAAAGTAAAGATCAATTATTTGGGACGCTGATGTTCTCTATACAAATTGAGCTAGTGTTCTATTGTTTTAAAAAGAATACATTTACCCCTGGCATGAAAGCCATTTTATGAAGATTTGCAGTTTGCAGTGATAGAAAAGTTAGTTTTGGTAGACACCTAGATACTACAGCTCAATGATTTAAAAATTTTTGACTTTCAGTAGCCTTGGAACTGCATGACCTACTGACAAAACCTTATTTTTTTCTCAAAATCCACATATATATGTGTATGTGAGAGGGCTTGTGCTATATGCTTGTTTCATTATATATGCGATGGTAGTAGTAGAAAAAAATAAATACGATCCAGTTGGATTTAAAATTTACATAACATCTTTTATCTAAACAGTATAATTCTTTGCCTTTTATCATCGATTCTTACATCACCATATCTAGTTACAAGGATGTGATCGAAATCAAATTTTATACATACTATATTCAAGCGCATTCAGCGTTAAACTTGTTCCGATATTTACTTAATGTTGTCACATATGTAGAAAATGTTTTCCCATAAATATATTGCTCTAAATGGCATCAAAATAGTCATGACTGTGCTTGTGACATCTGTTACCAATACAGCTATTAACAGATTGTTAGAAATAAGTCAGAACATATTTTTAACCACTTACACAAAACCTTGTTTCAGAAAGGTTAATAGAATTATATATTTATGTATTTAATATATAACTGAAGTCTGTGTAACTTTCTCTTAGATTTTTTAAAACCTCTCAGAGCATCTCAGGGAACTTACTTTGAAGACTACAGTTCTATATTTCTTTATATCATTGAAGTTAATTTTCTATGAGGGTCAGTAATTAAGAAATAAAATACGTTTTAAGAAATAGTTGTTATTCCTTTACGAAAATCAACAGTAGTTCTAATGTTCGAAAACTGTATTCATGAAGAGTGACGACCAGTCTTTCTCTATCAGTTTTCAACTTTCATTCAACATTCTATCTGTTGTTTCTTACCTAATTGTGTGCTTTGTCGATATTTCTCCACTTCAAAGAGTTTTTCACATAAACCTTTAAGCTATATAAACTTTGAGACCATAGACACCATGCAATAACATTGTACATTACACAAAGTCTCTAATAAATACCCTATATTAAATCCAGGCGAAATGGAACCAAATGTGTAGGGCACTAGTATTCAATAACAGAGTTCGTAAGTGTAAATCCCATTGATGGTATGGATATTGAGAATAGACTTAAAGCAGTCGATGCCGGTCTCATTAACCCTCGTGTAGCTAAAAAGTGGCCAATTTTACTAAGTAAAAGATCCACCAAACTAAGACTTATTTTAGAATATGATATTTTAGACGTTATTTTAGAATATGTAAAATGCATTGTTTTGGGTTTAACAATTTTATCAAATCTCAAAGAATATTATTAATCAACATTAAACCATAAAATCCATAGCATCTTACATGAAAACTAATTTTGGAAATCAGTGCGCTGAGAAATTTTTTAACGTAACGCGTAAATTTAAAACAGATCACGTAAACTGCGACATTTTCCTATTAAGGTCTAAAAAGGCTTCGTTAAAGGAATTTTTATGATATTAGAATAAATATAAAGAGAATAAAAAATAAAATGTTCACATTCACAACATTTTTAGGTTTATTTCTACTTCAACAATTACATCGGTTGTGAAATATTTCGGTGGATTTAAGCTACACGATAAAAATTCTAGACACTTGTTTAATTTCGTATTTTAATATATTTTGTGCTTTTATAGGAAAAGCTGAAAATTTTCACCCGGATAATTCTTTTGTTATGGAAATACGGATGGCATTTGGTATTAATATAAATCGCAGAATTATTAAATTTGCATTTCTTTAAAATCTAGTTATAAGCTAAATAATTTTTACATTTAAAACATATGGCGTTGAAATGATTTGAAATATTAAGTTTTTTTTAACGAATTTACTAGTAATTTTATAGTTTAGAATTTAAAATTCTGTTTCTGTTAGTAATTATTCTTCTATATAATTATTACTCCAGTACACGTTATCAAAATATTTCTTTGCGTAAAAGGAATAGAGTGAAATAATGAATATTTTACAGAAAAAAATATGATGAACATATATTTTAACTCATTTTCATAAATAGCTGAAATGAGTTCTGAATCTTAACTTTAATGACATTTTAAATATTTTTGTTATTCTGAATCTATTCAAATAGATATTTTTCTAAAATATAATAATTACTTGATATGTATGAATATGAAAGAAAGAAAATATTATAAAATAAAACAACTATTTATTAATCCATTAATACCTAGCATTAGAGACAGTTACAATATTACAAAAGTAACTTGTAGATGTTTTATTTAAAGAAGTAAATTAATTATTATAAGCTTTAAAGCAATATATAATCACATTTTAGAGTAATCTTGGGCTCTTAATTAAACATTTGGTGGTACTGCTTCATAAAAACCGATAACTATAACTTTCCTAAAAATTTGAAATTTAATGTGGGTCCGATCCATACGTTCATAGTTTTTTCTTGTTATTTTATTTTTATATTGTTTTCTTATTATTTATCCTCTCTATTACAGATAATTAAATTCCAATCTTAATGGAAAACTTAAATCGTTTGAAATATAAAACAAAGAATATTCCCAAGCTAAATTTGCATCAAGAAAAATTCTAAATTCTTCGAGTATTTAAAAAAAGCATCGTTGAATGAACATCATATAAATCTTTTAAATAAGAAAATAAAAATTGCATTAATTCTCAAACGTTTTTTCCAAGCAAAAGACTGATTTTTAATTAAATGTAAAAATATAAATTTTTGACCTAAACTTAACCTTTCATAACTTTTTTATCTAAATTTGATCGTTTGTAACTTTTTGGCATTTTTCAAATCCATGCTGAAGCATTATAGATTCATAGTCTGGGTTCCTTTATTAAACTGTTTATAAGAAATTTCTGCAGGAAAGAAAATCTATTTTTTACTAATAAAATGTAATATTTAATCATGTTTAAAATTGTAAATAAAAAATTAATAACATTGAATATATTAATTATGCCATTATGAGAATAGTATTTCAAAAAATAAACAAATAGATCATTTGATGTTCAAATAATATTTCTGTATCATAAAAGTATAACCGCAATATTGGTATTAAAATAAATACCCTATTTAACTGATGCTCATTGATAACATATAATTTGAACGACGAAGTTATGTTATAATTTACACGGAAGTTTAAATTATATTTTCTTCTGGTATTCTTAGGGCTTATGTTTTCTGAAATCCTGATAATAAACTTATTTTGTTGCACTGAAGTGGAAGTGTATATTATGTAAATACGGGTTTTCCAAAAGTCTGGAAAGAAAGTAACCGTGAACAATTTTTTTTTGTTGTTTATCGAATACTTATAATGCAGTAAGAAGTAAATGGTGGAGCAAATTTAAAATTTACTTGCAAAATTAAAAAAAAAGTATTTTGCAACAATGCGTTATAAATAGTTTCGGCTTGATTTCCTAAAACTCTCGATCGACATGTAACTGCTAGTTTCATGAGAGGAATAATTTTCATCTGGTAAATTGCCAATTTATATTTTAAGCAACGAAAAACTATAATTTCCTCTAGTAAATTGACTGTTTCATTTCCCATCCATTTATTTATTTTTTTTGCATCATTCAAACAATAAAATATCCGCATGAATGACAAAAATAGTAATGGGGAATTTGGCAGGAGAATGTCGACTGCGTACTGCGGTTAGCTGAGTTGAAATCTTTGATTTGGTTAAGACAAAGTTTCAAACATCATTTAAAATCCTTCAAACGAGTCCACGTCAATGAAATGGTACAATAGATTCAAGACAACAGGAAGTGTCATGTACTTAGATAGAAGTAGTTCCACTAGAACTTGCAATGATGACATTAATGTTGTTAACGAAAACATACAACATTGTCAACAGAAATCCATACCATAACGATCCCGGAAACTACAATTTCATAAGACTTATGCTACATTGGATGGTTTGGAAGGACAATAAAGCAAAATCTTACAAACTGAAAATTTTGCTTCCATCACTTCGACGGCAAAAGCAAGAGCTTCTTGACGATTCACTACTTTGGTGATGGATGGATTGGCTATAGATGGCCAACATCTTAGACTCCTAGTTCTTTTGACCCACAGTGTTTTAACTATGCTACTCCAACAAAATAGTCCTATAATTAATGCAGCTATTTAAGTTTACTTTCTTTTCAGAATTTTGAGAAATCCTGTTATAATTTCTGCACAACATGAAAATCTGACTTGATATTGCAATGCCGTTTTATTAATCAAAAGTCATGAAGCCATGTTTAGAGCTTTTGATGGACACGATCGTAATACCATTCTTGGTTTACGATGATGATTAGTTCATTTTTTAATAAATGAAAGGATTCTTAGACGTTTATGGTGCACAGCTAGAAGTATGGCAATAAAAAATTGACTATAATAAAATTGAAAGATTTCTTAAGCATATACAATCCACACCAACAAAATAGTCCTAAAATTAATGCAGCTTTTTAAGTTTACTTTCTTTTCAGAATTTTGAGAAATCCTGTTATATTTTCTGCACAACATGAAAATTTGACTTAATATTACAATGCTGTTTTATTAATCATAGCTTGAAGGAAATTTATGCTGCGAAAAAAGTGCCTTATTTTTATTTAAATATTGCTCCAATAAAAAGAAAGAAATTTATTTATCCTCGAGCTTATTATTCTATCCTGTTGTTTAAACGAAACATTTAAAACTAATGGAAAACGCTTTTAGATAAAATGTTTATTCATAATTGTTAGCTCTTTTAATGCTTTACGTTTTAATTTTTAAATAAATATTATATTTTTTGCTATAAAGCTTTCATTTTCCCACAATATTTTTTATAGAAGCTTTAAATTAAAGACTTTGTATATTAGTTATTTTTCTTTTCCCCTTATTATTTTTATAAAATCAGATTGGTAGGATATTTAAAATCCTCATTTTATAGAAAATTATATAGTGAAAAGCATATTTGAAGGATTTTATGGTAAAATAAGTATGCATTCAGATTTTATGTGAAGTCCATACTTCAATTTCGGAAAAATACATTTACTTCTACATAAGATTGGTAGATATAGTGTACAGAATTTTGTTACTTCTAACAGCATAACACTCGGATGAATCAAATCTCCTAACTTCGAGTAACAAACTAGAAAGTGATTGTAAAATTTATGGAATGTACTTGCTTTACTTCAACTGTAAAATAATCAATAAAAACTAGAAATATGCGTTCGCATCTTATCGTTCTTTCTAAAGCCTTTTTTTTTCCGAGATGCAGTGGAAACATTCCGACTCCTCTTTACTCCGTAGATAGAGTTCTAAGAAGAAACTCGGGATTATCTCAACCTTAAGGCAAAGCTGCCCAAAACTAAAAAGTTGTATAAATATTTTCTTCATATATTTCATATCAGGCACAGTATGCATAAACAGTTTGATGGAAAAGATGTAAATATGAAAAGTGACATAAATGTTTTGGTATAATATAAGTATATTATATAAACATTGGTATGAATTAAATTTTGAAGCACATTATTTTATAATAATACACATAAGTATGTTAGAACGGAATTCAAATAACAAAATATTAAATTCTTGTAAAATTCATGGAATGCTCTCCCAATCAATGAAAACTAGAAATATGCATTTTATCGCTCTTTCTAAAGTCTTTATGGAAGATGCAATGGGAAATCCTTATATTCTCTTTACTTTGTAGGAGAAATTCTAAATAGAAACTCAATATTATCTGAACCTTAAATCATAGCTGCATAGCACTAAAATATTATGAAATTTTTTTAAACCTTTTTCTATAAGGAACCATATATATATAAATTTCTATGTAAAAGAAAAAAATAGTGAAAGTAAAATCCATTTTTAAGAAGTAGAATTCTAAAAAGAGAAATTCTAAATAGAAACTAGAGATTATCTGAACCTTAAATCACAGCTGCATAGTACTAAACTATTATGAAATATATTTTAAACCTCTTTCTATAAGAAACCATATTTGTAAAAATCCCTATGTAAAACAGGTAAATAATGAAAGTAAAATCCATTTTTAAGAAGCATATCAGGCATATGGATATGCAATGATTTTTAAATGCAACATTATTTTAAAGTTATACATGTTCGAGTTAGAAAATGTAAGGTAATTTTATTATAAATATATTTTGATCAGAATTTTATATTCAGATGAAATAAGCATTGTTTTATTAACTTAAATTCAAAACTAAGTATTTTTATTGAAGTAACATACATGCACATAAATATGTATATATTATGTTAAAAACAATATTTTATAGGAAATTGTATCGGAAAGAATGCATCTTAAGTTTTTTATGGTAGAAATATGCTTTCAGATTTTATATAAAAGTGTATATACATTTTTGGGGAAACACATTTGCAGCTACATATTATTGGCAGATGTAATGCACAGAATGTGTTGCTTCTAGGAGGATAGCTTTCAAAGGAATAAAAATAACTGGAACTAACTTCAAATAACGAAATAGGAAGTTCTTGTAAAATTTATGGAATGTACTTGCGTTACTTCAACTGTAAAATAATCAATAAAAAAGTAGAAATATGCATTTGCATTTTATCACTCTTTCTAAGTCCTTTTTTTGCGATGAAGTGAAAACATTCCTGGATTCTCTTTACTCTGTGGATGAAAATTTGAAAAGAAACTCGAGATATCTGAACCTTAATGCGGGAAACTAAAAATTTGTGCAAATATTTTCTTTTATTTAGGCACAATATCTGTACACGTAAATGTGTAGATGTAAATAATAAAAGATATATATGTTTTTCAAAAGTATATAAAAATTTTGATAAGCAATGCATTTGAAATATATAATTTGAATATAATAGTTTGAATAAGTGCAATAATTTAAATTATAACATATATATGTTAAATTAACGCAAGTTTATTTAACATATATGTGTAAATTAGCGCAATTTTAATAGAAACATAATTTAATCATAAATTAGGGTTATGTAGAAAATAGATGTAATTTTACAATCTAATATTTTAAGGATATACATTGTCTACCAATAAGTATTTGGACACCTGTGACAGAAAAGAAAAACTAACTTTATACAAAACCAACAGTTGGTAGAGCCTCCACGACAGGCAATTACAGCGTGAACTCTCCGGGACATACTTTCCACAGGTCTTTGTATTACAGCAAGTGGTATTGTCTTCCACTCGGCTTGGAGTAGACATACTAGTTCCTTCACCGATTTTGGACCGGTAGTGCACCCCTTAATTCTGCGATCCAACTCGTCCCAGAGGTTCTCGATAGGGTTCAGGTCTCTGCTCTGGGCAGGTCAGTCCATTCCATGAACTCCATTGTCACCATACCAAACCTTGGTTAACCTCGAAACATGACAACTGACATTGTCGTCCTGAAAGTAACAGGGGTTCAACCTTTAAAACTGCTACAACGTAGATAGCACATTGTCATCCAAAATAGTGCAATAGGCATCGGAGTTGAGCTTACCATGAATGGGGACCAAGGATCCCAGGCCATACCAGGAGAAACACATCCAGACCATAATTTCATCGCCGCCGAACTCGACTGTTGGCAAAATGCATTATGGTAAGAGACGTTCTCCAGGCAGACGCCAGACCCAGACCCTACCATCCGAACAATAAAGGGCGAACCTTGATTCGTAGCTCCAAAGAACACGTTTCCACTAATCTAAGGTCCAATTTAGATGTGCTTCGCACCACATTAACCGAGAAGCTCGGTTGGACTTTGTGATCAAAGGCTTATAGGCAGCAGCATGGCCACGAAAACCAAGCAGATGTACTTCCTAACGGATGGTATTCATTGAAACAATACTCCCGGATGCCTGTTGAAACTTCTCGGGGTTGAGGGCCATCGGTTGGGTGCGGTTCTTCCAAATTTCTCTGGACAGCACTCGTCGGTCTCTATCTCCCCGTTTCGTCGGTCTGCCGACTTGGGGCACATTCTGACAATCACCGCTCACCTTCCACTTCTTAATCACAAAGGCCACTGTCGATTTTGGGTACTTCAGATCACTAGATATGTCCCTTAAGGATCGACCACATTTGTGATACCCGATAATTATACCTTTCTCTAAATCAGAGAGCTTCGAATTGCTCGGCATCCTGCATGCGACTACTGCCAGTGTATACTGGCGGAAGTCTTGGCGTTCCTCAAGTCCACCGATATCGTTATTTGCATAGGTGTCCAAATACTTATTGGTAGACAGTGTATAAAGCCTAAATATTTTAAAAAGTACAATAGATATTCATTTAATATGCGATTGAGTATGTACTTCATACTTTAAGAATATGGTTGCTATAGATTTCTGCATATGTTGTTTTCTAAGAAGAAACATAGTCATTTTTGTTTTTAAATTTCTTACTGAAGTAGAGTAGAAATAGACTTCTCGAGTTAGACTAAATAAAACTATTTTGGTAGCCTCTGATAGAAGGTCGAAGTTAAGAAAAAAGCTTTATGTATGGTGAATCTAGAATCAATTTTTTTCAGTTGTTGATCATATTACTGCTTCAAAACCAGAGGCGCAGAATAATATGTGCTGTTATCTCAAATGTACACAACTTAGTCGTACGCAGTTTTCTCGGGTCTTCCCTTATGAGATATACCAAGGACATTTCTGACAAATATATAAGGATAATAAATATAACCTCCTACAATATACCGGAACAGTCTGCGCAACGTGTGATTGAAGAGAATTACCCTGATCCTGGATATATTAAAATTTCCCTTTTTGGTTTAAATCAGTAGTTATTTTACATTAAATTTATCAATTTTCCATGATAGAGAGATAAAAGTTTAGCTGGAAATTGATTGTAAGATTGGGCATAAATTGTCGTGACTTAATGACATCATTTCGGAAGAAGATTGATATAATAATTAAATTTGTACCTCCAGTGCGCTAACAATCAGATTGGAAAGTTAATTTTTTTTGAATGCATATTCGTGAAAATATATTATAGACAAATCTACAAAAATGTCAAAAAGATTTTTTTCACTAGCAAAATATATATTTTTTGTCTTTAAAACAGTATTTCGTGTACTAGTGTAACTTCAGAATTACACACACCCGAAATATACATACACACATAAGCACATATATATGTGTGTATGTATAGTTTCTACCCAAAAGCTTGTATATATGCGTATTTTTAAAATAAATATTCTTTAAATTGGAAATGACCAAGGTTTGTAAATAATGGATTATTGCTACTGGATTGTATATATATATATATATATATATATATATATATATATATATATATATATATATATATTATATATATATATATGTCTTATAGTTTTTGGTTCTGTATCAACATCTTGAAAACTATAGATGAACTAAGATTTAATACTTTGTACACCCAGAATGAATATATACTTACACACTGAGACATACATATATACATACACACATATATGCCAATATACCTATTTATTTATAATTATAGGCTTATAAAACCTAGTATTCCCGTGTATCCAAGTAGGATTATAGTATTTTGTGTAAGGAATACCTATAAGCAAGCAGATAATGAAATTTAATGGAAATCATTCCGCAGAATGGACATTATTCTAACTGTATATTTGTAATAAATACACTTTTTTGTACTGCCAACAGTGAGTATATTATGTAAAAAGAAGCTCAATTTAAATTCATGCTCCCTCTTTTAAGTAGATTGTAACTTTTTAGACTCCCTTTCCTAATTTGTTTGCTGTCAAGTCTACTTAGCTATATATCTATATAGCTATATATTTTCTCTGTATGTATATATGTATGCAAATGTAAATATAATATTACACATTTATACAATTATGACACAAACAAGAGTGCAACACTTTAAGGAATGTTTAGTTTTTCAACATTTCAAAACATTATGCTAAATATTAAAGTATTTTTAGTTAAAATATAGCTAAAAATATTGTATTCAAGCTGTACAAGAGAAAAAGGAAACTATTTAAAATGTTTACAGAAACATATCAACTTAAAAACTAAAATTTATTTAATTTATTTTGTATTCTTTGTTCTTATTCTTGTATTACTATTTGAGTTCTGATATTTATAGTTATATTTAAGATGGAATGCAAAACTATTTGATATTTTCAAAGGTTTAATTTCATTAAAGTTTTTTTCCTACTTATCCAGAAAGTGAATTTACGAAAAAACAAGTAAAAAGATTATTCATTTTAACAGGATCATTATTTTATAATAAAATCTATTAATAGAAAAAAATTCTTAAAAATCATATAAGAGATAAATGCTTGAGTACTCGACACAAAACTTTTATGTGTGAAATAACCATTTTTAAGCAACTTTTGTGCTTGAAAAGGTAATTTCAATGCATCTTAAACGTTACTTCAGCATGTGCTTAGATATACCCCTCTCATCAAACAGTAGTACAGGGCTGTGGATATTCATGTATGTGGAAAAGATCTAGAACAGCTAAAATGTCTTTGAAAAGTAATTTTAGAGTATTATAGGGTTATGAGGCCAACCTTTTTGTATTGTGATTCAACTTTTATTTATAGTGAGTTCATTCTCCATAAACTTCGTTGTGCCGGAGGCCTCAAAAAGAAATTCCAAAAGGTTTATTTAAAAAAATTCTCTTTAAGCAATTTTTAGATTTTAGAAGTTTGGAGCTTAATGTATTTTTTAAATAAATTCAGTTATCTTTCTGACGGAGCAACATTTTTCCTTTAATAATATTTTTTTCATTTTTAGGCTAAAAATAAAGATGATTCCTTAAAATACTCTCATCAAATCTTCTATATTAAACAGTATTAAATATATTTAAATTAAGAAAATGAAATAACTCTATGTTATCAGTAACATATACCACATTTAATCCTAATTATTGAATAAAAATCAAGAGTTATTATTTTATCTAATCCTGCAATTTTCATTACGTTTAATTTTCAATGTATTAAATACTTATTTACAATAGTACTGAAATTTTAAAATATGATTTTAATGGCTTATGCTATTAAGCCATTTTTTTACAGTAATGATAAATGAAATAACTTATGTTTAATTATAACTAGTAAATTATATAGTATATTGACTTCTTATGTAAAGTACATAATTATTTTAATTAATGAAATGGGATTAAATACGATATAGCTTCAAGATATTTCCTTAAGGTTTTGAAGTAGTATTAATTAAAAAATATTCTATTAGTTCAAGTTTATTTAACTTTTATTTTCAATTATTATTGATTAATATGCAGTGCTTATTTTACATAAAGTGCTCATGTCTTGGTATGTAATTCAGTAAATTAACATTATTGGAACTCAAATGTTAACATATGAACATTTCATATCCGTAATAAACAAGATATGTTATAGAAGGTGTTGATTTTGATAATTTAAATAGATATTTTGATATTTTGTATTTGTTTTTAAGATTCAATGATTAGAACTGATTGTTTTATTGCCTGCGATTTCTTCTTTTAAATATAGGAGTATCCAACACATGAATGCTTAATTAGTAGCATCATAATAACAATGATTTATTCAATTTTGTTTTTTTAAACTTATAAAAATTGAAGAAAATATTAAATATTAGCCTATTTGAAATAAATAACGTTCTGTCAAATATTTGATATTATGAATGATCTACTTAAAGGATTTTAATAATTCCGTACATTAATAAGAGAATAAATCTCCTCTTCAAAATAAATTATTCATCGTGTTTATCATACATAAGAAATATGCATATACTGAATAACAAATACAAGTCTACGATATTGGTGTGTTAATATCTGTATACTTGTAGGTAAGTAGAAAAACTCCCTTCAGTCTCATCTCTCGTTAGCACATGTAGCAAGACTACCATTATTCTTTATCAAATTCAGATAAAATGAATGAATGGGATCGGGTTTTTTTCCTTTTCCTTAGCATACAAGGCACATGAGAAAACCACGTCACTTAAATACACCCAGAAAGTGCGTTTGTGATTCGTGGTCGGTTGTCATAGTAACAGATGGTTTACTTCCCATCAATGTAGGATGGGGCTTCTCGAGCCGATACCATAAGGGCCATCAAACTTGTTATAAATGAATCATTTGCTAAGTTCTTGACTCCTAATTTATCTGAATTTCACAAAAAATATTTAAAGGGATGTATTATTTTTATCATTTTAGTTATGAGAATGGAATATTTTATTTTAACTTCTTTTCAAAAGATTAGATTATGATTTACTCCCATTTATCAACAGATCAAAATAATATTAATATTAAGTAAAAATGAAGCTAAAATCAGTTTTTCTAAGCAATTGAAATTAAATTTTAATAAATTTCATAAATACTGGGATAATTGAATGTTACTCTTAATTAGACTTCATTACAAAATTAAAAATTTTTTTTACGTTATCAAAATACTCTGTAACAGATTAATGTATATAATATCTTTTTTTAAAATGCAGCACCATAAAAGAATCATCATAATTAAAGGAATTTTATACAGTGGTATTACTATGAATAATTGATTAAATTAAAAAAAAAACATTAAGGATCCGGAATCAATATTTTGAGTAACTATCAAGCTTTGCAATAAGACGCGGCTTGCAGTCAAACAAATTTTGGATATCTGCTTGGAGCTTCCATATTGTATGTGTGCATGGCAAAAGTTTATCTACTGGAGCTGTAGGATCACGAGAGATACAACTACCAACGAAAAACCTTACATGTGCAAAAGGTGACATATCCTAAGAATATGAATGCTGCAGAAGAAGCTGTATGTTTGCTGCAAAGACGTCTGGAAGAATCCTTGCAACATATGGGCTCAAATTGTCCTGTTGAAAGACAGACCCAGGAATATCTTGAAGAAAAGGGCGAGTTTAATAATATACAACTATATTTATGCAGTTGTTGCTGTTAATATTTCTCATAATTCATAGCAGCTAATATCGTCGATTATAAGCAATCACACTTAAAACAGTAACTTCGGATGTTTGTCCAGTATGGGATTTATAATGCACTAAAGTTTGTTTTAACTAGAATAGTGTATAACTAGAATGTGGCTATCGTACAGTGAAGTTAGATAAAAAAAGCACCCGAATATATATATATATATATATATATATATATATATATATATATATATATATATATATATAATGCACTAAAGTTTGTTTTAACTAGAATAGTGTATAACTAGAATGTGGCTATCGTACAGTGAAGTTAGACAAAAAAAAGCACCCGAATATATAT
Organism: Pardosa pseudoannulata; assembly: GCA_032207245.1. Classification (NCBI taxonomy): domain Eukaryota; kingdom Metazoa; phylum Arthropoda; class Arachnida; order Araneae; family Lycosidae; genus Pardosa; species Pardosa pseudoannulata. Next base: position 39,772,310 of record CM063502.1, on the reverse strand, counting down.
ATATATAAATAAATAAATAAATAAATACATAAATATATATATATATATATATATATATATATATATATATATATATATATATATATATATATATATATATATATATATACTTACATACATATATTCTGTTTGACAACGGCTTTCCAAGGAAGAAATTCTTAAATAATAACTGAAACTCCTGAAATTTTAATTACTATCTTGATTTTGCATAAAAATCTTATTACTCTAAACTTTATACTAAATAAAGAGTTATTAAATCTGTTAACAGCTCCCAAAATCTGTTTATTACGGTTAGTTGTTAATATATGTTAGATCTTCCACTTAATATCCATTCCAAGTCCTTAGTGTCATTCTAACGTCCACATGATAGTCTATATGGACAGTAGATGTCAAATAGAACCTGTGTTATGTTAGAACACTATTATATTTAAAACCGTTTTTCGTCTTTTATTATAAACTACGATATCGATATAATTGTTGTAAATAATTATTAAGATATTTTGTGAAAGTGATAAATAATTTCTATATTTTCATGATGTAGCGTTGACTAAAACTATTTTAGTTTCTTTCCTGAAATGTTTGTAATCTTTAACTGAATAATACATCAAACTATATTAAGACTTGCGAATGTAAGTAATTTTTTCACATTTACAAATTTAGAGAAACATTTCCACAAGTATGTTTTTAGAAATTCGAAAAAAATGTCTAAACTCTAGTGGATGAATTAGTATGATATACAAATAATAGAATGAAGCATATGCTACTAATTTGTTTGGAGTCTTCGAAAATTTACGTTTGTTTTGCAGTATATTAGTTTACTGAAAACGAGGTGGTAGGTACGGTCTCAGTAAAGTACAAATCATAACGTTCAACTTGGAATCCCGCCAGTAAAGATAACATCTATGATGGTCCCTGTTTTCTTACTCTATACCATTGTAGATAGTAATAGATATGGTTATGTGTCAAGGAGACACATAAGACACGGCATCAGCAAAATAGTTCTCCCCTTTAAACTCTTTTTAGCTACAGAAAACCTAAAAATCTCCCATTGTAATTTGCTTTGAAGCTTTAGTCGTCGTCTTGGGTAGGTTTTTTTTAGCCTGTAGAAAAAAACATAGACGTCATTGGTTAGTGTTTATGATCGTTAAACACGACCTTCGTAATATACTGTTACACCTATAACATTCCACGTTTTGAATGCTTTTAAGAGTTTAATGTGAGTGACATTGCACTTTGTTGTCTCTTCTAAAATGTTGTCCTTGTTTTAGGATCCAAATCATAAGATATCTTTCAATATACTCAAAATAACTTTAATTATTTTTGGTTACTTTTTAGTTGTTTGACAAAACAAAATTTAATAAACGTTTTTAAATGAATTAAATTGAGACGCTAGATAAATAAGAGAGAAATGCTGAAAGTATAAACATATCTTGTTTGATATGTTATCACACCTAGGGTTTTTTTAAATTGAAAATATTTAACAGATATTTTATTGACAATTCTTTTTTCAGTTAAATCTCTCTACATGTTAAAATTAAAAAAATTTAAATGATCATTGATTTATCCATTAGCGTAATATACTTCCATCTTACATATTTGTGCTATATAACTCATTTCAATTTAAATGTATAGAAACATATTAAAGTGGAATATCTATCTTATTTACTGAAATAGTTGTATAAATTTTTGCAGGTTTGCGATATCAAAGTTTGCGTATGAAAGGGTCTTTAAAAATCTGATTTAATTCACATTTGAAGATAATAGAAAATAATTTAACTATTAAAATGTATTTAAATTTTCTTTATAAACATTTATTTGTTTTAATGGCTAAGGGGTGCCATCAGTCACAGATTAAATTAGCTACCTGCAAATAAAAGGAGGGACTAGACGACATTTTCACGTTATGGTGTCTTGCAGACCTGATCATAAATCATTATTTCTAGAAAATATTTAAATGTAAAAACCCTCTTAAGATATCAAAACATGCCTTTTTAAGATGATATCGTTTAAATGTCCTGCAGGATGTAATGTGTTTGGAATTTATTTTCATATCATAAAGTTACTTCGAAAATAAAATTAAACTTCCTAAAATCAACTACATCATTTGGTGGTCTAAATTTTCTCTCATAAATATACTCATTTCGAAGAGATAAGACAAACAATACACTTTGGAGCCTCTATTAGATCTGCTAAAATTAATGCTTCTAAAATTTTTCGGGAGTAAATTAATTTTCTGTAGGTTTTAAAGATTCTTGCGGAGAGTTTAAACTGACGTTTATTAAACGTACAATATTAACTCAGATTTCTTTATTGGATACTGCCAAGTTATCCAAAGTTTATACGTTAAATTTATTCAACATCCTAAATTGTGGATTCTCTAGACAGCACTGAACCAATTTTAACGTGTACAGATAACAACTATTTGAGATAAATAAAATAAGCTGTTTTACGGAGTTCACGTTAACCTTAGAAATTGCAAGGAAATTATTATAATGTATATGAATATATATATATGCATATTTATAATATTATATATATATACATATATATAATATTATATATATATATATATATATATATATATATATATATATATATATATATATATATATATATATATATATATATATATATATATATATATATATATATATATATATATATATATATATATATATATATATATATATATATATATATATATATATATATATATATATATATATATATATATATATATATATATATATATATATATATATATATATATATATATATATATATATATATATATATATATATATATATATATATATATATATATATATATATATATATATATATATATATATATATATATATATATATATATATATAAAATATTTAACTTTAATATTTCCTTAAAAACCTCCTCCCATTTTAATTCCTTAAAATCTTTTCCCAGCTTCTAATTGTCTTAATCAAAGGAGCGTCCTCGACTTACAATTCCCAAAGCTTTTTAACCTATAGATGTAAATTTTCTGTCTATTCAGCTGTTTTCCAGCTGTCGCAGGCAAATGGCTCCGTGTTTTTTCCTGATAATAACACTTAATTAGCTGAGTAAGTTTCTTCTACCTTGGGAAAATTCATTCTGTCTTCCCTTTTGGGTGCACCTCTGTTCGAGCAAAGTGATTTTTATGCCTTTCTCTTGTCTGTCATTGACTAGTAAAGATGTCCATTTACGCAGCTCTGAAATAAAATTTCAATTAGACTCGTGCCGTTCTGTCGCCCCGACTGCATCGCTATTACTGCTAGCTGATTGTTCTTCTCTTTGCCCAGTAGCCCGGGAGAGTAAAAATAATAAGGAATACATAATTATTGTGACTAGAGGAAAGTATATTCCACACACACACACACACACACACACACACACACACACACACACATATATATATATATATATATATATATATATATATATATATATATATATATATATATATATATATATATATATATATATATATATATATATATATATATATATATATATATATATATATACATACATACATACATGTATTCCAATCATATTATATTTACTTAATATTTCATAATTTATGCTGTCAAAAATCTATTTTTTAATTCTTGGTTGGATGGGTTGGAACATTAGGATTTCTACCTTTCGGTTTCGATTGGAGAGCTACAGTCTACTGTTTTGCTCAAGAGGGCTAATGAGACCGGTATCTACTGCTTAAAGTAGATTCTAAACGTTTATAAACAACCATGCCAGAAGTGGGATTTTCTGCCTTTCGGAACAGGAGTTTGATTCCTGTTGCAGAAATAGTAATAGTTAAGACTCGGCTTTAAAATGTATCTCCCGGTATAGTTAGCGATTGTGTAGCATAATATTGATAGTCGTGCTCTGAACTAATTCAAAGATTCGTTTTATAGAAGTGGGTAGGGGAAATTGAATTTGGTTTGTTTACGTTTTGGAGTTACGTGTGGAGCAGTACGGTCTATTCAAATGGCGATATTAATTTGATTATCATATCAAAGTATCCTTTAATGATGGAGATGTGCTTTATTATTACTCATAAACTTTGGATTTATTAACTGAAATAAAATTCTAAAGATACATAAAATGTGTATTTATCACAAATAAAGTTTCAAATTCCGTAAGTAAAGAAAGTTTTGTGGAAAATAATTTATAATATTTATTAAAAATATTTATTTTTTGTTTATAAAAATACACTTTAAGAAAATGATTTTTAATAGTCCTTGTTATACTTTTTAGATTATTTTTATTGTTTTAAAAAGAACATATTGTTAAAGTTGCATTTTTATTATTTTTGGGTTGTTTATAATAAAAAGGCTAACTTTGATTATATAGTGAATATTTTACTATCAACTCATAGTCTATGTAAATATATATAAAATTTTCTTCGAGCTGATAAAAAAAATTACTATCTAATATTTAATATCTTAAAAATTTTACACCTGGAAAAATATGTTTAAAAGTATTTTCTTTGTAAATTTTTCCTTGAATATGTTACTCTATTTAAAGTATTAAATTTTTCATATACTTTTAGAAGGTTATTGTAAAACAAATATTATGGCAGCGTTATAGATTAAAACTGCAGAAAATGTTTTTAACGGCCTCTAAAACTGTAATGTAATTTTCGCCTTGTGTTCAAGCCATTTTTTTATGAGGAATGGCTACATGTTCAGTACTCTATAATAAATAAGAAAATCTTGTCTTATAAAAATGAGAATTCAGAACACTTAAAGTTTAATTAAAGTAGAAATTTCATATGTGAGAGAACGTAAACTTAACAAACTTGGCTTCTAGCAGTATAAAATATGTTTTTAATATATTTACTTAGTACTAGTAAACAAAAGAACATGTTGTCATTTCAAATTTAGTTTGTAATATATTATCTAAATGTAAAGTACACTTGAGGAATAAGAACACTTATTCCGTTAAAAGAATAGAGGAAAGAATTAAATAATGAGCTCCAATTATTCGAGTAATGACGAATACCTTATACAAGAAGGTAAAATCTTTGTGGCAGAATATTTCATAAAATTCAAAGTGAACATAGTCCCAAATAGAGAGATAAAGTACTCACACAGCTGTTTCTCTGCTTCAAGCTAGTAACATTCTCAACGCGAGAGAAATTAGTGGCTTCTTAGAGGAGACTGAACACATTATTTGGGTCGACTTTGCATTTTATGCTATAAATAATTTATCTGTAATTATTTAATTATATAGTCATTATATTAGCAGTAGATGCAAATCTAATGTAAGTAAGACACAAATTAAAAGATATTGAACGCAAATAGATGTTTTGAAGCGCATTAACGAAAGAAGTGCATTATCAATGCGACTGCACTTAGAGTTTGAAAAAGAAGACTAAGACATAAAATTGAAGTTTGTTTATAGACCGTCAGCGGAACAATTAAATACATGAGCCGCGGTAGCTCAGTCGACAGAGGCAATGCTCTAGTAACTGGAGGGATGCGGGTCCAAAGCCTGAGCCGGCTTATGATCCGCCGTGTTCAGTAAGGGGACTGGGACACATAAAACATGTTTGCCGTCACAACGTCCTCCAAGTTCTCAATCAATACCTCTGAGGGTGGTAGGCCAAGCCTATGGGTCTTATGTTTAGTCAATGCTTCAAAATTACGAGGACCCACTTGAGAAAAGTAATTCTTTTACTCTAGCGATACTTAAAAAAAGAAAGCTTAATACGAGTAGCATATGGCTCACTCATTCTTTGCTTGACCAAGTGGTATAAGACAACAACAAATTAAATACATACTTGTCTACGTCTCTGGCCTGTTCAAAGTTAACTAATCGAAATTTAATATTTCAGAAATAACCATGTGAGTATAAATTGTAAACTTAGTACAGCCATTTATTGGAGATTCTACAAATAAATAGCATTGCTTAGATTATTTGTAGGATTAATTCAATCTATAAAACTTGCATTAAAACTCATTGAAGAAAAGGCATTAACTGTATATCACAGATATAAAAACATGTTGTTACAAGAGATTAATTTATTAAAAACGGCAAACCTGTAGTCAATTTGCTTAATTGTTTATATTATTTAATTCATAAATATTCAACTTTTGCTATAATGGACATACATTCTTCCTAATGCAACACTTGTTTTGAGGCATTCAAATATTTTTAGGAGTAAAAAACTTTTTAAACAGGTCCAGTTTTCTTTATACATGATCATTATTTAGCATTTGCAACTGAAATTTAAACAAGATACAGTGCATTGAAAACTTTGTAGTATAAATGTATTAAGATAAATTCATCACAATACCTAATGAAAATCTTTGTTTAAATTTTTTAAACCAAGAAAAAAGGGATTTAAATCCCATGTCAGAGATTAAGAATTTTTTATGAAGAAATGAAATAAAAATTAGTGTTTGGTTTTATTTAATGATAGTAAAGATGAACAAAAATGTACTACATGGGAAGGGGAAAAACTCTCTGGTAATTTGATAACACGTAAATTAAAGGGTTATTGATTACATATTAAATCGGGAATGCTATTATATATTAAACAAATGACACATTTTTATTAAATTAATTAATTAAATGAGTATCTATTATGTAATAAATAAATTAGTCAAATGAGTATTGATTGTTTAATAGATTTATAATGAAATGAGTAGTGATTATTTATTTAAATTAATATTGGTTACAGATCAAAAGAATTGTTTACACCCGTTTATATATAAAGCATATAGTTTTGTTATTTCATTTTGAAGAATATTTATTTGCCTGTGGGGGGGTGTAAAATATATATGTAAAACAAAATTATTTAAACAATAAAATTTATTCTTAATTTTAAATCTAACCCTTATCTTATCTTTAATATAAAGGTGCAGACTGTTTTTTATTCGTATTTTTAATATCTGAAAACCTAATCTTTCGGCTTTGTTATTTCACCTGTAGTAAAAATAAAAATATCCTTCTTTCTCTTCCCTTTTTATTTAAAAAATAAATTTGTTAAAAATTTAATTTTTGTTTTCTGCCGTGAACACATACTTTTAAACTAGCCTTAAAGAGAAGACTAAAGAAAAATATTTCATAAAAGTATTTCTTTTGAAAACATATCAAAGCTATAACTTTGCTGTAACCATCTCTGTTTCAGTGTCAGATCCAGGAAGCTATTTTACGTGATATTATTATCCGATTTTTACTGTGTGCTGTAAACATTGATACAGTGCCGTTATAACAACTTTTCTTTAGCATCAAACTTTAAATTTATTATAACGATGCAATAGATTTGTTCGAAAAATACATCATAAAAGGAATTTTCAGAAGTACATAAAACTCGATATAAAAGAGGAAAGTGGGGTTATAGCGGAAATAATATACAATTATTTAAACTTATGTCTATTCATATCAGTTCCCGTGGATGAATTTCAATTTTTATAGCACAATGCAGGATTCTGGAACTTTGATCGGTGCTTTGTTGAATCTATGTAAAAAATATCTCTTTATATTTTCAGCTGATGTAATAATTTTTTTTTGCATCTAGAAGTCTATTTATAATTATTCAATATTATTCCATCATGAACTTTAAGATCATGGTGCTACATACTGTAAAATTAGTTAGTTATAAAATTAGTATTTTTATCATATCTATAATTACCACAGACTGGTATTTTTGATAACTAAGGAAGATCCAATTATTACAAAATAATTTTAATAATCATAACAATGAGTAATAGATAATTTTATTATTAACCAGATTTATTGAAAATTTTCTTCTATGTTATTCATAATATATTATGTTTCTTTAAAGTAAACTGAACAAAAAATAAAGAAACAAATCGTAATATTATTTAATGTTAATTATTAATTAATGAAATAATTTCTTTGCATAATTGGTCAATATGATATTTGTAGCTGGCTACTTCTAACTTAGTTTCTTAATGTTGAGGTTATCACTGAAAATGCATCCCGATTGCAAAGGTTTAAACTCGTGTTCATAGGTTGCTGACTCACAGTCATTTTGAGCAGTTTTATTAAACTTGCAGATAAGGTACAGGAATTCGTTTTCGTTTGAACTTACAAAAATATAAATTTTAAATACAAGTGGTCTTCATAAAGTAAGGTTATAGAGCCTATACCACTCAATGTTTTCAGCAAAGATGATAGCATTGTAATTAAAGTTGGGGAACAGAATCTACGCCCCTTTTCTTGGCTGGTTCAAAACCTTTAATATATTAGCCGAATAGGAATAATTCGATTTCGAATCTCACCAAATATCAGCTGAAGAGAGTAAATCGGTTTCTGCTGTCGAAGGGAAATGTGTTTTTCGAGACTTTAAAGGAAATAAAAATATTTAAAGACAAAGTGTTATGTAATATACTATTGTGTACTAGTGGTGTAGGGATTTGGTAACAATAGCATATTAATGATGAATAAAGTAAAGAATGCCTATTAATCGTGACTGATGATTGAATAAACAGTTCATAGAAACAGTTGATTGACTTTGTATGAGATGAACGCCGTATTTCGAGAATTCTTCTGATGTCTTCTTCATGAAAACATTACTGACACGCTCGATTTCTAAACTTAAAAACCAGGTGGGTTTTCAAACAGTTCAGAGGTCAATACAACAAGCTCTTGGATTCAGTGGGTTGGATTATCCAGATTCCGTTTGTAACACTACTGTAGCACCGTTATATTTTTATATTCTACCCTCCCTGAAAGCGTTTCTTGGTGGAAAAATATTTTCATTCCCGGTGAGATTTACAGTATCATCAATGGACCAAAGGTACTACAGGTATAAAAATCAAGAAATGAAAATACTGTGAATTCCCAAAGACTTCATTCTGTCTAGTTCAATTGAGTTATTCTAATTTACATATCTAATTACAATTAAGATAAAGCCCCCATCAACAATCGTAACCACGTTAACATATAGTCTAGATCTACTTTCCTACATATCTTATAAATTGCACTATAAGCACCGATTTATTTTATCACATCAGACTCTTTAGATGGTGGTATGCTACAGCTTATTCTTTGGCTCAAACGACATGTTCCATTGACTCATAACCACGTTAACATCTAGTCTAGATCTACTTTCCTACATAGCTTATAAACTGCACTATAGGCATTTTTTTTATCACACCAGACTCTTTCGATGGAGGTGTGCCACAGTTTATACATGTTCCATTGGCTCATAATAACGTTGATATCTAGTCTCGATCTTCTTTTCTACATACCTTATAAATTGCACTATATGAACCGCTTTATTTTATCAGATCAGACTCTTTCAACGGAGGTATGCCACAGCTTATTCATTGGATCAAAAGACATGTTCAGAAAGAACACGACTGCGTTAAAATAGTGTATGGTGTAATAATATAAATTTGTAAATTTCTCAAAAATATATTGATTTTTTATTTTTAATAATTACGTAATCATGAATTTTTTAATATGCTTTGAAAATACTTTAAATTTTTAAAATTAAAGCTTCCATAAATAATGTATTAACATAGAGTTGTTCAAGTTATAGCAATTTATACGTAATTGTAAAAGTAAGAAATACATTTTTCGTTCTCGCATGCTTCTGAATTATACATACTGGAACAAAAATATACACAACACTTTCTATAAACATTTTTATTTATGTAGTTATATGATTTTTTATCATCTGGGCTCTAATTACGTTAACACATAATAACTAAATTATAAACGTTATAAAATTTTCTTTATTTCGGTTTGGAATTGATTACTTTTCGGAAACACCATTAAATACAACAGAATCTTTTCAGCTAGAAGGTTGATGTTTTAATGTCTATTTCATGAGAGGTAATACCTTTCCTGGCCATTTAACGATCAATTTACTAGGAGTAATGTTTGCTTCATTTCTACTATTTCTAAAAGTGTGTTGTGAAACAATTAAATTCCTTTTCAAGAAATATTTCTCTTTTAATGTTATTTTAAATGTGTCTCTTTTCCACTGTACTACTCATGAAAATGAATTTCTGAAAACAGTTTCTAGAGTACATTCCTTTAGAAGGGATAATGCATACTTATAAGGTACTGAGTTCTGTTTAGTTTACATGATAAAGCTTACCTAGCGTTAATTAGTTTTCTGTTAAATTTAAGATGAAAATTTGTAGCCATTCCTATGAAAAAAATATTTTTCTCAACTGTATACTCGCATCAAAATGATTAAAAGTTTTTCAGGAAGAGGAAACTTAAACCGATTGTTTGAAGGGATTTATAGAGCGTATTGTGAGTATATCTTATTGTATGTCACTGATAATCAACAGAGAATATGCACTTACTAACTTGTTTTTTAATTATAAATCTGGAAACTTAAAATAAAGCAATTTAAGCGTGAATCTATGATTTGCCCTTCCTTTCTGCTCCCAATTTTTTATATTAAATAAAATCACAAATATAATTATGGAAAAATAAAAGACTTTTAATAAATTTACATTGAATTGGGAGAATTCATTGATTACTCATTCACCTTTTAGCATTATCAGTAAAAGACTAAAATTTCTTTATCTTAATATAAATTTATATTCCCTAATTATTATAAAAATATTTATCTAAGTATTATAAAACAGTCAACACGTTCCTGGGACACTAAGTAGATATCTTAATAGATACTATAATGGTTTTGGTTTTACAATTACTACGTATTGTTGCTTTTTAAATTTATAGATGCTCAGTATTTGATCTAGGTAGTAGGTTTTGTCTAATTTCATATCTAATAGCAAACTGTGGTTTCTAACAGTATTTAAAAAGTATCTATATTAAAAAATTAATTTAAATGTAAACGATTCAAAATATTTTGGATCGGTATGATTCAGAGAAAACTTTTTTGCCTGGAAGTCTCATATTCAATAGACATACGGTGATAACCGATTCATCCCTCTTTAACTACTCTTAAAGAGGGATGAATCGGTTATCACCGTATGTCTATTGAATATGAGACTTCCATGCGAAAATGTTTCTTGCAATTCAAAGAAAATTATAATTATCAGTATTGAATGAACATTTTTTTATATACTTTAAATGAATAAATACCTTTCTTACAGAAAAAAACGGCTCTAATCCATATATATTTCTAGTATTGTAAATAACTTATAATTTAAATATGTTTTCTTTTTGAAGCTGTAAAATATTATACTCTATTGTGACAAAATAAAATAGGAAAGGTAGAACGCCAAGTTTATATTATTTAACATATGGGTTAGAAAAACAGCTTCACTAAAATATATTCTATGTATATTTCAATTTCAATGAAAGAAAAAATCTTCCTTCAACATATAAAAATGTCGTATAAATTTCCTAATTTTTTTTCTTAATACAATATGTCACAAGCACGTAAGGTGGTAAAAAATATGTTTACTTTAATGTTTCTTATGTATTCAGCCTCTTTTCAAAGTTTCTTTCAGTTCTTTCACATGGGCGTTCTTTTATATTACAAAGTATATACAAAAGCATTGTCCTAGAAAGAGGACAATGAAATTGGGTAAAGTGTCCTGGGTAAGAAATATGATAATGTAGAGAAAATTTGTCACAAAAAAGGAATACCAAACTTTTTAGGCTGTTTTCCACCCATAATTTTAGGATTAATAAATCATTTAAACGGTATTTGAACTTAATCAGTTTTTAATCTGTATCAGATAACTAAAAAAATTCTCTGACATGAAACTGATTAAAAATATTCTTATACGTAAAAAAGATTAAAATTATTTTAAGGTTGGTCTTTTCCACTCATTATAAGAACATTAAACGCTTATTCTACCTTCCCTTTCACTATATTTCTCTAATAATAAAGTTAATCAGTATTGCCAAATAACTATCAATTGTATTAGTTGTATAGTTTAGTAAATGGCCTGGATTGTAAATGAAATTTGATATTATATTACGGTATTAGAATTTTTAATATCTGGCACGAAAATTTCAAACGGATTTGAAAATGAAACTTAAACATGTAAACTTTCCTCTTAGGTGAAAACACATATAAGCTCAAAAATATAAATTATAAATGTAGTTATAAATGCAGATTGTTATAGAATAGCAGTTTTTTTAACTGCTATATTCACCTAAGGTTTCTCAAACATTCTCAAAAATTTTTTGGTTATTATTTAAAGCATTTTTAATTTTATCGATTAAAAAGTTTTTTAATACTTAAATAATGAAAAATATAATTCATATTTAAGATTTCTTTCTGATGTTACCAAATTAGGACATTATCACTCTTGCTTGTTTACAACAAAAGAATAGAAAAACTAAGAAAGAAGATTTAAACTTGTATCCCGATCTGTAAGATTTAAAAAATTCTACTCTAGAGATAATATTAAATTTTTTCTAAATTTATGTAGTTGTATTAAATATAGAATGAATTAATATTCAGAAATCTAAGTATTTAGGTTTATTTTAATGTCTAATTGCCATTAATTTCATTCTTTTGCTACTTCTCTTTAAATTTGCATACGAATTTTATAGACATTTTTACATCAACAATTTGAATTTAAGTTCTAGTTAATACCTCTATTCTATATTAACTTATCTTACTGACCACAAAGTAATATCTTTATATATAAAATTTTACTGTCCGTGTGTTTGTAACAGAACTCCAAAATAACTAGACAGATTTTGATGAAATTTTGTGTATGTAATTAAACTGATTCGAGAATGGTTTAGATTCACAATTTGATCCGATAGAAAATGTTTTTTTTATTAAAAATTTCCAGATTTACTCGCTTATTTCAATTATAATATGCCAGCTTGAAACCCTGCCAACGTATCTGTGTGGCAGTGGTCATCGCAGCGGGCTTCAGTACGAGAAGTCCCAGGATTGCATCCTTCTACAGGCGATGTGGGAATTTTAATTTAATCTAATTACGTTCTTGATGACTGTACGCGTGGTGACCTCAAGTATTTTTAAACTATTTTTTTCCTTACTTTTTCATAAAAATGATCCAATTTATAATTTATTTAAAAACATTTTACAGTTTTTATATTTACAGCGTTGAAATTTGACAACGTGTGTTGGATTGGCTAATATATTTATATATATATAAATTATATATATATATATATTATATATATATATAAATATATATTTATATATATTCTGCTTGAATTATTGTAATAAGGAATAATTAATATGGTAAAATAATAATGGAAAAGTTGTGTATAAATTTCCTTAATAGTTAAGACAGTTTATTTTAATTTTTTAGATTTCGTGTTTTAACACATTTAAATGAATCCAAATTCTTATATAATTTAATAAATAATTAAAACTTTCTTTCGATTGAAACAGATGCGTTAAATTCATTTAGAAGTATAAGTTATAACTTATATATATATATATATATATATATATATATATATATATATATATATATATATATATATTAATATATATATATATTCTGCTTGAATTATTGTAATAAGGAATAATTAATATGGTAAAATAATAATAAGGAAAAGTTGTGTATAAATTTTTCCTTAATAGTTAAGACAGTTTATTTTAATTTTTTTAGATTTCGTATTTTAACACATTTTAAATGAATCCTAAATTTTTATATAAGTTTAATAAATAATTAAAACTTTCTTATCAATTGAAACAGATGCGCTTAAATTCATTTAGAAGGTATAAAGTCCCCTATAAATAACTTATATATATATATATATATATATATATATATATATATATATATATATATATATATATTAGGTATGATGATATATAAATAAAATGAATTTATGTTTTAATGAGATGAAAATAAGTTTTTATTCATTTCATTAATAAACATTTATAAACCAGACCATTGTTTCTCAAACTGTCAACATCTATGTATTCTTTCTATAATTTTCTTAATATTGAATATCTCTCGCGAAAAAAATAAAATTGAATATACTTCAACAAGATTAAAAGCAGATTTTTTTTTTACCTTTTTTAGTACATAAACAGAATGTTATTAAAATGAAAAATAAAATTCGTTCGTAATAAAATATAAATAAAATAAATAAAGGTTATACCATAAATAATGCCGATCATAGTAAATTAGAAAAATGCAATTGTTTCTTCCAGGACGACAGATTACCACATGTTGGTTCCCTGGTTGATATTTTTATTCTGAGACATGGCTGCACATGAAAAAGCCTGTTACTTTTTTTGTCTTAATGTCCAAAAGTACTGAAAAGCTGCACAAAAAATGATATAGGTTATTTCATATTATGTTTTTGGGCAAATTTTATTTTAAGTTTCTATTTGTATTTTTATATGAATTATGATTTTTAGATTTCAACCAACAGAAGGACTACACGTTGAACAAACTAATGCGGTATGAATGTTATTAGATTGAATATTGGATCACTATAGAAAAGTGTGCCAAACTTACTGTATTTAATATTTATAATCAAATTTTCTCAATAAATTATTCATATTTTTATTAATCTCATTTATTGAAATATTTTACAAATGATTCTTATAATTCGAGAGGCTAATAATTGGAGAAACACTGCAATCCTAATAATCAGATCTGAAGATAAGAATAGAAAGCAATCTTTTCGGATAGTTCATTCCCATTAGTTAATGAAAATCGATTTTGTTTTACTAGTGATATCCCAGCGTAAGTAAAGAAAAGAAACTAAATTCATCATTACCCAACTGATACGGTTCGTAAATTTATAAAAATTATTTTTCATATTAACTCTATGACCATAAGGAAGCAACAAAAGATACATAAAGTTTTCTATAATTCACAAGGCTACAGATTGCAGCTTCGTATAAATGAAAATATTCATAAGAAATTATTTTATTATTATTTTTAGATATCTCTTTAATTATTAAATACTAAATGAAAAGTAGCTTTATAAGAGGTATAATATTTTTAAATATCCTCTTTACCCCAAACTAATTTTATACTCTATTTTTACTTGCAGAAATAATCAAAAATGTCCATGAACTATAATTTACGATTCCACGAACTATAATTTTATGACCTTAAAGAAGCAACTAAAATTATATGAAGATACGTTTTCTAAAAGTTTTATGTTGTTCTCTATAATTCACGAAGTTACCAATTTCAGCTTCGTGAAAATGAGGACTCTCATAAATACTTTTTCATTGCTTTCTCTTAGGTACACTCTCAAATATTACAAATTAAATAAAAGTTAATTCTATAAGCAATGTTATCTTGTTAAATGTTTCATTGTACTCAAAGTAATTTTGTAAGCAATTATTATTTTTAGAAATAATCAAAAACATTCACGAAATTTTTCTTGATACTAGTAAATACATTTCATATATTTTATTATGTACACTTTCTCTTTTACAATTGGTGAATCCTCTCTTCCTTTTAATTGTAATAGAAACGTTTCTACCCTAATTTAATCTCGAATTAATGTAATTTACTCTGTTGCCGATACCCACAAAAAGTAGAAAAAAAATCTTTAAATCTTCACGAAATATGAAGTTAAATATATCTTGGTTAATTTTCCTTACAGAAAAGTGGATTTTTTGTTCCTAGTTTAAACGTTTTATTAAATATGTTAATAATAAACTGGTGAATGTATTTACCTTTAAACGTTGTAATTTTTATTAAATTACATCTTTAAATTTAAAAAAAAACATGATATAGATGCTTATTTTATTTAATAATAATTTTCCGTCGGAAATTCAATTTTACGATCAACAATTACAGACAAAAATATTGTTTAAAACTTTATAATCTGTATATATATATATATATATATATATATATATATATATATATACAAACACTCATATACATACATATATATATATATATATATATATATATATATATATATATATATATATATATATATATATATATATATATATATACAAACACTCATATGCATATATATATATATATATATATATATATATATATATATATATATATATATATATATATATATATATATATATATATATATATATATATATATATATATATATATATATATATATATATATATATATATATATATATATATATATATATATATATATATATATGTGTGTGTGTGTGTGTGTGTGTGTGTGTGTGCGTGTGAATCTATGTATGCGTGAGCATATATATTTTCAAAAGTGCATCCGGTTTAATACATTGACTTTACAAAATCTAATACGCATTTTCAGTATCGCAGCATTGCTGCTTCTCTTCTTAATTTGTACAAGATTTGTCATTAGAAAAAGACATGGTAAATATAATTTTATGTTATAAATGTAAGGTTTGTTATGTTTTTTAATTACGAACATTTACAAAATATATGAAATTTTAATTATAATATTATTGAAATTGACGAATAACATAAGAGAATAAAATCTTTCACCACACCTTGATCTTTTTATTAAAATCAGTTATTATTTGCTGCTTGGACAATGAAATATTGTTTTATTTATATTGATAAAGTTTATTCATTAAAACCTTTTCATTCTTATATCCTTTATTAATATTAATTCATGTACTACTAAAAAAAATTTGAAATCAAATTTTTTTTCCGATCCTCAGTATTGTTCTCAATAAATACGGAAATATTGCAGTTCATGTTTAATAAGCTTCCACTGCTTCAGATTTTATCAGTGATTAAAAAATTAATTTTAAATGACTTTCAAAAATATTTTTAGAAAAGATCTGTTATCTTCAAAGAACTAATTTAGATACCTATAAAAATTGTGTGTTATTGAGATATGTTTAAAAGGTAGCTATAGAGTATTTTATTTTTATCTTTTTGCACTTGTAAAACGATGAAAAGCAAAATAAAAAGCAATTCTCTTTTTAAATTGGCACTTACACATTGAAGAATTTTCTCGCAGTTTGATTAAAATATTTGATTATTAATTTCTTTCCATTGAAACATTAGTGAAAATAAAAAACCCGAATAATAACTATGATAATTAAATTTGCAAAATCAATTAATTCTTTACAAATCTAGAATGATTTCTGTATTTAATTTCTTACCACGTGACATTAAAGCATTTTAAATACAGTATTCTCTAAGACATTTATGTCAAATATAAAGGTAGTGATTAAATATTTAGGAAAAGCTTTTCATCATATATATATATATACCATACGAAAAACAAATAAATACATTACTTTTGATCTTAATAAAAATTAATAGAAATAGAAAAATGACTTTTATTTAAAGTGAATACATCATTTCATTAATTTTAACGAATGTTAAAAATTTTCAAGTATAACATCATAAGAAAATTTAATTTAAATAATATATGTTTAAATATTTTGACTATCTTTTGAGTGAAAATAAAAATAGCATTTACAAAGCACTAATTCAAAGTGTATTTTCCTTTTTATTCAATAGAAACATTATTAAATATTTATCGAAATACTTAAAAGCGGTTAAATTTTTAATTTCAATTCCTTAAGTACGAGATACTGAAATAAACTTTAGTTAAGTATATGAAACTGAATTTTTTTTTTACATTTACTTAAATAATCAGTAAGGGAAAGGTAAATATGATTTTGAAACTTTATTTTAATTTACTTATAGTTTCTTAATTTATAAAATCTTGTTAGAAATGTATTCCTTTATTCTTCAGTTGTATAATCTAAAACATTTTTACTAGAGAAGTAATAGTAAGATGAAGTTATGTATTTTCAGTTGTTAAAATGTAGGTAATTATAAAAATAAATAAACTTTAGATCTGGTTAATTTAGAATGAAGCTATTTAAGTGTTTCACGATCGGTAACGCTTCTTACGAAACAGACGTTGAAAAACCTTTAACGACTCTTTGCTTCACCAAAACTAAAAATTATAAAACGACATCACATTTGAAATGAAAGTGTAACAATTGAAGTATAGTTCTAGATATGAGTACTAAAAATAAGTTTACACCCTTTACAAGCGTAAATGTACACGTATTATATGCGTGCATGTTTATATCATGTATATGCTTAAACTAACAACTAAAATTTCACTAAATAAAGTTAATCATACCTTTGGAATTACTGTTATTTATTTAAATATTACTATTTCCGTCTTTGAAAACATTTTAAAAATTATTATTTTGTTCTTATTCTGTGGTAACTTTAGTTGATTCATATTTTGTTTTGGAATGGAGTCAAATTTTATCTAGGATATATCTAATTGTTTATGAATTTACTGCCTAAAGTAGATCACAAACCATTTTCTGACAACTTTATATCGAACCATTTTTCTACTTAACTTATTCAACATTATATAATTGTTCATAGAAGCATATCTATGAGATCAAAATATATATAGCATTTATAGTAAATTTAATTCAAATAATTTACTTCAGAAGTGCTGCAGTTAAATCCATAGAAATTCGTTATAATTAAACTTTAAATAATACATATTTATTAGCAACTGCTAAATACATATTTGCAGAACAATAAATAGTAACTTTGGTATGTGGATTATCTAACTACGGAAACACTGTCTACAAGTTTTAAACCATTATTGGAGGCTGATATTTATAATTTAAATTCCTATTGTTATAATACTATATTGCATTGAGAAGTACAATGTATATTGTAGGCATACATTTTTAAAAACTATACTTAAAATACGTAATAACATTTTGGAGAATAATGCGTATTATTAGTTACTGATTGAAATTTATCTTCTTAGAACACTCGTCCAAGTACTTTCCTGTTATTCTTTTAGTTTTTAAGCATACAATTTGAGTATTTCTTTTTTAAATTCACAAATAAAACATATAACATATATTTTAAATAAGACATATAACTTGTCTTTAAAATTCTTGGGTTGTAGTTTAGAAATAAAACTTTTAGATATACGTATTTAAAATTTTGAAACTAATTATGCTTTATATGTATTTATGTATATTGTACCTGGCAAGTATATTATAAACATATAGCAAGTATATATATATATTGAAGACGTGCAGAAATATTGAATTTTTTATTCTCTTCTAAAACTAGGACTTAAATAAAAAATTTTTAAGTATATTATCACTCATTTATTAAGGAGACATAATAACTTTCCGGTGTTACTATTTTTATTACATCTGCTTTTATTCGATTTATCAAAAAAAATAAATAAATAAAATTCTCCTCTTTTTAGAAGTAATTTTAGACACAATCTGTAGTAACGTTCTAACTTTAAAAACTATTTAGGTCTTCATATGTTAGGTTTTTAGTAGTGTATTCTTTAAATATCAAAAAACCTACTCTAATGACAAAAACTAATGAAAAACCTACTCTATGACTAAATAAATAAAAAAAACCTTGAAAACCACTTTCCCTCAAGTTAACTTTGAAATATATATATAATAAATTAAATTTAGTTTATAAAATTAAAGAGAAATATCCTTTTAATTCTATAAAGCTAAAACTTTAGATATACCTGGTAATTAAAAATTAAAAACAGGTTTAAAAACTGGTAAGATATTAAAAATGAAAAAATAATTACCTTGCTATAAAAATATAATGTATGCATAAAAATATCTTAGGTTTACAGAACTGTAAAAGTAATTAGCATATATTTAATATAAAAAAATAAGGTTCTATTAAAATTTTAAAAATTATGAGTCAGATAAGTAAATTTCCATATTTTTCTTAAGTCACATACAAATGCAAATCATAACTTCCTGTAATAAAACTAATTTTTTTATACATTTAGCTTTTTATTAATTATTATTCTAAATAGAGTATAGCATTAATATTTTACTTTCAACTAAAAATTGTCTATTAAAATCAAAACAGTTTAGCTTGAAAGGTTCAATGTCTACTTAGTATCTAAATATTGATAGCTGTAATATATTTTTGAGTTTTGTATTTACGCCATAGTTTTATATAAAAAGTAGTTTTTGTATCATTGAGTTTTTTAAAATCAGTCTTTTAATCAGCGTTAATGTAACTGCAAAGTGTTTTATCTTTTTCCGCCTTATCTCGTTCGCCAATTTTCATTTTATCACGCCATTTTCTAATTTTTTATCACGTTTAAAAAAGTTTTGACATGTTAAGTCTTTTAGTACATAAAGTGGTTATTATCTTGATGTTCGAATAATGTTTCATTTTATGAAAGATTCACGACAGGATGTAAGGAAGTCAATTTTTTTGCTGACAGGGAGATATTTGGCATGCAGGTCAGTTATCTACAAGCACGATTATTAATATTTTATTCATTTATTTTATTATAATTAACATTCTGAAGTTTTGTTTTGACAATCGATTGTTTACTAAAGGTAAGGGTAGTAAGGAAAAACGGGTTTCTAAATTATTAACTTAGAATTATGAAATTTCGTTCAAACATACATTAAAATATTATTAAAGTAATCACAATAAACTTCTTTTAAAATGAGAGGTTGCTTTAAAATTTAGCCAAATTTGGCTTTCTGGTTAATTATTGACCTGCTGCTGTCTACGTTATTAAACATAGATTCCACCAAACGTTTTACTAAACACCCCGAATATTTTAAAACAAATCTGTGTATGTATATTAAGTTTCGACATAATTCAGATCATTTGAACTCGATTTACTTTTGAAAATGTCACAACTGATTTGTCATAATTTGGCTTACAGGTATGAAAATATAAATTATATATTCTATAAATTAAATATACCTATAAATTAAATATTCAATTAATCTACAAAATATTAGTCGTATATGTTCAAAATGAATGTCACAGTAATGCTAGAAGTATTGTAATACTATAAAATTAGAACAAATTAAAAAGAAGTTTTATTAAATTAGTTTTGTTCATTTAAAAATGGCCGAACGGTGGCCGATTGGTTAGGGCACTGATCATCGGTACCAGAGTTCGTGGGTTCGAATCCCACTATGGCATGGATGTTCGTAGCCTTTCGGAATCGGCTTTAAGCTGTAGGTCCCGGTCTCATTAGCCCTCGTGTGCAAAACAGTAGACTGTAGCGCTCCAAACCAAATCAAACCAAATCATTTAAAAATGAACAAAAGGATGGAAGTAGTTAAATATGTAAAAAAATACTCAGATTTCAAATATATATTTATGTAGCTGATTTAGTTGTATTTATTTTATATGCGGACAAAATTTAACACTGATTTTAATACGTTAGTAGTTAAATAAAGCTTTGCAACGTCTACCATTCCCTTGGATGATAAAATTGGTTATTTATGAATTATGTTTATGTATTTTACTTCTAACTATCCTATAGTAATCTCGGACGGATGTGGTTAAATGTTAAAATTAAAAATTATATATCTGGAAGCTGTCATTATTTACTCTGCATATAGATATATTACAAATTACATCTTGTAACCTGTTATTGAAATATATTGAAATAGGAACTATACAGACATATTATTCTATAGATTTAAAACATTCATTTCGTATCATCTAATTTATTAATTCTATTATGAATTTAATTAAAAAATAATAAATTATTATTCAATAATGAAATGATAATAATATATTATATCTGTATTAATCTTTATTTTAATTCTAATTATCCTAATATCAGACCAATGCGGTTAAAAAGTTTAATGTTAAAATTAAAAATCATATAGCTAGAAGATGCCATTACTTTGCATATAGGTATATTACAAATAACATCTTGTAACCTGTTATTGAAATATATTAAAATAAGAACTAAACAGACATAATATGCCATAGATTTAAAACATTTATTTCGTATCATCTAATTTATTAAGTCTGTTATAAATTTAATTAAAAATAATAAATTATTATTAAATAATGAAATGATAATAATGGATTATACTGTTTTAATCTGTATTTTACTTCCAAATATCCTATAGTAATATCGGACCAATGTGGTTAAAAAGTTCAATGTTAAAATTAAAAATTATATAGCTGGAAGCTGCCATTACTTACTCAACATATAGATATAGTACAAATTACATCTTCTAACCTGTTATTGAAATAGGAACTATACAGACATATTATGCTATAGATTTAAAACATTTATTTCGCATCATATGATTTATTAATTCTATTATGAATTTAATTAAAAAATAATAAATTATTATTAAATAATGAAATGATAATAATGGATTATATCTGTCTTAATCTGTATTTTGCTTTTAACTATCCTATAGTAATATCGGACCAATGGGGTTTAAAAGTTCAATGTTAAAATTAAAACATATACATCTGGAAGCTGTCATTACTTACTCTGCATATAGATATATTACAATTTACATCTTGTAACCTGTTATTGAAATATATTGAAATAGGAACTATACAGACATATTTTGCAATACATTTAAAACATTTATTTCATATCAACTAATTTATGAATTCCACTAAGATTTTCATTAAAGAATAATAAATTATTATTAAATAATGAAATGATAATAATAATGGATTACATCTGTCTTAATATGTATTTTACTTCTAACTATCCTATAGTAATATCGGACCAATGCGGTTAAAAAGTTCAATGTTAAAATTAAAAATTATATAGCTGGAAGCTGCCATTACTTACTCTGCATATAGATATATTACAAATTACATCTTGTGACCTGTTACTGAAATATATTGAAATAGGAACTATACAGACATATTGTGCAATAGATTTGAAACAGTTATTTCATGTTAACTAATTTATGAATTCTACTAAGAATTTCATTAAAAACATAATGAATTATTATTAAATAGTGAAATGATAAAAATAATGGATTATATCTCTCTTAATTAAAATATTTTCATAAATGAAAACTAAATCAGTTAGAGTTTATTGTCGTAAAATTAATATTGTTGAATATTTAAATAGTAAGACATTTATTAGGATATATATGGAATGAAAGACCTGACAAAATTTGCCTGCAATCTTCGAGTATGTTTTGTAATACTCTACATGTACGAATTCTAATAAATCGGAGTTATTTTAGAAACATGAAAACTTTATTTTATACGTAATTTCTGTTTTCAAAAGAATGATTGAAAACATTTTATTTAAGTAAATATTGGAAAATTTTTACTCCTTGTACACTTTAAAACCTCGGTATTATAAATATCTATTTAAATTTTATTTTAAAGCATTGTTATTAGAATAAAATTAAATAATATATACATGAAATAAGAAAAAATATAAATACTTTCATCAGTGTATTTATATTGTAAGCAAATATATGGCCTTCCTTAAAAAACAGGAAATATTTTACAATTTTTGAACAATTTATCTTTACTTCTAGTAAATATTTAAAGTATACGTTTTCATAATGGGACGCGATCTAACTGCATTTAAAGTGTTCGCAAAAGACATCATGCTTAGTTCTCTATTGAAACGACGACGGAGGTTTTGTGAAGTTTTGCTGATAAGGTTTTTGTTGCTATAGCAACCTATTCCATTGTGAAGAATCTTTTGTTTGAAGATGTAAGTGTTCAGATCAAATGAATTAGCACTGACGCAAAGGACAAGTATCTTTTAAACCATTTAAAGTTTTCCATATTTGAACAAAACAACCTAACTTTTAAGCTTACTATGTCGTATAACACGAGGATTATCCAAGACGTACTCAAAAATGTAGTAGAAGGATACTAAATTTATGGTAGATTATATCAACTGTAAAAAATTATAAATTTATACTAACATACTTTAATTTATCCATCTTAAAGTTTAGCTCAATTACATTATTACAAACTAAATGGATTGAATAATTATAATTTAAACTACTCCCATTTCAATTAAAATCATATAATTATTGAAATGATTAAACATAGACCTGAAAATCGTATTGCTTTAATATGATTTAGTATGTAAATTTAAAAAATAGTATGATAAATATAAATTGGTAGAACTAGTGATCTGTGAATTATCGTAGATTCAATATTATTTAAGGTTAACTATTTTTACAGCCCTTTTTAAATGCATTGGTATCTTTGTTTTTTAAGTTTTTAGGGTGTTTTTAGGGTATCTTTTTTAGGGTTCTTTAGATAACTTATTGTATGAAAAGTTCACTACAAAATTGCATCCTTTAAACCTCGTAAAACGGCAACAACCAGTAGGTTATAGCGTTTTTTGTTCATAATAATTATCAATAACGTTATTTTATGCAAAAGAATATTCAAGTAAAAAAAAACAAACAACTTTTTTGTAACATGCATTATTTGTATTATTTTCATTTAGAGAAAACAGAGAAGGGGTTTTAGGGAAACTGTCAACGTTAACTTTTAAATGTTTAAAAAACAAGAAATGTTAATTCTCAGTTATTAATTTAAAAAATATTTTAATGATATTTTGTAAATGAGAATATACAAATTTGTTACTCGTAACGTATAAGACACTAAAATCTAATTAGAAAATACCTTTTGAGTAAAATATGAGATCATTTAACACAAATTAAGTCATCCAACAAAATTACTTAAAAGTGTTCCTGGTGTACAATATGCTAAATAATTGCTTTTATTTTCCTATTTGACTTTAGAATTTATATAGAAATTAAACTAGGTATTGATTTTGACTTAAGTTAAATGATATTAATATAATAATATAAATTTAAGAAATAGAAGCTTTAGCAAATATTTTTACCGTTACATGGTATTACGTTTTCTATAACACGAAAAACATATCTGTGATTTTAAATAGGATACCCATTTAAATGTCAAATACATTAATAGATAAGCTCCAAAACTTTGAGTGATAAATACATAAAACTAATTAACCTGAAACATTTTCAAATTGCTAATTTAATAAGAAAATTGTGCAGCTGGAAATGTTTTTAAGAGTTTAAAATAAGGGAGCATGACAAAAAATAGGTTTTAATGCAGTAAACAGTTTTATAATTGAGAAAATGTTTTTAACATTAAAGCATATATCTAACACGAAATTTTCAGAACAAAAATACCATTTTATATTTCTGGTCGAACTATGTCTTTTTGAAGTCCCTTGTCTCTTAAGTAAGGAATGGAATAATAATAGCATGCCTAAGAACAAATTTATTTCCAATTACATGTTTCATTATCATTTCCATTTTCGTTATTCATCCGAAGCCAAATGCCACAAAATATTAGTTTATTGGTTTCATGTTCCAATTTTCTCTCCTGTGCAATGAATTATTGAACTCAGTCTAAATGGAACTAAGTTTATCTCTGCAGAGATATAGAAAATTTTACTTATTTTGTGAGTATGCCATATGTTCCGATTTCATCAGATTTATTTCTATTCTTAAAACAATAAAAGACCCGGGAAAAATCATAATAGTGTATGCAAGAATAATGCATTTTTATACATTTCAATTGAATTGATATTATGTAATTTATCAGTTTATTAGAAATTAATTGTCAATATATGTGTTTCCCTATGAACATTATAATGATAAAAATTTAGTTTAGACAGTGCTCATTGTTTTTAATAATGAATTTAGTACATAAGAAACAGTTATATTTTCTTTCTAAATGAAACGCTATTTTTTATTTAAAATAGTCTTTAAAATTTTCCCTTGTGTTCCTAAAAATGTTTCATTAAAAAAAAATAATATACTTTTGGATGTGTTTACTTTCCTACCGATAAATTAATCATTGGAAAAAGATAAATTGTATATTTACGAGTATATGATCGATTAATCGATATCATGTAATTTATCAGTTTATGAGAAATTAATTGTTAATATATGGGTTTCCCTATGAACATTATAAAGTTAAAAAAAATTGTTTACACAGTGTTGATTGTTTTTAATAATGAATTTAGTACATAAGAAACAGTTATATTTTCTTTCTAAAAGAAACGCTATATTTTATTTACAATATTCTTTAAAATTTCCTCCTGTGTTCCTAAATTTTTTTCATTAAATAAAATATACTTTTGGATGTGTTTGTTTTCTTACCGTTAAATTAATCATTGGAAAAAAGAGAAATTGTATATTTACGAATATAAGAAAAAAAGGAAGAACATGAATCCATATATTTAAAATTGAAAAATGAAAGTCAGTATTTTATATTGAATTTCTTTCTTATTTAAAGTAAACATTTTGTGTTAGTTGAACACATGGAACAAAGTATTTAATCAATGTCAAAAGATATTACGCCTTCCAAATTTGTTTGTCTTTAAGATTCTTACGTATGATTACACCAAAGAAGTAGAAAGAATTGTTTTCTTCTTACACACGCAGATTATTCAGATTACGGATAGAAAATAATATTTTTGCTTATACAACTCTTAGGAAAATGTGCAAACATTATTTTACAAAAGTTTTAATATTTCATTTGGAAATGAGGAAAAAATTGCAAAATGTTTCAATTTTTGATAAAATCATTTAAGTTGCATCATTTATAATAAATGCACTAGAAAAAACTTACTGTTACTTTTAGCAAAATACTTTTTGTAATAGTTGAAATAAACTTATTAATTTCGTTCCATACCGTTATTTATTGTTTGCTGATGCTTATTAAGTATGCGATTAAAATAAAGTATTTATTTGTAAATACATATTAAGAATTCAGTTACTTTTAACATCATATGTTATTTTATAACATTTTTGCTACACTAAAACAAATAATTCTTCAACACAAGACCAATTTTTAAATTTTATAACTTCAAGTATGTGTAAAATTCAAAAGAATTGTATCGTAATTAGCATTAAAAACTTTATTTTTAATTTACAGTTGGCATTTTTGTACCTAGGTTATCACTTACTCTAAACATCAGATATTTTCTAGTTTTATCTAAAAGGAACATGACTATGTAGCCACTCTACGTGAAGACACCCTAAACACATAAAACTCTTCATCAGAAGCGCATTGCTACTTCATGAAAGTTCGTTAAGCTAACGAATATAAATGGAGTGGACTAGAACATAAATAGTACCAACACATTATGTTCAATATAGTGTAGAACCTAGGCTGTCCTAATGGCATCCACTAATAGGTGGAATAAAAGTGTCTGTTTCCGGCTGTTACTATTATTCAAATGTTTAGCATTATAAACATAAAATAGGTAAAAGATAAGAAAACTTTTATTCTAGGTATATTTTATGATGTTTTCTGTCACTAGATATTTTAAAATATCAGTTAATTAAGCTTTTATTTGATTTCATCAAAAATGTTTTTAATCTAACATTATTTTGTATAATAAAAATAAGAATTTATACATTTGTAAACCAAAATATTACTAAAAGATCAAAGTATGCTTTGACTTAACTCTTTTGCTGATCAAAATGATGACTTCTGTCTTACCACACTCGTGATTATTCCTGATGATTTCCATTCACTTCTCAATAATATCAAATATTTCATTCGAAGATTTTCAGCAATCTTTTAAGCTTCATCAACAGATTCTTAAGTTATTTATAATTGGAAAGTTCCTTAAAAGGAGGTTGCTAAGAAATTTCAATAAAATATGGCACTTGTCTCAAAATATATTTCTTAAGTTTTGTTTTAATCCTTAAAAGCATATCTTAGTAGGAATGGTTAAAAATAGTTCCTCACTTCTTTAATGTCCAAGTAATTAGTGTCTACCTCCAATGAAAAATCAATTTAAAATATCTAAGCTCCTTCAACAGATTATTGAATTTTTCATAATCTAAAAATGTCTTAGTTCAACTTAAACAAATTGTTTTAATGCAACTTAAACAAAATTTTCTTAAAGACAACTTGGTAACAAATTTCAATAAAATATCCCCCAGTTCTCAAAACCTATTTCTTAAGTGTTCTTTTAAATACTAACAGTATAACTTGGTTAAAATGATTAAGAATTGTTTCTCACTTCTTCGAAGTTCAAGAAATCAGTGTGTCTGTAATGAAATATCAGTTTAAAATACAATGTGCTATTATTTCATTTTCATAATATAAGAAGGTTATTTTATAACATACTGTTTGAAGATAATGGAAGTCTAGCATTCAAAAGCGTAGAAGAGATAAAGAACCACTTTTGAGAATGATCTGGATATAAAACCATGTAATATATGGCAGTACACTCGTAATGTGACACTTCATATGATAATTAAAAGGCATCATACACGTATCACACATACATGTGATAAAATGTAATTTTCGTATTCTGCGTTTGAGAAGCTGACACCGAAAGATTGGGCTTTGCATGTGAAGCACTTTTGCAAGTACGGAAACCTTGCAAATACACCTACTAGAGAATGAATGAAAAGTGGAAATTATCACTTATATAGAGTAGTTTTAATGGTGATAGTGAGTAATAAGCCAAAAATTTTCATAGTAATTTATAATTTCGATTTTACTTTTTCCAGTATTTTTTGGATAGTGCTCCCTATTACAAAGAGTTTAAATAAATTTAATTTTCTGCTAATTCAACGTGATTACTGAAAATAATAGTTCATAGAATGAAATAATACGTTTTATCAGAAATAATTAAAGACATAATTACAATAACGTAATCCTAGAAATATTAACTTAATTATGATTTCACTCGTGATGAATTTGAGTCATTTGTACAAGATTAGTAGTCTATTTATTATGTGATTATGTTGAACAGAACAGAAATATATTAGACCAAAAATAATTTAAACTAAATTTGGTTGTAATTTAGATTATTTAAGCAGCAAATGAAGAAAATGATTTCAGCATAAGAACCATTTATTGATTTTTCTAAACATTCATGTATTGTCCCCTTAGTATAGATAGTAAAAGATATTTTTCCGAAACATCAGATTACCATACCTCTTATCACAGTTACTTTTACTAACAAAAATCTCCGAAAAATATTTTATGTTATTTATTTTTTACCCGATTTTAATTTCATTGTGTCAAATGTAAAAGGCAATTACAAATAGTTAAAAACAATTATTTTGATTTAAAAATTCACCATTAAAGATAGCAATAGTTAAATAGTAATCAAAAGCCATGAAATGTGAATTCTCCTTTTGAGCCTTAGATTTAAAATTTGCGAGTATAAAATGTCGTACGGAAGATACACTGTGTACTAGAGGTAAATGTCCATATTAAATCCCCTGGATCGTAGTCCCCTTGAAATGTTCAAAGTAGCTAATCCGCAAGGAAACTCCACCCTGCTAATTTATTCTTAATTTTGGAGTCCGCTAATAGAGAAACACTTTAAATGACTCCGAAATCATGTCACGTTCCATTTTACCATTTTGAGATAGCGTAGCATTAAAAAGGTATTCTAACATGAAGAGTTTTTACGTAAAAAAAGATGATGATGCAGTTAAACTCATGGGGAATTTTTCATAGCTTAACTTTTCATGTAGTAATTAAGTCAATTAGTCTATGAAATGTTGCTAATTATTAGAATTAAAAATGTTTTCGACTCAAACCACAGTCTCTATTGGTTAAAACATTATCTATGAATATATATTATTAGCAAGAAGCAGAACTTATTCGCAATTAACATGGAAAAATAGCTCATTGTATATATTTTTTCATGAATTATAGGATAATGAGAAAATAATATATATCTTTAAAGTTATAATTATATACATTTTAACATATGTCTTTTAGGGAAATATATGATTTCCTTTATTCTACAACGATGTAAATTATATTTTAGCAAATATTAGAAGGCGTATACCTGTGGAAATACAAAAATAATATAAATTTACCATCGCAAATTAATTTTAATTTTATTTTTAACATATATGAATAATTGTAATTTTGATGTTTCATCCTTATAATTTATTTCTTATTATTACAGGGTTAAAAAAATAAGAATTCAATTCTGCTGAAGTGTAGTTGACAGGAATTTAATTTAGTTTAAAGAATCGTTTAGTTTAAATCAGTTATATGTTAACTGTTTTCATACATAAATAGCCTGTCTCCAACTGAAAGGGAACGTAAATAGAATATTCAGCATAATAAGAAGAAAGAACGGTATATTTAGCACTTTGGCATAAAGGAAAGAATTCAGCGTAAATGATTATTGATTTCGACACCCGTAAACATTTCCTAGGGGTAAGGCATACTTATTCCAAGAATTGTAAATAGCATCACCTAGAAAAGCTTTCAAATTTGGGTTTGTGGATTTAACAGAGAAATCAATAAGTGTGAAGATCAATGGTTTGTTTGAGTCAGTTACAGGTGTGCATGATGGTTCAATGACTCCGAAAAGCTTTCTTTGAATTTCACATTGATGACAAAGAAACCGTATGATAAGATTACTTTCAAGATTCTTTTTAAAACCTATTTTCATATTATTAATCATTTATTGGGATTTGTTAACATAGTTCCCTGTTCCAGAATTTTAGTAGTTTAGCATAAATAAATGAGTCTAAATTCCTTACTTGTGCTTTTAAAATAATTGTCTTTAAAAGTGCATAGTTTTGATTCAGCTTAGAAATTAATAATCTTATAATGGGAAACATATATGATTTTTACAAATATTTTTATTTAATTTAGATTTCCGACAAATTTTTGTTTATGCTAATATAAATATTTTACGATTTTATACAAATTTCCTTTTACGCTAATGTAAATATTTTATGTCCAATAAAAACGTCTTCAACGAAATGATGTTGATATACTGATAAATCTCCCTATATGGTTTGGATTAAGTTATATTTCGTTTCTAACAACTTATTTTTCTTTTCTTAGCATTAAATCCTGTCACGTTTTGAACGCTACTCCTTGTGAAATTCTTATGCGTATCCGCTTCAAAATGACTTAGATCATGCAAGAATATTTAAACATATTCGTTCCACAACATAAAATTTAGCTATCCATTTGTGTTGAATGACAGAAGTATAATCTGCGACGCACTACAAAGAAAAAAATGTTTTTGGCATCAAGGAAAAAATTACGTTAAACTTAAACACGAATAGGATGCTTTAGCATCATAATTTAGACGATTTGTTGCTACACCATTATTGACACATAACCGAAAAGTGTTATATTTTCTAATTTTTTATAAAATATTTTACTTATATATCGATCTTTGAAATAGCTACAACATTAAATACTGAGCTGTAAATTTTGTTAAATTAATGCGAATATAGACGTTTAAAAATCCTCTTTGAATTGAAGGGGGATTAATGGCAATAGTAGAGCAAGAAACTTTTAGCTGTTGTTAGAGAGATATTTAACGAGTATTTGAACTTTACATTCAGACGTTTGAGTGAGTCCTGCACATCAAAAAAGTAAAATATGTTATGAACGATGTTCTGCTATAATTTGGATAAAAGTTTTACAGTATTTATAAAACTCATTGTCATCCAAATAGCAACTCACAAAGAAACCTGTCATTGTATTCATTATTTTCTTTTGTAAATTTAAATGCTTTTAAAATATTTTAGGCAGTAAAGTTTTCACCTACGTCTATACTTGAAAACTAATGAAATATCATAAATGTAGGATTATCTTAAGAGATTGATGGATTATATGTAGAATAATTAGTTATGAGTACTAATTTAAAAGTATGTAAATTGAGTTCTAACTAAATTTTCACCTTCATCGTATCTGTTGCAAATAAGTCTCATTTCCAAACGAATTTTTCATAAACAAAGAGAAACTGTTTACAAGAATTTATATATGCTACAGTAGAAACAAATGAGGGAAAATAATCTTAACTTTTTAAATGACGTAATAACTTGTGATGGAGTAGGGATCTAAGATAAATTTTCCTCTTAGAGTTAAAAATCAGGGTCTTTTTATATTAGAGCATTCTAGTTTTTTGAAAGAGATAGAAGGCCCAAATATAATAATGATTTGTTTGTATATGTGGGGTTCGAATCCCACAGTGGCATGGAAGGTCGTAGTAGTTCGGAATCGGCTTTAAGCTGTAGGTCCCGGTCTCATTAGACCTCGTGTTGCAAAAAGTATACCGTAGAACTGCAAACCAAATCTAATAACATTGTCACAATTGCTTAAAATCATTGTTCAAATTGATTAAAAGAATTAATTCAACTACATGTGAGCACTTCAATATTTTTTTTGTTTATTGTTGTATTCTGGTAGCGTTAATGTATGTTATACAAGGAGGTTTTTTGCTATACCAAGCTAAGATTGCAATGAAAATTGGGAGTGCACAACTAGATGTTACAACAATCCTAAATTATTAAATAAAAAAATTTTTCCTCTCGCCCTTGGACAGGGATACTAAAAACCTTGTGGCTGCGACCGAGTATGGGTCAATTCAGACCTAACTTTCCACATATAATTGTTTTTGAGTTATTCTAGACAGAGAATGAAAATTATAATAAAAATAAAATAAAATTAATTTCCTTTGTCAGTTATCGTTAAATAGACTTCTGATTACAATAACTGTAGAAAATGCACACCTAGATGCTACAACACACCAAATTTAAACATACTACATCTCATTTTTGGGTCATGTGAAATAATACGTTCATATACAAGTACAGACGTCCAGTTCAAACTAACTAAAACTCATTCAGTGATGATTAGAATGGATAACTAAAGTTTATTTCTATGTAAGTAGATACGTAAAGCAGAAATTACTGAAGAGGACTTCTCGCATACTCAAAATGTGTACTCCCTTAAATTCCAGAGACCGATATTTTCGTAATTACAATGATTCCTTTACTTTTTTCAAGGAATATGAAAGGATATTTTTATAATGGCAAAAAGCCTGTATAAAACGAAGAAAAAAATATCCGGAGTGTGATGAGAAAAGTCATATAGGAATTACCTAACATTTATAAACTTTCCCTTACATGTCAAAATGTACACAAAATTTATGCTCACTGTTTTAAATTAATATGTTTTATAAAAATTAACTACGTTTGATAAACATTTTACTCAGACTATTTGCTCTGAGAGAAAGAAAGATTTTGCTGTAAGAACCTCAATATGATCTCAGTCTTATTCTTTATACTGTCTAGAAATACAGAAAAGTATGACACAGAGACTCTAGAAGCACGTTCAGACGGGACACGTACCCTTAATGGTAAGCAAGGGAAAAGTTAAGTTATGTTGGATTTTCCGTTTTATATGAATAGATAAATTACTTTTGAGAAAATGTAATAATATAATGTATGTGAAAGTAGAGAATTTTGGTAACTGCGTACTTTTATGAACGCATTATCATTTTAAAGAAGTTGTAAAACAGATGAGGAGCTATATTAAAACCATAAATACATATTTGCAACCTATGAATATTTTAAATAAATTTTCTTTAATATAAAATTACCCCTTTTCTTGAACCTAAAAATTTAAGTATTTTTATTCATAGCTTTTGTTCATTCATGAGCTATTTTTTATGTTAATAAAGTTTCAAATATTTTTACATAGTTTTTTAAATTATTACCAATGTTAATGTTTCATATCCTTGAACTATTTTTCATGGCTGTTAAAGTTAAAAAAATTAGAATGTAAATTGGGAGAATTTTGAAGGAGTTTAGAGGCAATAATTTTTATATATTGCACACACACACACACAAACATAAACATACATATATATAGCAAAGCCTTTATCCAGCTTATATATCTGCAACCTTTCATCGTACACATATACATCTAATAATAAAATTAGTTCAAATAGAAAAAGCTTTAATTTACAGAAACTGTAAATTGAACAATTCCATTTTGTAAAAGTTACAAAATGCTAATTTTTATACAGCTTCCCCCGTTTCTTAACCATATATTTAATAATAGTTTACTCTGATCCTACCAAACTTAATGCAAAAAGTTTAATCCTTTTGTATTAAATATTTGCTGATTTTTTGCATTGAAACTTTGCATCTTCTCAAAACTTTTTCTCATTCACTGAGAGATTGTTTGTAAATTTACTCAAAATAATGTGAAATTTACAGAGCTAAAAAATGGATTCCCTTACCATAAATAACAAGTACAATCACACTAATCCGATATGCTGCATTAAGGATATGCTAGAATAATCACATGGTTTCCTACAGATGACATATCGAAATTTGAAATTCCAAACTAAGCATGATTGACGAAATATATAAACTGGAAATTTCATCAGTTAATTAATGCAAATTTGGTCTGCTCTATTACAAGGATCTACGATGTCGTAGTCTAAATTGTCAGAAATCGGTAAGTGACATTTTATGTCGTCTATGAACTACATGAAATGTCATGTTATCTTTCCGTTGTCACTTGTATGTGACTGAAATCAAGTACTCATAAAATGCACTGAGACTATGTATTACTCTGTAAAATGTTTTTTAACTGTATTGTAAATAGAGCAGTCAGTGTTTCTATTTGTATGTCATAAAATTTCAAATAATATATTTTTATTGAATTGCAGTTTTTTAATAATTAAAAAAAACTGATATTTATAACTAAATATTACTGTATGATTTTAACTGAGATTTCTTTTAAGAGAAATATTAAAACTTTCGTTAATTTTACATTTTTATGTTGTACTTCCTAGGATTAAGTGTGGATTAATATACAAAAAAAATATATTTTAGAGTACTTTTTTTAAAAAGTAACAGATGAACTTTTAAATGCATATAGTTCAAAAATAAAAATTGAAAACACTATCAAATGTTGAAATTAAATACATTGGATTCATTTGAACTCGAAAACATTGTGTATATGTTTGATCAGAGTAGACTGGATTTTTGACCAGCAGTAAATTTGAAAATCTTATCGACGTTCGTGGGCCATCCTCGATGTCCCAATGTACAATATAATTTTTAAACTGTTTGAAATAAATAACTATTAGCATGGTAAGGTATTTTTAAAAACACAGTTTAGTGTATCGTTATGCGTTACTTGTACAGTACAAAACGAAATACCACAAAACAAAAACAAATTACATATAAATAAACCCTACGTTGCTGATAGTTTTATAATAACAGATCCAAATACGACAGAAAAAAATTGTCATCTGGAAAAATAAAACCGTCTTCATTTTGGGAGAAACTATTGATTGACAAATAAAAATGTGAAGTGTACTCCTTCTCGTAATGAGTTAGTATTATCGAAATAATATAACATTAAACTACTTTTCAGATGAAGATTAATATATATTTCTTGTAGCATAAAGTGATACATTGCTCTCACGTAACTTCCGTCTATATTACTCGATTATATGTATTTTTCTTTAGAATGTTGTTGGAGGAATTGATATACTGTCGGATGTGATGATATTTTTCAATGTCATTTTAGAACTGAACCAACATTTTATTAACTTTTCACTGCGTTTTTCGATTATTCCCATGATTCAACCTTCCTTCCCCTCGGTAATAGACCTCGAAATCATTTTTCTTTTACGGAAAATAAACTTTGAATGATTATTTAATCTTGTACTCTCCAAATATGTTTTTGTAGTTTTTTGAAAATGAATAATTGCCGTATCCATTTATCCATAAAACAGAAATGTTTAAAAGCTTTTTAAGTTGGTTTAATTTTGAATTTCTTTTTATAGGGCAACTATTTTTCAAAATTGGAAACAGAACTACTATTGAATCATTAGTTTATGCTTATTTAGCTTCATTTTTAATGCAGATTATGAATGATTAAATGTTATTAATACATTTAAAACCTTATTTAGTACTAACTATTTATAGACTTTAAAAAGGGCAATATTAATAAAACCAGTTGAAAATCTATTTAGGACAATATTAATTTCACTTCCAACTCAGGAACCTATAATAAAAGCATTTTAATTACGATTTTTTTTCTGTGAGAATAATGTAACTTTGAGCAAATTTCATAGAACAAGATTTAATTTTAAAAAGTAGATTTCTGCTATTGACTAAGTAATTTCATTATAAAATAGTTGCATTCAGTGCCTACATTTATTATTAAAGTTATAACTTTCTTAGTAAGATATATGTCATACTCTTTAAAACATTTATGATATTCATATATATTTGTGAATAGTATTTTAAATTATATTAATAAATAAAATTTACTCATTAAAATATTCCTGTTTTGTTCTGGATATAATTCATCATAAACCGTCCTATTACAATTTGTAACTATGTTACAAAAATGAAAATTTTTTATTAAAAATTTAATTTTAGATCTCATATTTCAATAATCTGCAAAAAATTAAAATATAAAAATCTAGACAATATCAAACCTTTACTCCGAGAATTCATTTGACAGTTTAATTTAAACAAATATTTGTCTTCGCTATTAATACTCTGAAAGAATTTTCTAAAATAAACAGATCGCTCTCTTCGGAGAAAATTTTTTCATTTCTTATTTCTATTAATTTAAAATATTATACTCTGTATATTGCTTTAAAGAACTTCGGTTCAACATATGCTGCCAGAATCAAGGATTTTCTAGAATAGAAAATTTTCAATTTTCTTTCTAAAGCGTTTATTTCTTCGGTAATTTCCCTCTGAATTTCTCCATTTTTGTGTGCGCTAGGAATTTAAATAAAATATAGAAATGAGTTTTAACGTATAATGGATAAATTTAGAAGATAAATATTATTAATAGAGGTACATAAAGCTTCCTGGCTTAAGCATCCTATATGAGAATATGTTTATGGTTTTATTTTTATATTTTTAATACTAGTCATTTAATATTTTTAAAATATGTAATATAAGATTACTAAAATCATATTGCATATTTCCTATCTACAGCAATATATAAACAGTAAAATGTTTCAAACATAACTCATATAAAGTCAAAATCTTAAATTAGGGAGAAAACAAAGTGAAATTCTAACACATCTAAGAAAATTCAATTTCAAACTTTTTGTCAAAATATACAGAGTCAAATCAGGGCAATTAAGATTCATTATACTCCAAAAAGAAAAGTTGTATGTAATGTATGTAATGTATGTAATGTTGTTATGTAATGTATTTTATGTAATTATGTCATGTTTCCTGTCTATAACAATATATTAACATTAAAATGTTTCAAACATAACTCAGAATAAACTCTAAATATTAAATTTTGAAAAAAAAATGTGAAATTATAGATATCTAAAAAAATTGAATGTTAAACATTTGTCAAAATATATATAGAGTCAAATCATGAAAATTAAGATTTATTATACTCGAAAAAGAAAAGTTTCATATTATTATACTCAATAAAGAAAATTTTGAGTACAAGGTGTATGAAATAAATATTATCATATATATAAATATAATATTTTATAAATGTACCATTAAATTCGGGTATTGTCGAAAAGGTATTAAGAATATTAATGTTTGCGTATAAGATTTTATCTTTTTCTTGAAAAGAATAATATCTTTCTAAATGTATTAAAGAGCAAGGAAGTTATTACAATTTGGTATTTAAAGCCATAAAAATTCGTATACGCGTAAAATTCTTTCGAAATTAACTACAACATAGTACATATAATATGACCTTTAATTTTAATAAAATATACCAATGAGAAATATTTTAATAACAAATATTTGCTACATCCATATTAAAAGCAAATCATTGGACCCAAAGTGGAAACCGGGTGTCAGAAAGGAATGTTTATACTGCCTTGAATAAGAGGGCGAACGAAAAACCGAAGACAGCTTCGTATCACCACAGTTTATATATAGCCGAAAGAAATTGCTTCTCTCCATACAATAAATTGTCAGCTACTAGCATCTCTTTTAGATATATTTTATTTCGGGTTAAATGTTACGCTAAATCTACTTTAGCGTTAGAAAACAGTCGAAAGCGTTGCAATAAGATAACAATAACAGGAATCTAAAATGCAAATGAAAATATTTTGAAATGTATTAAATTGCGAAATATTTATATTGCAAGTTTTAAAAATGCACTGCTGGTTTAAATATTTATGTCTCGTATACATATATTTTTAAATTATTCACTCATTTTGCTGCATATAATTTGTTGTGCTTCTGTTTTATATACTGCTATCTAACTCTCTTGCTATTATGGCTTTCAATTAGACAATCAACCTTACAAATCTAGATAGAGATTAATTAAATATGTTTTATTTTAGATTATTGTCGAATGAACTAACTTTGTAATATAAAGTTATTAAAAGAACTCATAATATTATAATTAAGATATAAAAGAACTCATATAACTTAGGATTTCGAAAAGAAATTACTTATTTATGGATGTTCTAATGTTTATTTATAATTTCAGGTTTTTAAAACGGGCTACTACATAATAAGGTATTCATTAACATATGGCGTTAATAATGGATAATATTTTAGGATAAAGTTAATTACATCTAGATGTCAAAGGTATGTTTTCTCTATTATTGTTTTCCAGTCGCTTGGAACACGAGAAAGAACAAATAACTTATAAATTGCATACATATCCTGCATGATTAATATGACATTTTCTGACATTGCCAGACCTCATTTAAAATATAAATAATACACTTACTAAAATACAAACGAACCTAAAATTCAAGTAGAAGATTCCTGCTTAACTCCTCTGCATTGAAAATGTCTCATCTATTTTTGCTACAGATAATTTCCCGATTAATAGTAATTTTGAAGCAAAAACTATAATTTATTTGAGAGTCAAATGATATCCCAGTGTATTGTTTAATAAAGTGTACATTGCTTAGTAAGTATGAAAGCACCTTCTTAACTGAAAATATAATGAAGCTAAATTTCAATACTTTTTTATGTTAACTGTATTTCATCTTTCTTCAATATATTATACTGTATTAGCAGTTTTCCATTTCCCCAAACAAAATTTATTCCTTTATTATTATATTGATACTATACAAAATAGAATATTGGACTTTATTTCCAGTTCAGTAATATTCCTTATTTTCTAAGCCTTTCATAAGAAATTTCTATTTTCTGCGTATATTGATTGGTATAAAATATTGTTACTATTAATACAAGTATTGTAATCGAAGGAAAATAAAATTTAATGTACTAGACCTCTGAAAAGGTATTTTCTTTCAAATAGAAAGGGATAAATGGAAAATACGCTATAAAAACAAATGTCAATTTTGTTAATATACATTTTCTGTAATTTCTATCCATTTTTCTGACAACACTGAAGATGTTCTATAGAAAATTTTCATTATTTTATGTCACTTTTAAGGTTAGTTAAAAGTAAACTTCTTTTGCGAGAATTGCTTAGAATGATGGAAGAATAAAATTGACCTAGAGAGACAAATGCTATTTCTTGTGCTCAATGCTCTCCAAATAAAACATTGAAAGGACAATTTTGAGAAGAAGGATTTATTACTTAAATCTTGTACCCCTCTAGAAACACTTCTGGAATATAATTCTTAATAGATATCTGAAAAACTATTTGTTTTTAAAGAGTTTATTTTCTGTTATTACAAACATAAAAACTACCTTTTTAAAACTAATTAAGTTTTTAGTTTTTGATAGCAACTACATTGACATAGAAAACATTTCATTTTTATTAGTATTATAAAAGGAGATCACATAAACATTTAATATATTAAGAGCAATAAATTTTATCATAAGTGTATACAATTATAAATTTATAGCATTCTTATGATTAAATAAGTTACGATACACTTATGATAAATATAATACACTTATGATAAAATAATATTATACACTTATGATAAAATAAATTACGATACACTTATGATAAAATATATAATATACTTATGATAAATATAATATTTATCATAAGTGTATACAATTATAAATTTACTGCATTCCTATAATTAAATAAACTACGTTTTATATACAGACTTAAGAGTATGGTAATTTATTCAACTAAATACAGCAATATTTTTTTTATATTACCTGTAATTAAACTTATTAACATCAAAATTCATTTTTATGAAAATTCAGTTTTATCAATATATTATTTTGCTAATATCGGAAAATTAAAAATATAATGAATAACAGTCATCAGAATTTTAATAAAACGTGTTTCTTAAAACATAATTTCTTATTAACATCAAAATTCGTTTTTGTGAACATTCAGTTTTATCAATGGATTATTATTACTAATATCGGAAAATTAAAAATAAAATGAATAACAGTCAGCATAATTTTAATAAAACACATTTCTTAGAAAATAAGAATTTACAGAGTTGCAGAAATTTATTATTGCGAGAAATTAAGTTTTAAATTTTTTTCAAAAAAAAAAAAATGATTATTTCGATTAAACTTCCATACTCATCCTTCAAGCAGTTGATTAATTTCTAAACGAAAACTTTTAAAATAAAAGAATGTATTTTTAAACTTAAAGTTGGAACATAAAATTACATCCCACATTAGAATTTACGAAAACGGCCCTTTTATTCAAGTCGTAAATTGCTTTGCATTTCTCGACGGTTGCAAACATTGTAGCAGTTATTTGGATTTATCTATTATATTTTCTATTCTTCTACAGAAAATTATGTTTTTATATATTCAATACATCTAATTTAGAACAATTTTTTATTATAATGGTTTTAAAAGATTTAATAAAAAATGGTGATTTAAATAACGTAAAACTGAATACATAGTTAAGAAAATTTTGCAATACTTAATTCCCCTCTTAAGATGTCATATAGTATAATTTATTTAATTTTCACTATTGAATATTTGGTAGCATCGATTTGATAGAGAAGGTAAACTGCAACTTTGAAACAGCTGTAATATATGTTTTTCTCTTAGAAATTATTGAATATTAATGTTTGTCTTCCCCTTTTTATTGATATTCTATATGCTTCTTACAACCGATAAATCAGCGATTATATAAAAGGAACAACAATCTAAAGTTTAAAGAATATTAAACTTTAAATTACAACTTTGTTTACACCAGTGCATGGCAAATTGATCATCCAAAGCAGGATACCAGAAATTTTGCTTTTGCTAATTCACGGTAGGTATTGCACAGAAATGAATTTAGACGTTCACTAAAATCTGTTTTCTGCACAAGGTTTAAATTTGTTTTGTCATTACATGGAAGAAAAAATTGAAATAAGACCGTTTATTTCGTCTATTTGATTTTTACGTGTACTTAAATTTTGAATACGATATTATTCATTATATGTGCGAGAATATAAAATGTTTGTGTCAGACTATAGTAAAAAAAGCAAGAACCAATGTAAACAAGGCACAAATCACTACGCAATTTCTTTATATTTGTGATTCAATTTCACTGTATTTGTGTCTGTTGCTATAATATCATTAGATATGTAAATCAGAGTTTATCAACCATGTGAGAGAAATCACAATTCTAGAGAAATATTAATTATGACTGAGCCTACAGTGTAAAATATCTTACCTGTCAAATAATTAGGCCATCATTGATATTAGACAATTTCATAACCAACGACTTTTTAATACTACATATTTTGACAACGCAGAAAATATATTGCATCCGGTTTAAATTATACTGAGTGGTTATAATTAAAAGTCTCCTATAAACGGCATCCTACAGCATAAATGGGTGAACGGAATGTAACGAAGTTTCGTATTTGGGCTATACACGAGATGCGCTTACTGAATTTCGAAAAACCATTTTAGTACCAAAATGTCCAGCAGAGAGCGTCTTTTCGGGGAAATAAACGACCAAAACGGAACACAAAAACAATATTAATATTTACTTACTACTTTCTGATCACCCTGTCATCGAACCACATTAAGGGCCGGTCTCACAAAAGTTGTGTAACAGCAAACCGCAATTAATCTCTGTTTAAACGGAGAATTGCGTCCACCATTGATTGGCTCAATGTGTTAATCTCGGTTAGAAAATAAACGACTTTGGTGAGACTGGCTATAAGGAACACAAATAGTTCAATTTAAAGGAAGAAGAGCAGATTGAGATGAAATTGTACAAGAGGAACAACTTTTAATCGCGTCCAGGACGATGTAGGAAAAGATGCTCGGCATGACCACACACATTCACCTGCAAAATTTCAAGTCAATGGACAGTGTATTCAACATCAGATCGTAACTCATCAGTTGTGAGGTTTCTCACATGAAGCGTTACGGAGTTTTGTAAGTCATTCAACGTCACAACACCTCTGCGATACACCAGAGATTTTAAATAGCCCCAAACCCAGAAATTTCACATAGTTATACCCGACGAAATTGGTGGCATGATTAGGAAAGGAGAGACCAATAACACTTTCATCTATAAGTGTTGAAGCAATAGCGC
Organism: Pardosa pseudoannulata; assembly: GCA_032207245.1. Taxonomy (NCBI): domain Eukaryota; kingdom Metazoa; phylum Arthropoda; class Arachnida; order Araneae; family Lycosidae; genus Pardosa; species Pardosa pseudoannulata. The sequence goes on along the minus strand of CM063502.1, from coordinate 39,730,432 downwards.
CTTCAATAACCCATGGACATGTTGAGGCGCACTATCTTGCATGAAAAAAGTCAATGTAAGAACTCGCCTTTGTTCTAGTTCAGAGCACAATGACTGCAGCAAGTCATGGTACCTACGACCCGTGAAGGAACATTCCGTAGGGCCACGTTCACTGAATTTTCAAAGAAGAATGGCCTCTCAAAAAGAGTGACATCTGAAAGAAGAAAGTAAAATGTAAAATGATAGTTTAATATAGAAATCAGTGAACATTTTTACTAATAGTGGAGGATAGATATTTTTAACACTTTATATTTCCATTTTGTCATTTTCTGATCTTGTTGAAATATAACAGGAAAGCATCTCAAACCCTATGACGTATTCTAAAATGTTGGCTGGGAAACCAATTAGACATTTTCTTTTGAATTTAAATCTTATAAGTAGCTTTTTACAATTCATTGAAATATCAAATTATATTTTATACAAATCTAAACCTAATATTTTAATCAGAACAAGTCAAAAATGTATCCAGCCTATACTTTCATTACTTAGATTAATCTTAAATCTAGTTTGTATTCACATAGTTATCTAGTTTATATTGAAAATACCGAAATTAAATTTCGTGTAGAATATGTATTAGGTTTTAAAAATTCCATATTTTAAACAGGGAATTTTAGGAAAAATGAATTTTACATATAAATTTAATCTATCTTTTCTAAATTGAATATATATATATATATATATATATATATATATATATAATATATATATATATATATATATATATATATATAATCTGAATGGTAAAATATAATATGTTCTCAGTGATATTTCAATGAATATTTTTGAATAATAATCACTATAAATTCTATACAATGGGAAAGAATGTGCCTTATTTGATTTTAATATCAAAACTAGTAGTTTTATATATACCATAAAAAGATAAAGGAAATATAGATTAAATAAAAAAAATATTTGTATTATCTTTTCAGAGTTTCAAATTTTAATTAAAATCTTTTACTTAAATGTCATACATAAAGTTTACTAAAAGACATACCTTGAACATATCACACATTTTTTTGCATGAATGTATCCATTACAATTTATTCTCGTCGATTATAAAAATAAGACTTCTTTTAAAAACGTCTATTTCTGACAAAGTAATTTAAATATCATTTTAAGCGAATTTAAAAAAAAAACATGAAAAACCGTAATTTGTATATTTTTAAGAAAAATGTAATTTCACTGATTACATTTTCGTTAAAAATGCCACCATGAAAGAATTGTTTTTAGTGCCATTTCGTCTTTTTTCTTGCTTAATGTGTTTGGAATTTATTCTCATTACATTCGAATTTCACTCTATAATGTAGGCAATAACAAAAAAATGTGTAAAGTATATTTTTATGTACGATTCTAGTTTATATGAGTGTACACATGTGTATATATTTTCTGAAAAGAATTTATGTGTCTGAAAATTCTGGAAAAAAATCTTTTTGAGACTGTATTATATTTGTTGTATAAAAGAATAATTTCCTTCTGAGCATTAAATGTGATTCTTGGTGAGAAGCAGTTTTAATGGTACTGAAGAAATATAAAATAAATATAAGAGGATTGTTTCAAAACGTTGTTTTTTCTGGAGATTGAATCACATCTTCATAAGTACTCACACCTGGATATTAGCTTAAAATATTAAATACCAAAATAGTGAATTAGTAAGTTATGATCTTAAGAAAAAAAGGTTCTAAAATTAAAGTTCTTTCTTATCGGTTGTATATTTTGTTTCGGTATTTAAATCTATGTTGTATGTGGTTTTTAAAATTTTTTTGCTTGTAGTTTTTCTTTATAATAATTATACAATATAATACAAAGATTGTTAAATTCTTTTATATGAACATTTAAAAATTACTTAATAAGGATTTCATGATTAAACAACTCAAGTAAACGATTCAGTGGTCCTCTGTTTAAGTTATTTTCTTCTTTCAATGCATAAGGTATTATAATTATAAAGCGACTATAGAAATTGGTTTGTTTTAAGATAATTAGATTTTGTCTACAAAAATATAGTTCTAAATTTCATCACAAAAACAATGATTCAGGTGAAAATAAATTTCGTATTTACAATTAAAAACTCCATTACACACACACACACACACACACACACACACACACACACACACACACACATATATATATATATATATATATATATATATATATATATATATATATATATATATATATATATATATATATATATATATATATATATATATATATACATATATATATATATATATATATATATATATATATATATATATAACGATAATCTTACCACTTTTGGTTCCGATTTTGCTTTTCCGGTAATTCCTTTATAGAAACCATATGGAATCTTCTAGAATATTTCCGTGTGGATTCATTCCGGTTGCATGATTAAAAACAGATTTATAACGCTTAATTTACGTCATCGACGTGACTTGTAATTATTCCTAATTGGCTGGTATAAACAACTATAAAAGGAGAATGTACAATAATTTCGAAAAAGACTCTTCCGCAGCAGTTTTTGTAGATTTGTTCGTCAGAGAAAACATAAATTAAAGACGATAGTTTGAGATTCCATTTGTCTTTATTTCGTTCTCTTTCTCTTCGTAAATTCCATGACTGCAGAGCAGTACTATCAACAAAATAAAAGAATAATAGTAGGCTAAAGAATAGTCAATTTGCAGCTAATAGTATAATTTATATGCAAAATTGAATTCATAAAAAGACAGCAACTTTTATTTAAATAACGATACTCTAACCTTTTTACAACAGTGCATTGATAACGTCATTAAAAGGTGACAGTCAACGCTTCGTTAAACTCTGAAAATTTTTAAGGCAAGTTATAACTGTCATTGTAAGGCACTATATGGAATGTAGTGTTTTAAAATTACAATTTAAATTTTTATGTATCAGGAATGTCGGAACTGAGTAATAAATCTTTTGCCTAAAATCTATCCGCTTTTTAACGTATAACCTCATTTACTTTAGAAACACTAATTGTTTCCTTTCCTCTGAGATCTAGTTTATCTTTCGGATTCTGTTAAATCATGATTAAAACGTGGTAAGTTACCTTAAATAAAGTTTACCAAGTAAATTAAACGGAAATTCATTGTGCATGGTAAACTATCGAAATATTTTCCTTCATTGCTGTAAATTTCCTGTTCATTTGAGCAATTGATTACTTCTGCTGTTATTGCAATATGTGTAATTTTTATTGCGGTTAAAACATCATGGATGTTTCACTTATATTTAGTTAAATATATTGTATTACTAAATATTATTCATTTAATGACATTAAAGAATATTTTTGTTAAAGTTAGGATACTTTAAAGACAGACTTTAACGCAGTAAAGAAAAAATACATGTTTGCACCACAAATTGTAAAATATTTAAAAAAATAAAGTGTTCTGTTGCATTCTTAGTATGCTACATTGTTATTTAATTTAATAAAACTTAGGAGCTATAGACTGACAATTAATTTTTAAATATAAGAATTTAAATTGATTGCGTCCTCTATTGTAAATTCAAAATAATTTTATATAAGGAATGTTTCACGCTTAAAAATGGCTCAAGCGTTATTTTTTTGTATAAATAAAAATTTCTTTTCCAATTTCCTTATTTTTTAAATTTTCCCAATTCCGTTTGTCTCCTATTTAAATCAATGTTTTATATATTACTCTTCCAATAGTTTTGTTAAGTAATACATAAAATGAACCCCTTTTGAAGTGTTTTTGAGGCACTTATCACTTGGCCATATCATACCTTGTTTAATGATTATTTGCTGATAAACATTTCCAGGTGTTCTTTATTATTTTTAAAACAAATTTGAATAAAAGATATGGAATATAAAATCTCAGGAATTTAATATAAAACTATACTGGACTAATACCATAGCCACGGTTTGGGATAAATATCCCAAATCGTAAAATGATCATATCTTAAATGTGACTATATAAAAGATATGTAACATTTCACAATTTTACATTTATAAATTGCACATAGTTTGGTTCTACAACAAACTTATTTATTTTCATTTTTTTTCAATTCTGTTTGAGAAATTTGTTTTTAAGGAAGATAAGTAAAATGAATGAAAAATCATTATTGTTCTTTTGTAGTAAATTTAATGTTATTGATTATTATCAATAAACTACTGTTTTTCTAAAGGCGTTTTAATTTTTAATAGATTTATTTTGAATATATTTAAAATACAAACCTTATAACATGTGACGCTTTCTACTTAAAATATTCAATAATATAATGTTTGATGAATTTAAATAAAATTCTGAAGTATAAAATGTTTATTATACATAATTAATTATATGTAATTATATTATATATATTTAATTGTACTAAAATTATATATGTAAAGTATATATTATTTATTCTTAAACACTTTAAGAATATTAAAGAAATATCGGCAAATAATATATTTCGATTTTCTATAAGAAAATAACAATTAGATTCATTCTTTAAATTAAAACTAGCTAAAACTTTATAATGAACTAGCACAAAACATTTGAAAAAAATTCAATTACTATTCACTTTAATGTTGGTAAATTACAATATTCAGGAAAACAATTTATTCAAATTTTGGAGGTAAATAATGACTATTTTTACCCAAAACACGGATATTTATTATGAAGTCATAAGTAATAAAATAAATGACATTTTGATTATACTTATTAAATGTATTGTTTTCTCGTTACTTTTGGTATTATTTGAAGTGAAATCCAGAATTAACACAACAAAATATTTATTATATATAAATTACGAGATAACCCTTAAGTATTTCAGCAGTTCGTTATCATATTATTTTCCAAATTCCTAAGTGTCATTATCTCTCTATGACGGATGAAGTATAATTTAGAAAAATATTTAGCTCTATTCATTTATATCGTCTATTATGCATTTATTTTGTAACTGATGAGTTCACTAATTAGTTTAATTAACCGTCAAATTTTCATAAGTTTGAGAAGCATGAATTTCCAGCTCTTTCCAGTAATTAATGATGAATGAGGCTATTAGTATATAATATACTAAAACATTTAAGCCTTAATTAGCAATTCTCATAAAAGTTAGATAGTCAGAATTTGGACTCTCTTCATACAACCCGGACGTCAACATGTTTAAGTTCTATCATATTTCAACTTTCAATTTATTTTTCAATTTGAATTATTTATCGCACAAATTGAGTTAAACGAAATGGATAAGCACATATTTATTTAAGCCCTTTTTCAGATATGGATATGGCATTAACAGGCTGTTTACTAAATCTGAATATCATATCTATGCATATTATTTTATGACATTCATGATGTCCCAACTTTCAGCTGAGATGCGTTGGATTACATCTTTCTCAATAAGATAAAAGAGAAACATACAATTAAATACAATAACAATGCTCTTAACATAATAAACCATTTCTGCCACTACTGAGTTTAATTGTAATGATATATTAGATTTATCCTTTTTTAATTTATGTAATACTAACGTCAGTTAAAATTATAAATTAACCAAAAATTCTTTTTTTGCCAAAAGCTGTTAATAACATCAGGTCTAAAAAAAGGGTAGTTGGAAATTATGTAAGTTAAAAACGATTTTAAAAAGAGATATCTTTTATAATAATAAAATAAATGAAAAAGACCCACGCTCGCATAAGCTTTCAGGATAATCCGGTCAGGCTGAAGCATCTCTCAGCTATTTGATGAGCTTGCAAACAGAGAAGTGGGATATTTGACGCGCGGACATGGAACGGTCAACACCTTCAAGCATAGCTCCAGTTCGATTAATGAAAATGGCGCATGTTGCTTTCCTTAAGAACGATGAGTTAATAAAACTTATTATTATCAAGAAGACTGTTTTCCATTCGCCTTAACTCTGCACCACGACTTGTCACACACACACACACACACACACACATATATATATATATATATATATATATATATATATATATATATATATATGTATATATATATATATATATATATATATATATATATATATTTAGTGTATTGTAAGAGTACACCCCTATGTTTGGGAGCATTTATCCCCTTTTTAATTTCCCGGAGCTATACTTAATAACAGTCCTCTTTAAACCTACTTAAATTTAAATAAAATCGTAGTTTAAAAAGATTCAACCATAGACAAGTTTTTATCATATTTAGAACTACTTAACACACTTTGCACTGCTTCAAATAGTTACTTACATTTGTGATCATTCCAATCCAATAATACTGAAGATATAATAAATGTAGCATTGACGAAACTCTTAAAAATCCATAACTTATATGGGGTTTTCACAATAATTTTAAACATAAAAAGAAAGACACAGCAATTTTCCTCAAGCGTGCTTTATTTTCTAATTCACCAAATATTATTTTACTTTTTATATTTCGTAATTCAAACTTTATCTAAATTTTGATGTAGATCAAAATCCTGCAATGATAAAAATGAGTAAAGGGCAGTCATGCGACTTCACGATTTTTCGATCCCTTTTATATAAAATATCGAACTCATATATTTATAATTTAAAACCCCACCGAAACAGCCATCCGGTTAAATATTAAACTCTTTAACCAGACAAGAGTTGCATGATCAGTGTGAATTTTAAAATGAGTCTCATGTTAGCCTCGTAAGCCATAATTTTGCTCATATGACCTGAATTTCCAAAGAAGATATGCTATAGTATATAAAGTACCATTAGATTATTGTTATATAACCGCAACTTTTACTTGTCCAAAGAGTATTAACAAAAATATTACATGGGTAATTTAAATTATAGACAGAGAAAACTATTTTAGAAATAGCAGTATTTTTTAAAATTTGAAAGGTCTTTTGTCATTTTTCCATTCACTCAAATAATTCAAAAATTTATTTCTTTAATAATTTATTTGATCACAAATGCAATTTGGCATTATTTGGAATACATTTATTACAATATTTTAATCTACTTAAAGCTTATAATATTGAATTTTAAATTTTAAGCTACTATCTATAAGTCTTTAAAATTTCCATTTTAATTTATTTTCCGACACTGTAGATCGATCATTTCGTTGATATAAAAATCGAATTCTTTGATTTTGTTGAGGCATTCAGTAAATGCATTAAGAATTTCTACTTCCGTTTTTTAATAATTATTCTCTGAAAATAATTTAGCCATTTCTTGATTGGTACCGACCATTTAGAATAGGACTTTGGAAATTCTTTGGAAATTCAGAGAAACTTTGCTAAGAGGGTCATCCAGAAAATAAGTGCTGTAAATAAGATTAAAATACACAAAATGTATTGGAAACAATTCTGTTGAAATACATGAAGCTTACTTCGCTTCTCTATGTAATGAAAACCTACATTCAAATATTTGCCACATAATTTCACATGCCTCAGGATTTCCATTTTGGACTCCTCGGCCACCAGGCTTTAAACCAGGTGGTCACTGCATTCTTCAGCTGTTTTAAAAATCTTAGTTAAAGGAGAAAAATCACTGGTAGCAAGATTCGAACGATATGATGAATGATCAAAATTTTAACTTCCGGTTTTATTTAGTAGCTTTTGATTTGAAGCAGAAGGATGAAGGGGTATCTTGTACAATAACAATTTCTCTAGCCATGTTTTGGACACCTCACCATAGATTTATTAGAGCGTCAAAATGCCAATTTGCATTGATCATTGTGTCTTGTAGCCTGAAATTCAGAAAAAACTTTAATATCTCAAAAGACGATTACCAAAACCTTTCACGTTGAGTGAGTTAGTTTGAATTAGTTAGTGTGAGTTAGTTTGTATTCTTGAAAAATTTTATAGATTAAAATCATTAAAGGTAATGACATTGACTATGGACAAACCGAAAGCAATGTACAAAGAGACTAGTACTTCATAATGTTTTTTTTTTCAATTTAAGAGTTGTTGAATGTTTATTCTATACATTTTATTTGCTTGTTTTTTGTTCGGAATACCTATCAAATACTACTTTGTTATATTAATAGCTTGACTTTTAAATAGAATTTGCAATTATGATTTTGCCACCATAGGATTATACCGGAAAGTTTTGTTCTTTAAATGGGAGATCTAAAAAAATCAATTGAATGACGCTGAAATAAGCAAATATATATCACGTAATTGTAACATCACTTGTTTAAAGGGTTGTAGATAGATTCAAAATTATATATTATGTTTACTCATGGGTTTTATCTTAAAAAAAAAACACTTTAAGGAAGTGTGAACTAGAAATATCTCTTAAATTTGTTTATCTAGTACATTATATAAGCATATGATTTTAAATATAATAAAAAAAACTTATGCTCATATAACTGTAATAGATGATTTAAAATCTGCTTTGTGAACAACAAAAAATATGCATTGTAAGCCTGTTTTGATAGGTAAATAATTCATCGACACTTTTGTAAAAGAAGGCAAACATTTATAGGTTATAAAGTGCACTTATCTATTACCAGTTAAATTGCATTGTAAACGTCAAATTGTTCCCTGTTCATCTTGGCTTACATTGTTAATCAAGCGTAACGCATGAATGACCTTTTACGAAAAGTTACGAGTGTGCTTTACGGATTCACTTATTAAAAATATCAAACACATTTAATTGATATTAATCATATTTTATGTAATACAGTGTAATTGGAGCCTATATTCCTAATGAGCCTTAAGACATTTAGCATATTTATTTTAAGTTATTTTACTAATCAGGGGCCTTAGTAAGAAATATAAATGTCTTTGAAAATTTCTTCAGTAACTACATTAATAAAATAAATTATCATTAATTTTCAAAGAAGAGTTAACTCAATATATTTAAAGATATATAAGAGATTGGTTTTTATTTGAGTGTATATAATAAATAGAACCTATTAAATTTTATCATATTAAATGTACTTTATTTTTTACAGCATGACTGAATACCATTGCATTAAAAAGTAAAGATCCATGACACGTTCTTATAAGCATCTTAGCCTTTGTAGTTTCCTTAAAATACATTATATTTAAGTATAGTATATCATATTTTAACACAATATCCCCCTAATATTATAGTTATTATATTTTAATATCCTAAAACTTTCGTAAAAATTTCATGAAATATTTTTTTTTATCAAATAGTTATATAATGCATTATGCAATATATTTTACCAAATGTTTTTTAAGGAAATAGTTTTATTATGAATTAATTATTAATTAAAAATCATGCAAATAGTTTTATTATGAATTGTACTTTTTTGTTTGGTTTATTAATTAATTGATAACCTAAAATAATTATCTTTGTACTTTCAGAATCAGGAATGAAGTATTCACGATACAAAGTTAAAAGGTAAAGTACTCTTATATTAACTATAATATTGTTTATAGTACGATCAAATTATACTTTTGTTTGACATCATTTAGGGAGACAGTAAAATTTCATCTGGGCAAAATTTATCTTAAAATATACAATTTTTATATCATTGAATTTTTAAATAATAAACATAAGATAAATAAGCAAAAAAGGCGTGCTAATATCTACCATTTTATAAGAAAATCAAGAATTTCTATACCATACAGTATAATTTTATTTATATTGTTATAACATTATATTTTTGGTTTTGAATAATTTTTGCTTGACATATTTTAAGTCGACAGTAAACTATTAGCCGGGCAAATTTTAACTTTATAGCATTAAATTGTACAATATATGAACTATTTTAAAATATAATAACTATAATTTTAGGGGGATATTGTGTTAAAATATGATATGCTACACTTAAATATAATGTATTTTATAGAAACTACAAAGGCTAAGATGCTTATAAGAAAGTGTCATTGATCTTTACTTTTTAATGCAAAGTTATTCAATCATGCTGTAAAAAATAAAGTACATTTAATATGATAAAATTTAATAGGTTCTATTAGCAAGAATAGTGTGTTAGTATCCATCATCATATAAGGAAAACAAGAATCATAGTGCTATATAATATAGTTTTTATTAATAACTATTTCAAACTTTTGTGTTTTATTAATCTTTGAAACACTTCAGATACATTTCGGATTGTCACATCTCTTTGACATTTATCATTTATACACATTATAGAAAATAATATAAAGTATAAGTTAAATTAAAATCTTTGAAACTTACAGCTATATACAATTGTAAGGAGAAAATCAACAGAAGACTTTCCTTGGCATTCACATATTATCGTAGAAAAAGAAAGTAAAGGAAAAACTTATTTTCGTGCTTACTTTTAACATTAAATAAATTAGCAATTAATAATTTTGGGAATGATGCTAAATTCAAAAAACTTAAATGGTACGTAAAATTACACACCACGAATAGTAGCAGATAAACTGCTACTCCTAATTGCCGGACGTAACCTAAAAGTGGGAAACTTTAATTTTGCTATAATACGGATTCAGAATTTGTTTACTTTAAGTCAAAACTTACTCGAATCATCAAGTTGACATACAGAAATAGAAACAGATATACAGATATAATTGCCAAAATGGTATTTACAGAATCAGGACGGAGATTATTTAAAATCTGGAGTTCGAATTTTTGGACGATAACTAAACTTTTTCTATACTACTCATCACTTTTCAGTATATTTTTTATCGTTTAGTACTTTTTATGAATTCTTACAATAATAAGTTTTATTTTAAGGCAAAAAATGAGTAGTATATATAAAACTGTCCTTATTATAAGTAAAAATGGATTGCACATGGAGTATATTCAATCAAGGTATATTTGAAACTACTAATAATTCAGAACTTTTGAATAAATAATATTTTAACTTCTAATTTTAACTGGTTTGACATAAATATATTACTAATAAAGAAATATATTTTTATGAAAGTTCATTAAAAATAAAATATGAATATCTAGTGAAAGATCACTATTGCCGTAAACAAATTTAATCTAATTTTTTACTGAAGGTTAAAGCAACTGCAAAGAAATGCAGTTCGTGAAATCATCCGTATAATAAAATATTGAGTAAATAAGTAACATTTGATTAACTTAAAACTCATATCTGAGGGATGAAAATTTCAATATTTTAGAAGTATATTAATAAAATATGGTGAAAATGTAATCAAATTAAAGTCTTGGGCAAAGTTTTACCCAGAAAAAATTCTTCATATTGTATTTTTTAAAAGATAATTAAATTTTCAAAATTCAGTTTGTGCTTATCGATTTTGTAGTCTATAATTAGTTTAAAAGTTTTTAGTATAGTATACAGTTTTCGTCGACAGGTTTTGTTTCTTAGTTCTACATCACTTTATAAAGGTTACTTTATCATTATTAAAAAAATTAAGAACCTCCAAAGAAATATATTTTTTAAAACTTATATGAAATTAGTTACTGGAAATTTGTCAATTTATTTACTCACTCTTAGCTTTGATATTCTTACAAGAACATAACATATTTGTGCCAGATTATATCATTAGATTATGATCATATCATTATCCTTTGATCATTAAACCAACTTAAGTAAGACATAAATGGTAAAAGAATTTGTTCAGACAGTTTTTGTTTGCAGCTTCAGATATCTACTGAGATAAGGAAGCAGCTAAGATTGCTACTGAGTAGTCTAACACTGAGAATGCAGATCGTTTGAAGCTGCAAAATTTCAGTTTGGGTAGTTCTCAGTTCTACATCGCTTTTAAAAGGTTAGCTTATCATTATTAATCAAAATTAAAAACCTTAATTAAAGTATAATATTATATTGGGAACAAATAAGATTCCCCTTATTATTCGTTCCTTACTTTTTCTTTTTTCATTTTAATGCTACTTTGATAATTTTAGCTAAGCCTGACAAAGTTTAGTTTTTAAAAGAAATTTGTGGTTAAAAATTTAACTTGCCAGTGTCGATCATGGCCAGTTGGGTAAAGAGCTGATTTGAGGTATAGATGTTCGTGGGTCTGAATCCAATTACTTGTGTTCGAAATCGGTTTTAAACAGAAGGTTAGGGTTTCATTACTTCTCGTGAGGCAAAGATGTAGGCTGTAGCACTTCAAAGAAATCCGAATCTATGATATTACTTAAACTAAACTGTAATAAATTATATGTCTCTTTAGCATATTTAAATGTATTCTAGAAAATTTTTATCTTAATTGTCTTATTTATCAGAATAAAAATTAACTTAGTAAATATTTATTTGGTTTGCATGATTTTATAAAATAATTACCTTGGATTATAACTTTAAGTTAAAACAATATTAAAAAACTTATTATTAACACACCTACTAAAAAAGTAGAATTTATATAAATAGTGATCATAAATGTCCTAGTCTTCCGGTATTATATGCATGCAAGATAAATTACAAGTTTATTCGTACAAAAGATCTATCATCGGGGTGAAAGATATTTTTGACACACGTCTTCAAAATAAATGATAGAATGATTCCAAACGTGCCATTTATTATGTGCGAATCATTTTATTCTTTCAATTTGTATTATTTCATTTTACAGATTACTGACATAGAATGATGATCTCAAGATTTACTTACAAGTAATAATTTTTGAAATAAAGGTTATCATAATAGTGCAATATATTTGTTCTTGTTGGAAAAATGTTAAATTAATTTGATTTCATTTTGCCACTTCCACGATTTTAAGAATCAATTTTACAAGATATTTTTTATATCTTAAATTATGTAAGGAATAAATATTTATTTAAAGCTCATATAATCATATAAACCTGGGTTGCCTGATTTATAGCACCTTGACATAAATGATATATATTCCGATTTAAGTCTTAATTTGTTTAAAAAGTCATTGATTTAAATTAAGAACATTTTACCCTGTGAACATTTTAAACATTATTTTTATTACCGCATGAATTTATTACCACAAGAGTGTACCCACAGAAGCACTAAGTAATAGATAGTAAACAAATTAATGCCTTGTCATTTGCAGATAAAAATAATTGCTTATGATTTACAAAACAGAACCTAGTAATGAATTTAAGGCATGTCTTCAGCTTTCAATAGCCCATAAAAAATCAAAGCAACTAAAATCCATTATTTTTGATATAGCTAAAACGCAGTACTCTTGTTTGGTTATATTAAACATAGTAAAATGTCAGTATCTATAAACTATATATTTTAAAATGATACAGCTTTTGCAAAGTTGAAATAATTTGTAATAGTATATTTCTACTGATTATAAATTGGATCCCACGTTTTAGAAATCATTAAATCTCATTCATTGGTTTTGGAGTTGAATTTGCTACACTATGATTAAAGAGACCACAATTTTGGAACGCTACACACGACACTTATGCTACACAAGGGCTACTGATACCGAGACACACTTCTTAAGGCCGATTCGAAATGTACAAATTAAAAAAAACTGAGATACGCATTTTATGTTTTGGAGAACAGTGCTGTTCATCAGATTCATATCGTATAGATATTCTGAAACTCACAGTCCATCATCTGTCTAACATGATTACTGCATTTTTTTTGTTAGAGTGTTTATTTCCAGTCTACAAACTATTCACACAAGTTGTATTGGAAATAGGTCACTAGTTTTAGAGCAATCTGAAACCAATTCTATTACCCACACTTTTTAGAAGAACGGTGAGGGCTAAAGTAATCTTCAAGAAATCAAGTTTTTAAAGTATCCCCATGGTGCAGACTATTTCATTAACGGACGATTCCAACCAGATAAGTCACTCTATACCAAAAAGGCGAATCGAGTGACTTAGCTATAAATTCTGGGGACTGGGAGGAACCCCTTTAAAATACTGCTGCCTGACAAATACAACGTCTCTTAGAGGGAGAAGGAAATTACACGGCTTTAGAAACGTAACACTATCAAATAAATATTCGACCATTGAGTGTGTAACCTGAATATTTCTGTTTAGAAGCTGTAACTTTTTATCTCTAAAATTAGGTCGCTATTACGTAATAAATTGCTTAAGAAATCAATGGTTATTACTAATATATATATTTTAAAAATGTTAAGTTATAAAAAAATATGATTTACATCTGTATTATTCTTTATTAGCTTGCTTTTAAAATGTAGTATTTATAAATTTTTCATTAATAAGTTTATAAACTGATTACTTGATAAGTAATTTATTTTATTATCATATATTTTGCCTAAATTAGAATGATCACATTTTCAATAACTCTTATTCATTATTTTGTTTCCGATATAAAGGCGCAGTAATATAATATTAGTTCCTTATAAATGTTATTTATTTAGATCTCAATTCCTATTTTTAATGGTAATTTGCCCATGATTTTTCAGAAACAATTAATGGCAAAGTATCGGTAAATTCACCCAGTCCTTAATTTACACACACACACATAGATACATACATACATATATATATATAATTTTTCGGAACAATTAAACTTGAAGAACAACTAATCGCTAAAAAGTTCAAATGTATTTCCCTGAAGCACATTTTAGGAAGAAAAATTTGACAAATATTTTGAAAATAATCTTTCCCAGTATCACATATACACCATTCTAATTCTTAAAGGGATGTCTTTGATTTCAAATGTTAATTTAACTACTCTAATTCTCTGATTTTCTGGGAGAAAAAGAGGGAAGGGGTCTGGCATAGTAGAAGCCTGAAAAAAAGACAATATAGAATCTTACTGTTAATCAATTTCGATGTTGCAATTTATGCATATAATTAGGTGTATAATAATTTACGTACAATAATACAGGATTGGCACGTAATAAATTATCCCCTACTGCCTCAGAAACCCTACTGAAATACCATAAGGAGTTGTACGAGAACTAGTATATCAAGGAATTAATACAAATAAAAAAGTTTAGGATAAATCGTATCACGATGTTATAAAAAAATGGTACATTGTTCATGTACAATATCTATAAATTAAATAAAATGCTAATAATAATGAAAAGTTAAATATAGATAAATGACACTGAAATAAGAAAATTAAGATACTATGAATATGAAAAATAAGAAAAAGCATACTTCTGTCTATTTATTCCAAATATTGCTCTTAGTTCAGTTATATTTTCCCCCTAAAATTGCAAAGTTGTATAATGTCATTTTCTGTATTCTGCAATTAAAAATTAATATAATATGTTAAAATTAGTACTTGTAACAATTTCCACTATTTGGTTGAATGTATATAATTGATTTGAATATAAAATTGTGTATCACACATTATTTATTTTTTAACAACATATAGTAGAAAAAATAAAATGTCACATCGGTCAGATAACATGTTGAGTGCATGTTAGAGAGGAGAAATAAATAAAATAGTAGTTAGAATTAGTTTAAATAGATTTAAGTAGATAAAATAGTAGTTTTAAGACATTAATTAAAAGGTAATTTATATTATTTCTTGCAACGCGTATTTTTAGATCTGGAATATCTCTGCATTCCTCATGAATATGACAACAATTTTACACTTTAGAATACCGATGATGTTTTGTAGACATAATAAATTTTAAAAGCAAAGAAACTCTACACATTCTTAATCAAATGAAATAAAAACAAACTTTTATCGTAACAATTCGAGCAGAATAATTTTTCATGCAAACTGTGGACATTTACTTATTTAAAATGTGTTTAAGTGAGAAAACATATTAAAAATAAACTAAAATGATACAAATATTTGCAAAGTATTCTGAAAATTTAAGCAAAGAAATTTTTTTCAAAAGCTAAGATCTGAAAAAGTAGAACACATATTTTTTATGTAATTTTTTTTTCTTGTTTCATGCGAGAAATTTTCATGGTTTCTGCTTTTAAAAAGCTTTGTCTCGACAAGTTTTGATAAAATAGTCTTTCCTGCTTGAAAATGTTCGAGACATGTTTTAAAGTAAATATGCAAGTAGTTAACTTTCTTTAATGGAAAAGGTGTCATATTTTAAAATACACATCGTATATCTGAACTTTAAGAGAAGTTTTAGATCTTAATTAATATCAGATTTAAAACCTTCGGAATTAATATAATTTTTAAAATTTTGATAAAACTTCTTGAAACTAGCTCTGAAAATTTTCACTGGATTGAAACTGCAATTTGTAAATTCCAGTCATAAATTTTAACTCCTTAGCTCGCAGCACGAAATGTCTTAAAATACCATCTGGTAAATTTATTTTATAAAGTTAATTTACAATAAGCTGCTATAATACTTTAGTACCTTAACTAATTCAGACATTTTAGTAAGCATTAAATTTTAAAAAATAAATAGCTTACACATTTATGTCGCTCATAAAAAAAGTCGAACAATTTATTTGTTGTTGAATGTTGTATCTTTAATATGTTTCCAGTGAGATAAATACTTCATTTCGAATTTTTGTCTTCAATTTTTATTTTTCGGATTAATTTTAATACTTTTATCCTGAATGCTAGTTCTTTGGACCATATTTGAAGGAAAGGTAACATACTTTTCTTTAAAGAATTTTTTTATATATTTATATGTGAACTAGTAGTGGAACTTATTTCAGGTAAATGGATTTTATTGATCAGAAAACAAATCAAGGTATTAAATATCTGAATATCCAGTCAAGTAAACATAAAATTTTAATTAATATTGTTTGGCACTTCAAAGAAATTAATATTTGCATTTTTTTCCAAACTAGATCCTTTTATTAAAATATAATTTTTTTCGTAAAATTTACTCTGTGTGCTTAAAAATTATCCGCACTGTAAATATACATGCATTCCTAGGTTTACATACGATGCATCTATGAGTAGAGATTGGGTATCTTAACACTGTCTTTAAAACGACCAAGAAATTAGGAAGGAATACATTTAAGAGCATTATAGGGCATTTAAAACAGAGCACCCTAAATAAGCAATAAGGATTATAGCCATATTTAAAAGACTCTTTAAGAAAGTAATATATTTAATAAAAGTTCATTACTAAATTTGAATATTGTACATCATTTATATGTATAATAATATATTTTATACCTCTTCTACTATGCCTCATTAATAAATTATTAATGCATTTTATTTTAATTAATTTTAACGCCATAGAAAAGTTAACATATTAATATGTGTTAATATGTTTACACTTTTCATATTTTCATATTATTATTTCTGAGTTGCGATTAAATATTTTGTTACTGTGTGCACTAAATTAAATGCTATGAAATTAATCATGCATTTTTGATTACTTGTACTTAATTGTGTTTCTTAACATTTAGAACAATTACACCAATGCGTATTCAAACCACAGGAGTATATCTGGGTTAAATAGATATTGTTTCCATTATATGTTCTTGAAAGAGAAAAAAAAGAAAAAAAAATCTCATTAGAAAAGAAATGTATCAGTAATTGAAATTTTTGGAAGTAATTACCGAGCTTTTATTAAATATACATCGCTCCAAGTTTTTTACATGTATGATAAAATTGATTCCAGTTACTTGATAAATTTGTAAATTCTTTTTTTTTATTTTTTGCTGAGAATATCTCGATAACATTTTATCTTTAGGACTTTTATGATTTCAGACTTTTTTTTATGCATATCATAAGTTTGTAATCAATACTTTAATTTTCTTAACATGTTTTTATTTTTCAAATTTGTATGAATAAATTATTTAATTCAAAAAGTAATACCTTTTGTCTTTTATTCAAAGAAAAGTTTCAGATATTTGGATTTATTTCTAATGTAAACTAATTTGTTATGGAGTATTTTCAAAATTACATGCTGGTGTGAATTTAAATTTCCTATTTTTAATTTAGAGCTTTAATTTAGAGTTTTAATTTAGAAAATAGTTTTCTACTTAACAATTAGAGCATAAATATTCATATATAATCTGAAACATTAAAAATCTCAGCAAAATTTTTGAATTGTATGATTTTTCTGTAAATTTTGTCATTAGTTTTATAAGTTTTGAAGAATATAACTATAAATTTGAGACTAAAATAATTTTTTTTTCATAAAATTTACATCTATGTTCTCTTACAATGGGAATTAAATGTTACATTTTAAAAACAAAACTATGCGTCTTTGATAAACTAATGAATAGATTTTATTATAAACAAAACCAATATCTTTATTCAAGGACATAAAAGATTGTGGCAAAGTTTTAGTATAATAAGCACAAAGACAAAAGTAAATTCTATGATAATGGATATAAGTGGTAAATTATTGATAAGTATAAAATATAACTATACACTGAAGAGCCATTACATTATGATCAACCTCCATTTATAAAAATTGGCTCGCCTAGGAACAAAATCACTGTGCGTGCAAGGCTGATGTTGGATTATATAAAGAGTTTCTCCATTGTCTTTCCAAACATAGCGCGATTAGTGACAAAATCATTTGATTTTTGAACTCGATATAGGTCAAGTCGTTATTACTCGACGACAGAGAACATCAATCACAGAAAAGGTGCCTTTATTGGGCTCATCACGGGCAGTTGTTGTGAGCACATATTGAAAGTAGTGTATAGATGGTGAATCGAAAAGTTACCAACCAGTGGTCTGTCGTCCACGGAGCATTTATTTCAGAGTATAGCGGAAATTGTTACTCATTTTTTGCCTTAACCGAAGAGCTACAACAGCTGAAATAACCATCATTTACAACAGTGGTGTACCAGTGTTTCTCAACACATTGTGCAGTGTACAGTGCTACTTATGGGCTTACATAACCGGAGGCCGAAGCATGGCCCTACACTGAAAGGCACGTCGTCACTAGCTTCGTTTGCAATGGGCGAAGAAACATCGGAATTGGATATCAGAAGAATGGGAGAAAGTTGTATTGTCTGACACATTTTACTGGTCCATCACATAGACGTGCTAATACGCTGATTTCTAAAGGAAACCCTGGCTCCCGGATGCAAATTTGTACGGAGACAAGTTGGTGGCAGGGGGTATTATGGTGACAATATTTTCCTGGAGCACATTAGCATCCATAATTCACACAGAACAGTACCTGACGTCTATGAGCTACGTGAACATTGTTGCAGACCAGGTTCACCATTTCATGAGAACAGAATTTTCGGCTGGGGATTGTGTTTACCAACAGGATAGTGCACCATGTCATGAGAGTCGAATCATCAGTGAGTGGTTCTATTCTTTGCAGTGACTTTCAAGTCATGTCTTGGTCTCCAAATTAACCTGTCATAAATCGAGTAGAGCATTTGTCACCCCACCTGGAAAAGCAAATTCAAGTTGCCACTCCAACCCTCGCAATATACGGGGCCAATTGGTGAGATATTGGTACTAGTTGCTTCAGACTAACTATCAGCACTTTACCAAGCCGGGTGCTGGAGGTTTTGAGGTGTAAAGTTGGTCGACATGTTATTAATAGGGTAGCTATAATGTAAGGGCTTTTTTGTGTACAACTCATGTAACATGGTAATTTCAAGTACTTGCACTTTAAATCGAGAATTAAATACTAAGCCATTTCAATACCCGTCCTCTTCAGACATCTCATATGCGAAGTAGCATACACAAAATTATTAATTTTTAGCTTTTAAGAAAGTTATATGAGTGTGTGTGTACACACACACACACACACACACACACACACACACACACACACACATATACATATAATATATATATATATATATATATATATATATATATATATGTATGTATAATTTTTGCAACATATTTTGTCTATCTATTTCATACTTAAGTTAAACGCTTTCATTGAACAGTACCAAACGTAAGTCTCAGCCGAATTTTTTTCATGTTTAAAAATTATTCAGGAATTTCTTAAAAAAAAGTTATTAATGAGTTGTTAAAAATACATGAAAAAGAAAACAGAAGCACGGACTTTATTGTATAGAAAATATCTGAAACAGAAAATACAGACAGAATAATATTAATACAACTTTTTCCCAAAATATGTGATAATTGTCATTAAGAAAGACTTATATCAACAATAAACGTAGATGAAACACTAATATTATATTCCTTACAAAAGAAGGCAAGACATGAAAACCTTTATTATTCTGCATGCAAAACAGAGTTATAGACTTTTAAATAATCAGTGTGCAGAATAATATACTTTAATAACTAGACCTATTTTGGGATGGTTTAAAAAGTGAAATAATTAATTTAATGGGTGAAAGTAATAAATACTTTACACATTTAAAATATTATCAATTGGTCATTTAAAATACACTTAACATTCAAGAATAAATATGTAGCATAAATTTTTATGCTTTAAGAAACATAAGAAGGAGATAAGAACATTTAAACTAAATCAATATGATTATCTTACATACATTATCTTTTATCATTGCCATCACGTAACATATGGCTTTGAACGTTTAATGTAAATAAAGCATCAGAAGTTTACACCTGACAAAAGAGTGGCAGGTTTGTGTTCCATTATTCCTTTTTTTTCTAAGAAACATTCGTCTAGAATAATTTTTTAATTAAACGCTGACATTACATATTTACTTATGATTGCTGCTGTAATTGAAAACATGCATAAAATTGCTAATTTCTTGTAAGCAGCCTTCTTTGACATGCATATTTTGTATATTTAAGAAGTACTTCTTTAACAGAAGTAATTGCTATGTAGAGATTATAATTAAGTTAATTGTTTTTGTAGACATTTTTAAATGTAACAAAATAAATAATTTATAAATACTCATGCCTGAAACAATGGATTTATTTAATTTAAAAATAAGAAGATTGAATTTTATTATTAATTATATTTTTGACGGAAACTGAAAATGAGTAAATTTTTATACTAAATCTCTCGTATGTGATGGTGATAGGGATAAATAAGAACCTTAAATCTTGATGTTTATATGATCTTATATATATATATATATATATATATATATATATATATATATATATATATATATATATATATATATATATATATATATATATATATATGACAGGCTCCCACTGAATGACACTAGAGTCCTCAGTACATTTTCATAGCATTATTCAAATCTCAGAGCACACTACTCATCAATCATCTTCAATGGCGTCACACATTGGCGCCTAACTTTTAACAAAGGCAGGCTTAGCTACCTCGGGTAGCCACAGCTCTGTCTGCGGAATGTGCACACTGCTGTCTGTTTAGATCACTGCTCGTGAACCTTATTTATGTGTCTAACTCCTCAAGCCGCGTCACTCTCAGTAAAGAATCCCTAATTAAAATCTTTTAAAATTCATCTACAATTTAAATCCTGACATATATATATATATATATATATATATATATATCACACACACACACACACACACATATATATATATATGTGTGTGTGTGTGTGTGTCATGATTAGTGTGCTCTGAGATTGAATAAAGCTATGAAATTGTACTCAGGACTCTATGTCATTTAGTGGAACCTGACACACACACACACACACACACACACACACATATATATATATATATATATATATATATATATATATATATATATATATATGCATGTTTTTATTCGCTACCATTACAGGCTCTAAATTTCTTTGGACACACTGTTCATGATAAACCTTTTGAACTATTTTCGGAATACTTATGAATAGGTATTTTCTTATTTTCTTGTTAGAAAAGAGAACGATATAAATATCAATTGCATGCCTCATGGATTTATTTTATCTCAAACCAAATATAAACATTGAACATGCCCTTACCTTTAATTAGAAAATCTTTAGAAATATTTTATTTGTGTAGAACTATAGATTAATTAAATAATCTAAAAAAATATTAAAATATACTTTCTTCAAAACACAGTGGATTGACTTAAAGCTTCTTTATTTATTTCACAATCTGTACAAACCTATCTATACTGAAATTGATTTTTTTGTGATGCCATAAACGAAAATAAATTCAGATGTAATATATTGTCTTAATTAATCGGCTGTGATTTTTTTGTATTTACATAACTTTTTCTAAGCCTGATTATGACTGATTGAATATTCAATTTCATGTGCATACGCGTTGATCAATATTTTAGGCATATCATGCGAAACGTAAAATTTTAAAGAATTTCTATCTTGTTTTATTGAATTACTCTTCCCATGCTCTTTGTATAATATTTAATGCCTGGATATACAACTTTTTTTCATACACACACACACACTCATACTCAAATATATATTTATACGCTGTGAGCGCATTTCAGTTTATGAGACTTATTACTTTTCTTTAGCAACACGTACTTCATTCATCCATTGGATAAAAATGTTAGTTACCAGCATGGAAAGTTTTGTCATGAAAATGCGCTTTAGGGTCCCTACGAAACCTTGCTGATGAAGCACTGTTACCATGACAACGAGACTCTTTGCTACTACTCTGCGTTACTTGACAAAAGGAGCGGTCAGATGATAGAATATTGGCCTTATAAGTATTGCATACTATACCTTTCCTGAACAAGAAATTTCCAAAAAAATACAATAACAGCTGAAATGATGATGTCGTTCAAAAATGCCCTACTTCGTAACGGAAACGTTTCCAGTGAAAACATGCAAATTTAAGTAAATTTAATAAAACTGTTTGTTTAAACACCAAGGATTTAGTTCTTTTTCACTTGCTACTTAAACGCTAAAATTTTCACAAGATATTTTATTTGTTATATCCTATTTATCTGATTGTAAATTATACTTTTTCAATATTTATCAATGTCAAAATGCAAATTTAAGTAAATTTAATAAAACTTTTTGTTCAAACATCAAGAATTGAGTTCTTTTAAATTGCTACTTAAATTCTAAAATATTCACAAGATGTTTTATTTGTTATTTACTCTTTATCGGACTGTAAATTATATGTTTTCAAGAAAAAAAATATATATCAAAATTATATGTTTTCAAAATAAAAAATATATATCAAAATTATATGTTTTCAAAATAAAAAATATATATCAAAATTATATGTTTTCAAAATAAAAAATATGCATCAAAATTATATGTTTTCAAAATAAAAAATATATATCAAAATTATATGTTATCAAAATAAAAAATATATATCAAAACTATATGTTTTCAAAATAAAAAAAAATATGTATCAATCTCAAATTGCAACTTTAAGTAATTTAATATAATTGTTTGCTCACACACCAAGAATTAATTCTTTTAACTTGCTGCTTAAACGCTAAAATATTCACAAAATGTTTTATTTGTTATATCCTCTTTATTTGATTATAAAATATATTTTTAAAAAAATAAAAAATATTTATCAAACTCAAAAAACTAACATACATGAATACTTTGTGAGGAATTTTGGTCTTAATATTTCTTACTTTCTTTTGTTTATCATCGAATCTTTAACTTTATACAATTTTGCTTTTATTGTGTTGTCATCATATTACATACACTTTAGCAGTTTTTCTACATATGAACTTATAAATTTTTCTTACCTGTTGCGTCCCTTTTCATTTCAAAATAATATTGATTAATTTTTTATTTTCACTGCCTTAAGATTAGGTAAGTGGTTTGATTAAATTTAATGAATTGGAAAGAATATAAAATAAAAATATTTTAACTCGTTAACTAGTTAATGAACAGACTGATATTTCTTTAGAATTGCAAATTTTTGAAAATGACGCAGTTAAGATTTTATGTATGTATCTCGTTCAAAAATCAAAAAACTAAGTACAGGAAACATTTAATAAGTAAAAAATGCATAGGCAGCTTATTATGTTTCCAATTTGTTAAATGTCTCTACATCACTGAAGGAAAGAAATCAAATATGCTTTAAAGATATTTAATCACTCTTTTTGAAAATAACTACATTATAAATTTTATACATTTCGTTTTTTGGATTATGGCTTTGTTGTAGATTTTTTAATTGTATGAGGTTTGTACGATATGATCCCCAAAATGTTTTTTCACCAATATATTTAAATATTATTTCTTTTGAACTAAAAATATAGTTTTTCTTTTCTTATAAAACATAAAATTGATACAAGAAAATTAATGGTTTTCTCCCTATTTATTTTATAAAAAGAAATAATTTATATTCGTCTACGATGAAAGTATTATATGATAATTACGAATTCATAAAAATTGGAAATTTTATGTTTATAGCATCATCTCTATTTAATCCGTGAGGTTGCACGCTTCTCTGAGTTAAGAGAGGACGCTCGCAGAGCCTCAGAGGCCCGGTGCAACTTTTCTGAGAAAAATACCAATACAATTGCTTTCGAAGGTGCAAAGGAAATGTGTATTGTTAAATATACTTTATTAAATGTCTAATATATATTTCGGATTATTTGAAAGCATCATCTCTATTTAACCCATGAGGACTTGCGCTTTCCGGTGTTACTCGAGGACACTCGCTGAGCCTCAGAGACCCGATGCAACTTTTCTGAGAAAAATACCATTAAAATTGCTTTTGAGGATGCACTGAAAATGTGTATCGTTAAATATACTTTATTAAATGTCTAAAATATATTTCGTATTATTTGAAATCATCATATCTATTTAACCCATGAGGACTAGCGCTTTCCGGTGTTTCGCGAGGACACTCGCTGAACCTCAGAGGTCCGGTGCAACTTTTCTGAGAAAAATGCCAATACAATTCCTTTTGAGGATGCACAGAAAATGTGTATTGCTAAATATACTTTATTAAACATCTAAAATATATTTCGGATTATTTAAAATATTAATTTTTAAATGTATTTTTGACTGTAGATTTTTATTATTATCATTCCAAAAGCCCAAAAGTAAGACACACACAAGTCGAAAATTTAAATCACATTTTTTTACTGCATATTTACATTTCATAATTTTAATTAACTAATGATGTATTATTGACAGCATCTTTCATCCGCCCACTAACACTAAATAAAAATGCAAAAATGTATGTGCATGCATCTGGAGCCCAAAGAAATGAAATGTATCTCTTTCTGAGTAACATATTCAGAGAAAATTGTGGAAATACACGTTATTGGGGTCTAGAAGACCTAAAAGACAGCTACTGAAAAAGGCAGTCACTGTTTATTTCTATTGGGTGATTTTGTGTGGAATGTTTTTACAACGCTCGGACCTCGGAGACCCTACGCCCGTTCTAACGGGTTAAATATTTTATTACCCTATATTCATTTATTTTGTTCAGCATCCTCTATTTGAATATTTCGCTGGAACTTGTTTTATTACAAATTAATGATTTCACAACATATCTGAGATATAATGACTCTTTGGTAGATCAATATTGAAAAGTGTAAAAAATTAATTTTCGATACACCCATATATTCCCATTTGCTTAAACAAATTTTAAAATAAATATAATAAATGTAACAATATGATATTTCAAAAGTTTTCCGGAAGTAAATATATCAAGAGATAAAATATTGCTTTTAATTTTCATTATAATAGTTCAATAATCAATATGATTTGTTTTAGATGAAAATATAGACATAATATAAATAATATTGTAAAACTGAAAAATTTCAAATCTATTTTCTTTATTTTCTCCCTGATTGGACTGCTTTATTTTTTTTATCTGGTAACATAACACTATACATTACATTTTACATTTATTAGATACAAGTAAAAATATAACTTGAAGTACAATCTTTAAAATTTATTGATATAACAAAAATATTTGAGAAAAGAACACATATACTTTGTATAACTTTAAAAAGTTATTATTTCGTACAGAAATACATAATTTGCAATTTTATATTATTGTGCTTCAACGTTCTTACATTCTAATGGAATTTCATCGTTGCTTATCGAAACATTCATAAATCTGATGCAGAATAATCTCATTTACTCTGTATAATAACATAAGTCTTTGAGCTTTTATGGTTACTACATTTATGACATAACGAGTTAACTGTACTTGAATGAATGAACTGACTTGAAAACTGAATGAATAATGATATGAATTTCCTCTATTATATTTTAATACTTCAATAATGGGTTCTATTGAATACGTTTTGTGAAGCACTTTCATACTGACATATAGATATATAACGAAACATAATTCAATTTGTATATATTTTCATTAGCAATGGTAGGAAAGTGTTTGTATGGAAAGAGGGAAAAATAAAAAGGATTTTACCAAATTTCAGGAAAGAGTTTTGGGAGAAAAACAAGTCTCTAAGTTAATGATAAATATAATTGTAGTAGCTCATGCATAAGAGTTTAAAGAGTCTGTAGAGTTGCAGATGTTTAGTGGAGGAGGAGATATACTATTAAACGTCTGAATATTTTTCATATGCATTTTATAAGCTCTTAAATTAAGCAGTTTATGTAAAAGAAATAAAATATTGGTTTTGTTAGAGCAATAATAATGTCACCATAATCTGCTGTAAATTCTCTCCATTTACATTTTTCAATGATAGGCTGGATTTACTAGTGTTAAATAGCAGAATTTGAATGATGCTGTTAATTATTTTAAATTATGTCAGTAAAATATTTTAAATTGTGCCAATATTTATACTTGTTTATAGCTAAGCAGTTTGGTTTTGAATCATTTTCAATACTTCTATATTCTGGATCTGGATCTGTGATCTTCTATATTCTGGATCCAATTACGAATAAAAAAGATCGGCTGGAATAGCTATCGTCAAATATGAAATTCGGAATCTAGTTCCCCAGTCGAAAAGTGTCTCAAATCTTCAGTTTAAATAGCAGGGTTCATATCTCAACGTTAGTGTACTGCACGTTTTCGACAGTTACATCACAAGTGTAAAATCCTGCTGATGCATAAAGTAACCTTTAGATATTTGTATAGACCAGGATTGCTTTCACTGAGTAAACAGTTAAATTCGAATTAAAACTTAACCATCAGTAGAAATGAACTCCTATTTATCTGTATTGTGGTATTAATTCATAGGATTTCTCTATCATTTATATTTATTCCCTATCATTTATTATCTCTGTATTGGGGTATTTATCATAGGATTTCTCTATCTGCAAAGTATGCATTATTAAAAAGTCAAAGAGTTAAATACAAATAAGAACCTCCCAAATGAATAAATCAGAAAAAAGTAATCTAATCTGATTTTTCGGACAATGGAGATCCGAATTTCGCCTCATGGAGAGTTATTCTGCAAAGAATATACTAAAGAGCATACTTAGTAATCCAGACTGCCAAGGCATGGCTTTGATGTCGTAATTCGAAATGTTATTGGTATTTGAGTTAACGATCATTTTGAAAATATGACGAAACATATATTTGTGAAAACTGTGATTCAAACAACATGTTGTAACAAAAATTCCTTTTCCCGTTTAAGAATACACAGATTTCCCTTGTTAGAGAGAAACATTTCCTTACCACATAACAACCTGAAATAAATAAATCAATTGAAATTTTTTTATGGTAACACAAGAAATCTGCACATTTTTCACTAGCAAAGGTAATTATAAACTAAGGCATACATGTTGACGAGTAATAAGTTCTTTATATTCCGGAAATCCCAAAAAATTTAATTGTAATCATGCAGTGGAAATTTTATACAATAAACAATATTTTATACAAAAGGGAAAAAATTTCCAAAGGCATTATTATACAACATATAACAGCTGTAGCTCTTTTCAACGTTCAAGTATTCAACTATTTATTTTGCTTACTCTACAGACACTTATGCTGTATGACTTTCATATTAACTCTAAAGAATTAAAGAATTGTGATTTGTTCATTAAAGTTTAATTAACTTGATATTAATCTAAAAATATAATTCGTTTAAATTCAAAGTAGAGTTTAATTAAATATGGTTAGGTTTTTCTTTAAAGAAATTTAAATTAACCTGTAGGTTAGTAGATTAATTAAAAATGGTTTTTTTTTGTTTGCTGAGAGTCTGAAGTGGAAGAACGAAAATCAAATGTGAAATGTGAAGTGTATATCTAAAAGAATTAATTCTGTCGCTTAGAGTGTGTCAGTTGCGTGGACAGTAATACATTATACAAAAAACTTGAACTTTCAAACCAAAATGTTGATCTTATATTACATTTTTACTTAAAATTCTTAAGAATTTAATTTCACATTACGAATTTATTGGTTAATATATTCCTGATCTTTTTTAAATGTTTAATATCCCAGTAAATTAAAAATGCATATTAAAATTTTCTGACTATTTTTAAACATATTATTTTGTGTAAAATTATAACTTTTTAAACAGTTTCTCTTAAGTTATTAACATTCATAAATGTAAATTATTTGCTTATATTTATAGGCACTTAAGTAAAATATTTATTCTAACTGCTCCAATATATAATAAAAATATGAACTCATATAGCAAATAGAATTGAGTTTTATTTTTATTTATGGATGTACTTTACTTGTCTAATTGCAGTTACTTTGCTATACAAAGATATATATATATATATATATATATATATATATATATATATATATGTGTGTGTGTGTGTGTGTGTGTGTGTGTGTGTGTGCTTGTGTAAACCAATGGGTTTTTGAATGCCTGCCACGATAAATTATTGTAGTCCTTATTACTCTTAAATGTCCGGGATAGCTGGGCAAGGAGAATCATAATTAGCTAGACTAATTGAAATTGTTCAAGGCGTGACCTTCTGATAAGATTAACAGGCAGAGTTCATAGTGAAAGTTAAACTTTATTAATTAGGTCAAAAATAATGACATCTCTACCATTCAACGGGAAAACACTTGCTGGAACAGAGTTGGACCACAGAACGAGACGGAGATGAAATATTTCCCAGAGAAAGTAGCTTAATCGGTGAATTTAGCTATAAAATTAACTTAGATCGGATGGGCAACTTGCCAAAGACAACTGAAAAATGCGGTGAATGGACAGAAAATTTACGTCTACTGCACAGAAAGATTTGGGAAATAGGTTGGAAGAGTCTCAAGTCATGGACGCTTCTTTAATTACGATATTTTGGGACTTCAAGATATAGAATGGGATAGAGGAGAATTGTTTGTGAGATACTTAAGTGAAATAATTGTGATATATATATATATATATATATATATATATATATATATATATATATATATATATATATATATATATATATATGTGTGTGTGTGTGTGTATACTTCAGATAGCACTCTAGACTCTCTTTTGTCTGAAAAAATTTCATTCATACATTGAGTTGGAGATGTTTTCATGTATTGTACTTGAATATTATCTCCATTTTTAAGCTTTACTCAAACATGAAAAATGAGAGGTTGTCTTGTTTTCTAATTTGAGTAAAATCTCAAGTCTTATTGTCTTTATAGTTCTTAGAGTCTTTATAGTCTTTTACTTGCTCACCAATATATGACTTGCAGAGACTGTTTTGATAGAAGCCACTGACAAGGTACGTTAAATATATTGTTAATTCTTTGGTCAGCGTTTTACCTTCCGAGTTTTGAGTAATTTCTAGAGTTAGCTATCTAGAAGAATTATGTAATTACATCACGTTATTAAGGACTAAAATATGTATTCTTGAAGCTTTTTATTTTGTTAAAACATAGAAGTGATTTGGTATTTAGCCCAAAATACCCAAAACATAAAAGACCCAAGAATTTCTATTCAAGGCAATTTTTTTTATTAATTTTACATTATGCAGCATTTTAGAAGATTTTATAATTCAAAAGAACAATGCTACAATATTAGCGATATAATCATTTTTACTCGATATATATTATAAATTCTATATTCAAAGTTATTCTGTTTCATGTAAATCGATTAAACTAGAAATACTTTATGATGTAATTACTACTGTGTAATCTTAAACCTTAATTTGGCTAAGTACGCTACAACGAACAATCAGATAAATAAAATCTACTATATAACATGATTGTCAGTGTTCGCCACAGCGGACATTAATTATCTCAAAAATGGAAAATGTGTTTATTTTACAGAGATCCTAATGTCTATACAGACATAGAAAAATAACAGAAATTAAAAAATATTTGAAAAAACATCTTGTCAAATTAAGGCTTAAAATCATTTCAATTTACATCGGACAAGAAAGAAAAAAGGAAATTTATTATAATATTTAAGATAGATTTGTTGTACACAATAATTTTTGTTAAAATTATTTTTTAAAAATGATCATCATAAAAGGAAGTCTATTAGTGAATAATAATAATAAGAGGTTTAGTACCTCTGGAGGTGGTAGGTTAAACCTATGGGTCTGCTCGTTAGCACTGCTCGTTAAAACGAAAGGAGTACTCCTTTGTCGTAATACGAGTAGAGTATTGCTCAATCATGCTTGGTTTTACCAAGTGGCATCTAAAACAACAAAAACGACATAATATTACGATATTTTTAAAGTACGTTGCTAAAAGTATATTAGATTCAAATTATCATATTTCATAAAATATCCATCTATACTATTATGTAATGAGAAAGGAAAATTAATGTTTGTCTGAGATAACACAAAGTATATGTAACACAAAGTATTTGAAGATGGGGAATTCTTATCTTGTTCGTTTTAAAAATTGTGTTATTCATTTTACAAAAACATGTTATTTATTTTTTTAAAACAGTTATTGTTTGTATGCACTATAATCTAAAAACTTATATAAATTGGAAATAAAAATAAAATGTTAATTGGAATAAGGCCCGAAGATTGGTGAAAAACAGCGTCAATTTCGAAATTCAACAAGGAAAAATACAAGATTTCTAGTCAGACTTCTCCTAACTGAAAATCTGCTGTTACTTTATATAAAACTTATTTACATTTAAATACTTTACGATGCTTTTAACACTAAACCATCGACAAGCACTACGCACACATTACGAAAAAAGAAAACAAACAATTACTATGGCGGAGCGCCTTATCACACCTGCTTGCTCTGTTCACATCTGGCGGAGTTAATTAGCTCGAGTATGTTAACATTACAGTAGAAATATAAATCAGTTGCTCCCAACCAAAGTGAATCAAGTCCATTGAAATAATATAGAGAAACTCAGCCCTAAAATATTTTTCTGTTAATTAATTTCTGAAAATTTAAAGTAATTTTGAAAAATACTTACTTAATTAATTTACTTAAGTAATTTTGAAAAATAATAACTTAAATTTTTACGTAGATATGAAATAACAATTTTTTAATCATAGGAAGCGATTTTATTTTGTAAAAGAATAATTGTAATTAGTTCACTCTCGTTGTGAGCCTTTCAAATACCTGTTAATTTTTTCTCTTTATAGAATTCAGATGGCACTTGAATTACAATATTTTACAAACTTTTTATTTACTCTTTTAAATACTTACAAGAAACAATCCAAAACATAAAAAAATTCTCTAATCAACAAAATAATAATATAAATATATCAACAAATTCCCATGATATTTTCTAGTGTCATTTTTCCTATTTTGTTACCTACGCGAGTTCTCTCTAAATTTTACAATAACATTCCCCTTGAAGTTCATCGCATATATCTGTACTAATAATTTTAATTTAATCCTTGTGTTTCACGAGCGAAACAATAACAATATATTTATGTATACATTTGCTTTAGTTTTTTTTATCACCTATGTTATTTAAATTTGCTTATTCTTCGCAGTATTACTAAAATGGAAGAAATATGCAACGCTTCGTGTTTTACTAGTGCAGTTCATAAAATTGATAAGCGTTAAAAATATTGCATTATTTATAATTTACTTATTTATGTATTCTTACAGATATAATATATAAACCATGTGAGAATACAAATATAAATTTTAAGGTATGGTTATTTAGATGAAATGTTTGAAGAAATATACATTTTATTTCATATAGAGGATGGAGTATATAACGTTTGGATATTATTTAGGCATTATAGCATTACCAATAAAATTTCTGAAAAATTGCAAATTATAAATACGATTTTTCTACGTAGCTTTATAAATTTTTTTTTGAATTAATAAGCAGTGAAATTTTTGATATTAGATATAGAACCAACGAATATATTTCCAAAATACTTTTTTATATAAGTATTGAAATTAGTGCGAAAATATTTGAAAAATTCGTATATATATGGCAAAAATAAATACGAATTTTATGTTTATTGTAATGTATTTACAACACAAACACCAGTGTTTGTTCTCAGAGGGGAAACACAGTAAAATATAAGCTATGGAATTAAAGGAAAATACCTTATATTTAAATTAAACATTTATTATGTACAATATTTACAAATTAATACATCACTTGATTAATATTTAACATGACCTGCAATTATTTGGTTTTGCTATTCATCAATACTCTTGAAATGATATTCCTTATCAAAAGATTATGAGACCCAGGTAATAATCATGCATATTAAGTTGGTTTACCCCCAGTAATTACAGGGGAGCAGGTTGGGGCTGTCAACAGGCTGAACGTAGTTCGGGAGTGAGAGCGTAAAGGTCGTTTGATGGATGTCGGTACTGGAGTAGCGGCCGTTTTTTTTGCTGGACGTCTATGTTGGCGTGCCGGTCATACGCATGCTGGCTTGGGAATAAACCTATTGATATTGAGAATAAACCTATTGTATTTGTGTATACTATGTGTTTGGGCCCCATTTTATACATTTTCCTATATTTATGGGCTAAAATTATTAAAATCATTTGAGTAACTTAATTCATTTGATAGTTTTTCAAATCACAATCTACATATTATATTTACTTGGTTTATATCATCAATTTTAGTTTGGAATATTTCTTTCATTTTGAATTCAGCTGTACCATTTTTATTTATCAAAATTTTAGACACAAATCTTATTTTATTAATTTTAAATTGAGCTTGATCAACTATATTTTCCTTTTAATTGCTAAACTAATTAACATCTTTTAAGTAACTTAATTCATCTGATAGTGTTTAAAATGTTTTCACATAATTTTTCTTGCTTTTTAACGATATTTACTAATATTTTTCATTTTATTAATTTTAACTAGGAATTTTTTTAAATTTTGAATTTAGTTGTAGTATTTTTTAATCCAAATTTTAGGTACCAATCTTATCTCAGTCTTATAGTTTGAAAACGTATTTAACAATTATGTCGCATGAGCAACATTTTTATCTGTAGATAAATATGTTCTCTTTAATTTGCGAAAAATCATAAGTGTTTTTTTATTAGCATAAAAAATCTATAAGTGTCACAAAATATAACTATTTTATTTCTTATAAATATAACAATCTTCTAAATATAACAATTCTATTCCTTAAGTTCATGATGAAAAATGAATATGTTATTCATTTTAAGATAATTATTTTAATTTTGAAACTGCTTATATTGAAAGTGTAATAAAATATAAAAACTAATTTGAAGGCTGGCTTGGGAATATTGCTGGCCCGATCTCTCTGGCTTGCTCACGGGCTCTCTGCACCTCCGACCTCGACTCCTTTTCCCTACTTTTCTTCCATAACTTTACACCTTGATTCAAAGCCCCCTTTTTTTTCTTTCCCAATCACTTGTGGGTGAAATTTTCCCACATCTGCACTCCTAACCCCTTTGGTGAAATTAGACATTATTGCTTTGCCCCAGCCCTGCCTGGACTTGACCGTTACATTTGTGCCACCCCAATATCTATAAATACTCTGCAGGGGTCCCCATTAAAATCCGAAGTCAACAGCTGTGTCTAAATTCTATTCTTCTTAGAAATTTAGTCCACAGCTGTGTATGCATGTGATGACCATCGTCTGAAAGTACATCAGTACAATGTTTATATAAAGCATAATTATTTTAAATAAATTATGATGCAGCGAAGAATTGAAGCTTTTGCCTATAACCAGGACATTGAACCACAGTTTTTTTTTTCGTTCTGATTCAACTATAAAAATATCGGATGATTTCCGGTTCAAGCTTCTCCAAAAATAATGGTTTTTGGTTTAATTCCAAATGAATAATATCTTGTATGTAAAAGTTTATTTGTACTAAAAATATAATTCTTCCATAAACAAAAAATATAAATATAATTCTATCAGCATTTAGAATATTTTATCCTTTTTTAAATTGGTACACCATGTGAATTGATACAATTAACCATCATGTACGGTACTAGCCCTGAGCAGAGAACGACGAACATTGGCATGGTTATCCATTATCAAAATCACATCCAAAAATTGAATATTCAACTGAATTAAATCTACCTTCTGCAAGTAGATTCATGCGAAACTGAAACAGAAAAGTTTTGATGAATATCTAAACAGAAAATAGCGAAACAATGTACCTGTATTTTGGTTTGGTGTGAGCGCTACCTGTTACTTTTCTGCAACACGAGAGCTTATGAGACCGGAATCTGCTACATAAAAACAATTCCTGAAGGCTACAAACATTCATGCCACAAAGGGATTTGATCTCACGAACTGGTACCAAAGATATAGTACCATTTAGCTATAGTTTTTCATAATGTACTTGCAATGACGATAATTATAGGGTTGACGTTAAATTAGAAAATATTGATAAGTTGGTTACAGCAATAAATTGGCTAAATATATATCAAACCGAAAAAACCTATATTTTTTATCAACCAAAATAACGGTTTTTTTTCGCTTTTGGTTCAGTTTCGGTTTGAATCCCTGGCTATAACGCCGTGATGGCTTGGTTTGGTTTGGTTTGGAGCGCTACGGTCTACTTTTTGCAACACGAGGGTTAATGAGACCGGGACCTACTGTTTAAAGCCGATTCCGAACGGCTACGAGCATCCATTCCACAGTGGGATTCGAACCCACGAACTCCGGTTCCGAAGGCCAGCACCCTAACCAATCGGCCATCGTTCGGCATAACGCCGTGATGGAGAACGTAGTTATGGTGCTAAAAATGGTGTGCTTGAATCTCGCCATATAGATAATTGTGAAAAATAATTTAACTTTTATTTATTTTTCATGCTTAAAGTATATTTATTTTTCTCACTAATGAAATTTTGGAATGTTACAGATCTGGATTAATCTGGGATTTTCTATGTAAGCTGTAGAATCCTCATTTCGTGGAGATTAAAATCGTTAGCTACGATCAAATACTGCTGCCATTTTCGAAATACACTTATTTACTGTAGTGTCTGAGTGTCATCCCTAAAGGAAGATAAGGAGGATTAAGCCTCATCAAACAGTTAAAATTTTTATTTATTATTCAAGCGTTTATGTGGCATAAATTATACAAAATTAATATATGATTAAAATTTGTTATTTTAATCGGTATCTGCTTTTTTTTATAACTAATTATGTGGTTTGCGATATGACACAAATAGTTGATTTTTAGTCGTGTTAGTATTAGTGTCATGAAATCAAAGAGGAAAACTACCATCTGACTATAGGTGTTGAGGATAATACTACCCAGTTTTACCTCTAAAATGTTTTAATAAGCAACAATTTAAGGCAAATATTGTACAGTTAATAGTATTGATAGTGGAGATTTTATTGACGAGATTCTTCATATTTTCAGACTGTATCTGAGTAAACATACAACATTTGACAAGAGCAATGGGGAAACAGAAAATTCGTATATTATTAAACCTGCTGATATTAAACCTGCTGGTGGGTATAGTTCCAAAGTAATTTACCGAGGAGCGTCAATTCTTTTAATTATTTTTCACAATTAGAAGTTTTAAATCCAACTTATTTTACTAGCTTCATAAAGGATATGCTGCAAAAAGCTTACTGCTAATTTAGATTTTTAATGAGTACGATCTCAAATATTTGCGAAAATATAATGTTTTAAAAATTACCAGTTCTAAGAATTTATTTAAATGGTTATTTAAAAAATATTATCAGAAATTTTAAGAAAACAATTGTTTACGTGAATTTTAACAGCATTTAAAAAATATAAAAAGAAAGTAAATAGATTTTTTAACTATAAAGACTTCTCCAAGAGTAGCAAAATGTATATAGTGTGATCTAATTAAAATAAATTACTTAAAAAATAAATTAAAATAAATTATCTAAATTTTCTTAAATTTTGATGTCCATTTATAAATTTAGATACATTGTAAATCTAAGGAATATATATATTACATCAATATACATCTATAAATCTAACGAATGGTTCATATCTTTCTAGACACATTTAGTGTGTAGCAGTCAGTGTGGCGTATGTTTAAATAACATATCTAGTCTTAAAATGTAACATGTTTTTAAAAATTTGAACTTATTGGATTTGCGCTAAGACTTCACGAAAGTCGTTTATTATAACGTAAGAAGAAAGAATATTGTCAAGAGGTAATACGAAATCGAATCAGTTTCTAATAGTTTGAATTATTTCTTGTAGATTGGAGTTTTCTAAATTAGTGAATAATTACATAAAAAATTCATTTGAAGGTAAATACACACATAAAAGTTTTTAAATTGTGATTTTTATATACATATAGATGTTAAATTGGGATATATATGTATATATACATATATATTCATATACACACACGCTCTCTATATTACACTCTATGCATGAACTGAATTATTATATTATACTGTTTTAAATTAATATTTCTTGATTGCACATCATTTTAGTATCTCAAAATAAGTGAAATGAGATGATAACTTTTTTAAACACAATTTCTTTCTATAATTATTTCTTTCATATATGGATGGATTCTCAGAAGTTTTATGTGTATAAGCTACTAAATACTGCACATGCAGTTTTATTTCAAGATGCAGAAAATTTGAAATAGGATGCTCGATAATACGTATTTTAGAAAAAGATTCAGAGTCAATTTTTTTAACTTACAGCTGAGTATTTTTAAAAGTTTTATATTTACGTCGTTTCAAATAATCTTTACAATATATTTTCTGAAGAATCCATGTTGCCATTTCGGTGGTTCATAATTCAGAGTTTTATTTCTCAGGAATTTAAGTGTTATGTGTTTATATGTTTTGTGTTAGCCATATCTAAGCAATGACTAAAAGTAAAATTTCAGTACATAAACTTGAAGTACTCAAAAACTGGTAGAACTCTTAATACATTTAGTTGTACTCCTCTATTTTTGATTGCAACATTTGTTTTATAGAAAAATGTCAATGTATTGTAAGACTGAGGAGAAAATATAATGTGATTATGCTGTTTGATATATATATATATATATATATATATATATATATATATATATATATATATATATATATATATATATATATATATATATATATATATATATATATATATATATATATATATATATATATATATATATATATATACATATATATATATATATATATACATATATATACATATATATACATATATATACATATATACATATATATATATATATATATATATATATATATATATATATATATATATATATATATATATATATATATATATATATATATATATATATATATAGATAGATAGATAGATAGATAGATAGATAGATAGATAGATACAGATTCAGATAAAATATCCTAAAGTAATAAATTAAAAGATAGTACAATTTTAAATGCTTCAATGCGCTATGCAGCAATTAATAACATCCTATACTATAAAGATAAAACCAAAATAATAGAATCTCTAAGATAGACCAAAAACAACCAGTCAAATGATGTTTCCAAATCTCTGGGGGGAGTTGAGACCCCCCACTCTGGTTAAAACCGGTTTTTATGATGCAATTTTTGCTGATATATATGTATATAAAATCTTAGACGTAAAATGGCGAGATCTTACATTTAGAACTATTATACTATTTAGTTTTTCTCCTTTTCTTTCAATTGCACCCTGCACACTATATAATTAAACTATTCAATATAAGGTATTTTAACGCTGTTAGACATTCGTGGAAGAAGATAATTTATGCTTCATAGTTGTAAAAACCAAAAATAAATTAAGATAATTACAAACATAATGAATTCCAGGGAAATCTGAGTCTGTTGTTAAAACAGTTGATAGTTTTATCCTTAATTATTACATTTTTTATAAATCTCTATGGTAAAGATACACTTTTATGCTATTAGTAGAACAGCTATTAACAAAAAAGGAATTATTTTCTTGCAGTTCTTTAGATAAATAAGGATAAGATGATATAACCCCAATCGTGTACAAAACATTATAGGTTAATAATTAATTACATTGACATAGAGAAAATGTTTGTTGTATGACTATATGAAGAAAAATGAATATTTCATGCTATACGAATGTTAGAATTATTCGTGATTTATTGGTTATGATTATGCCTAGCAACTTATGTCTGGAAAGCAAGATTATGTGAAGTAATATTATGTTTCCATACATTTATCCACTGCTGTGAGTTCTGTAAGTAAAATTAATCACTATTATTGGCATTCTTTTGCAAGGTAGACTCTACTATCAGGTATCGTATTTTGCTAGCTGTAGCATTTTTTCATAGACATCTTTATGTTCTCATTTAATATAGAACAGAATACTAACAAAAGAAAAATGTTCAATTGTTCACACTTTATTTTTAAATAATATTCTAAGCTATAATACAAATAATTGTCCATAGCTGGAAAAATTTTACTGTTAAATTGATTAAAAATATTAGTATTAGAAACTGGAACAAATTATTAGGAAGATTAAATATATACTGAGAGTTTAGAAATTCTAGACAGCCAAGTTATAAGGTAAACTTAAATTAAATTTTTCACTCCGAAGCATTAAATTTAACTTATATTAGAGCATTTTCTGTTAAAAAATATTTTTTCAAATTGGAAAACACTTTTTTTCTAGTTGCAAAGGAAAAAAGAATTTACTCCATTGGTAAAACCTTATACGAAGATCCTAGTTATAAATTAGTTCATGTTATTCCCACTTATTTTTTAAACAAACTGATTCATGTTATTTATACATTTAATTTAAATATTATATTTTTACCCCGTGTAATCTAAATTTTATTTAATAATTTTATTTCATAACTTGAGTTATAAATACTATTAATTAATTTCTTAAGTAGTGGAACTTAAGTACCCTCCCTTCTTACCAAGATACTTAGCTCATGATGCAATAGCGAGAATGCTGACATTCGGAACCAGAATCTTGTGCACATCCCAACTTTGATATGATTTTTTGCAACACTAAGAATCATATTAAAGTAATAAAGAGTATAGTACTTATTAAACGATATAACCTGGGGTAATTAGTAACTAATCTGTAAAAATCTGCTCCTAATCCTAGCCTACCAACCTCTATTAAAACATGAAAACTGAAATGAGAATTTTCTCTCTGAAGCATTAAAGCCTACATATAAAAACTACAAATCCTCAGCTCAGCAGGCTCTAGCGGGCCAGGGCCTACTTTACCAATCTTTAATTCCTAGACAAAGGGCTTTTTTTCAGTGTGTTCCACTTAGGTGGTCAACCTTACACGGATCCCCAAGCGTTTAGTTCACAAGCGTACTTGGTCCTCAGTTTGTCTACCCACTGAAGGGATGAAAGGCTGAGTCATCCTGGCCCAATCCATGGATTGAGCCTCGGACCTGTGTTGTGAGAGCTCTAAGCGATACCACAGTGCCACTGGGCTTAAAGCCTAAATATATTGGGACATTTTCTGTATAAAAGAAATAACATATCAAATAAAGAAACATATCTTTTACAAATGGCAGAGGGTAGTAGTATATGCTTTATTAGATAGAATACTTCGATTTAGCACTATGCAATAGTAGAATATTCCAAGTTTCTTATTCCCTTCTTGACCATTGTATACATTTGTAATTATTTTAATGAGACAACGGACTTTCGAAATGATAGAATTCGATTGAAATGTGTTTTTTTGTCTGAGAAATATCAATCTAGACCCAATCAAGTCAAATTTTTGTTATTGAATAAGTATTTTATTTCAATAAAATGTGTATTTTGCAGTAAATTTTTGTTTTAATATATATTTTCGTACACTGATATTTTTTACGCAATTCGTCCAAGTGCATTACCAAGTGCAGTTTCTAACTCTCTCTAAAATTTCTGTTTGGTTGGTTGTTCGGTTTGAAATACTATTGTGTACTTTTTTGCTTCATAGGAGATAATAAGACCAGGACTTAATTCTACGAATATAGTACGTAGATCAGTGTCGTGTCGATTTGGCTATCGTACGGCATAGAATCTCCAAAATTACCTATGTGTCATAACTCTGGTTATGCGTTTTTAAAGGTAAAGTATTTTTTTGAATAAAGAGGTTTTGATAACGTCAAATAAAAAAAAAATTCGAAAGTATTGCACAAGTTTTAGTACGCGTTTGATATAAATTACATTTAACATTGGTAAAATCAATGAGGATTCTGTTTTTATATCAATGCAAAAGAATAAAAGTAGGTGGGAGATATGCAGAGTACTCAATATTTTATTGAATATTATGGGATTAATCAGTTTTTCAAAAATTTTTTTTATGTTTGCTATTTTGTGTAAAAACTGCTTTAGTGTGTTTCATATATTAGTATGTTTTATATTTTATGCAATCGTATTATTCTGATAATAAAGGAAAATAGTTAAAAGTTGGATTATATAATAGTCGAGAATTAAAGTAGTCTTCTTAAGGCATCTTAATGTAGTTTAGATACCTTATAAGAAAACGTTTCCTGTTTTGTACATATAAGTATTTCACGTCAACTTAATACATTTTCAGCACTTTCAGCCTAATACATTTTCTTGAAGAATTTTACTGGTGCTATCAATTTTCTTTGTTTTTATTGAATAACACTTTTCAGTATAAACAACAAAATATCTATCATTTTCTATCACACCTGTCATAGCAGCAAAACAGTTGCGTAACCGAAAGACTCATATTTTGTATGTTAGTTTATTCCACTGTGAGTAAGATCTTAATCCTTAAATATAGATTGGTTAGCCTGTAATCGCTTCATCTCTTCTCTGTAAGTTTCCTTTAAGTATATGGACTTAAAGATGGATTTTACTTTAATTTAGTTCAATCTTTAAGTTCATTGTATTCGTAAATGGTGTTAAATAATATATTGTTTTAAAAGTCTACTCTATTAAATTTAAAATCTGTAATTATGCGTCACATAATTTTCCATTACACAATTATTCTTTATTGTATATCCCATCATCTAAAAATTTTTAAAAATTCTCTTTTGGACAGACATAGTCCGGTCTAAAAGATTCATAACACTCCTTAAAGAATATTTCAAAAACAATATAACCAAGCTTTGCTTTACATATAGTATCAAAAAAAATCCGTTGTAATTTATTATCTCGAAAATGACTCTCCTTGAAGAAGTTGTTTATTTGATAGATTTTCAATTCTTTGAGAATGATTATCCTCTTACAACATATTTCAAAAGTCAAATTTTCATCATGTATAAATTACTGCTAAAAAAGATGAAAAAAAAATTTTTTTCTTGTAACTTTTTATTGTAAGTTACAAATCATGCTAAAAGAAAGAAATACAATAATATCACAAGTAAAATATGAATAATATTAAGGTAAAACAACATATAAAGAAATGTGGTAAAAATACGAAGAAAATAAGATTACCAGGTTTTTATAGTCAACAATAGAAAACATAAGAAGTCAAAAGAAGTTTAAATTTAAACCAGTCTTATTATAATTATTAAGTTTTGTAAGAGGAAATAATTCTCTTTTTTTTCTTGCTTTTTGACTAAATATAAACAAAGAAATTTCCAGGAATATGTTATCTGATAATATATCAATAGAAAATATGTTAAATATTAAGTAAAATGTTTCCTTAATTGGCTCTATATATTTATTTTCAGAAAAGAATATTCAAGAATTTTCAATTTGAATTCTTTAAAAGTATATAACAATTATTCCCGAAAGATCATCTATTTTACTTAAAATCAAAGGGCCTCCTCTATATTCAAACGGGTACAAATAACAATTTTTATTAGCTTTTGACTTGTTATACCTGATATATGAATCTAAGGAAAGCCTTTTGTTTTATTAAACGCAATATATAATCTCAACTTCAGAAAACTGTTATTTAATTGGCTGTAAACAAGTATGAATTAAATGAAATATAATAAAATTTAAATACCATTTTTCAAAGATGAAATTTAGAATATCAATATAAATTATAAATAATTTTCGTTATTTCACTGAGAAACTTGTTTATAAGAAATATTTTCTGAATAAGTTAAAGATAGATTAAAACAAAACTGCCTTATTAATATTTTATTATTTTCACTGTTTGAAGTTTCAAATTTCGCTTTAAAATCTATAACCTATGATAATAATCTGAAACACATGAACCATAAAATGAATATTTCGAAACTATATTATAAACTATATTATATTATTAATTTATTTAAAAGGAAATGCAATTTTTAATGCAATTTCAAACCTCAACATACCATCTACCTGAATAATAATATATGATTTGTAAAGTATGCTTAATAAGGAAAAGTTTAATAATCTAACTTCAAAATTTAATATACCTCATTCATTTTATTATAGCTAAAGGAGACAATTTGAAAAATTCACTTGGAACAACATTTCATATATTAAAATTTAAATGTTTAGAGTATTTTACATTGTTTATCTTAACTCAAATTATTTTAAGTGTCTTATGGCATTATAGTGAAAACTTTTATCATCAAATGTATGTATTTTCACAGCATATGTAAATAGTACAATTTTTATTTATTATACATATTTATTTTAAATACTACATAGGTTACAAAGGGTTTTTTTACTGTAAAGTTTGAAAACCTTTACTAATTTTCGTGCATATTTCTTTAAATTTATAAGTTACTAATAGCAAGCATGATCTAAATTGGATCTTTATAATTATAAAAAAATATTTATTTATTAACTTAAGTATTGAAGATTTAAGAATTATTATTATAGTAAAATGTTAATCACTTTACAGCAATTTTATTTTAAATTTAAAACATCATGAGCATGCCATTTAAAAGTCTAATGTTTTATAAAATTTATATTTAGTAATGTAGAGTAATATGTGTTTAATTTTACATAATTAATATGAGTTACCATTTTGAAAGACAACTAAAAATATGGAAGGAACATTTTAAAGACATGAAAAGCATGAGAAGTTAAATGTTGACTTGTTAATATGTCAAAAGCAGAACTTGTTATTTAAATTTGTTTTTTAAGAGGATACAGCATATTCGAACTCTTTTTAATTTAAAAAAAATTACAGAAAAAATGAGATTCTAGAGCATTGTAAAATTTCAATAAAATTGCAATTTGAAAAAGAATCTTTTTAATTAAAATAAGTTTTAAACTGAATATTTTCAATTTTTTTTTATTTCTATTGCTATTTTAAATATTCACATTTTGACTCATTTTTTATCTTTTTATTGCATATTACACAAATGTGTGGATGAATTTTATATACCCTAATAATACACTTGGTTTACACTAATAAATAATATCACACATGGTTTTGTTTAGAGTGCTATGGTCTACTATTTGCAACACGAAAACGCTCATGAGATCGGGACCGACTGCCTAAAACCGATTCCTAACAGCTACGAACATCCATACCACAATGGGATTCGAAGCTTTAGTAGCAAAAAAGTGAATTGTAGCACTTCAAGCCATATCTCTAAAATACAAAATACGTTTAAGTTAATTCAATTCTCTTATATACGAAGTACTGAATCACCTATAACAAATATTAAATACTTATCTCAAATAAAAAATAGTCTTATGTTTTTAAACACACAAAGAAACAAAATATGCTCAAATCATATATTATTTAATGTATCTTATTTATACTAATGTTTCCTAAATAACTAATGTATTTAAGACTATATTACTGGCAAAACGGTCCAAACTATGACATTAATCCTGTTTTAGTTGATTCTAGAAGATCATACTTTGGTTCAAATATGAAAATATGAAATTTGAAAAATATTAGTCCACTTAAAATTTCTTCACTACTTCACAAAATTGTTTATCATGAAATTTAATTTAATACTTATTATATACTATTATAAGTAAAGCATAAAAATTGCTCATTCTGTTTTACTTTCTAAACTGTGTCACTATCAGTCTTCTACTATTTTTCATTCCACATTATTTCCTCATTTTAACTAATCATCTCTTCATTAACACATTTTTCAGTATTATGGTAATGAAAAACTAATGCCATACTTTTAAGAACTATAAATAGCTATTTTATTTAACTTATCTAATGAAGATAATTAGAAATCATGCCAAAAATTTATCTTTGCATTTCAGATTTTTATTTTTAAACAATTATTCTATAGAAATATTTCATAAATACATGTTTTACTGTACATATTTATATGCCTATTAATGGTAAAACATTAAGCCACTTCGGTGGTTTAATAATGTTTAACGTTGTTGATAAAAAAGCATATAATATCCCATAAAGACATAATATGAATTTAAAGAGCAATACCGTAATTTTGAAGTTTTTATTTTGTAGATTTATATAGTTTTGATATTGTTTTAGTGTAAAAAATTTAATGTTTACGCTTTGCATCACGTTCATTAACCCAAGAATATTAATTAATCATTTAGCATTGTTATTCATAAACTATAAAAGCAAAGAAAGACTAATTTTTT
This sequence comes from Pardosa pseudoannulata, assembly GCA_032207245.1. Taxonomy (NCBI): domain Eukaryota; kingdom Metazoa; phylum Arthropoda; class Arachnida; order Araneae; family Lycosidae; genus Pardosa; species Pardosa pseudoannulata. The sequence continues at coordinate 39,686,218 of CM063502.1, read as the reverse complement.
TGTTTGTTTTTATGTTGCTTCTATTACAGCTCTTTCTTTGCAAAATGGATAATTTGCACGTTTGAAACTAATTATAATTTCATTTGTTTTTCTTATAGAAATATCACGGTTTCAGTTTCACTCTATACATTTAATAATGTAACTAGAGATAAGATTTTTAAGAATAATAATGGTGTTTTTAAATTTTTGTTACATGTCTACTGTGATCTTCCAGTATACCTTTGTTTACAATAAATTTAATTATTATTCACTACATAAATTTTAAATTTAAATTTTAAAAGTTGATATTTAATAGGTTTATATTATGTTGTATTATATTTTAAAAATTAGTATTAACTGAAAAATAAATGTTTTATTCACTGGGCAGAAGATTTCAACTTGAGCAAGGAAACTTAATAAAAGAAGATAAGTCAACAAAGTAAAGAAAGTGTTATAATCTCGAAAATCTTCGGCTTTCAGATTTTAACGAATATATTGTTTTGACACTCGATGAATCAATTTTGACTAGCTTTGGGGTAATAGCCTCTAAGTATATATAAGGAGACTTTGAAGCATTAAGTAGTTCTGTACTTAGTTTTCTAGTTGCAATCTATACCCTATATAACAATTGTTTGTCATTCATTGAGACAGATTAAATGGCTGACAAGTAGTGTATTTCAGGCGTCGCGGGATCTCAGTTGGAAAAACCTTTGAACTCATAACTTGATATTTGTGATTTCAAGGCCTGATCCGGTCAAAGTTCTCAAAAGAAATTTAATTATTGTATTTTAGGCTCCTCGGGATCTCAGTTGGAAAAACCTTTGGACTCATAACTTGATATTTGTGATTTCAAGGCTTGATCCGGTCAAAGTTCTCAAAAGAAATTTAATTATTGTATTTTAGGCTCCTCGGGATCTCAGTTGGAAAAACCTTTGGACTCATAACTTGATATTTGGGATTTCAAGGCTTGATCCGGTCAAAGTTCTCAAAAGAAATTTAATTATTGTATTTTAGGCTCCTCGGGATCTCAGTTGGAAAAACCTTTGGACTCATAACTTCATTTTTGTGATTTCAAGGCTTGATCCGGTCAAAGTTCTCAAAAGAAATTTAATTATTGTATTTTAGGCTCCACGGAATCTCAGTTGGAAAAATCTTTGGACTCATAACTTGATATTTGCGATTTCAAGACTTGATCCGGTCAAAAATCCACCATGTTCATTAATGGAGTCTGGGGTTTAGAAAATATGGTCAAGGTGGAAATGTCCTCTAAGTTCCAAAAGGGTACGTCTGAAAGTGCCTGGTAAAGCCTGGAATTCTGCTTCTTAGTATCGAGAACAAATTTTTTTTGTATTTTTGCTGGGAATAATGTGGGTCACATATATGGTGCTCCTATAATAAAATAGACAAAAAATATCTGCAACTTGGTAATGGCAAATGCTATAAAAAATTCTCCCATTCCCAAATTGGAAATAATAAATTAGTGTCTTTCCTAGGAAGAAAAAACTTAATTTACTATTATAGAATTAATATAAAACGATTTGTGCATTTAGTTTCAGGCCCAATTAGATTATATTAATAATAGAACAAATAGAGTTTTTTAACGGTGGAAAAGTATCCTAGTGTTTAATATTTCTCTATGCTCTTGTGACTGCTAAAACTCTTAAATTTATTGAATAAACATTAAATGTTTTAATAGAAAAATTATTACTCTTTTGTGAAATATTCATACGAATTTGCAAACTTTGTTAAATTTATTAAAGAGTAAATCAGAAAAAAAAATCCGTTTTCACCTTGAGCTCGTAGTTTACTAACGTGTATTATCGTAGATATTTTTAATATAAATGGTGGAGAAATGATGTAGGAATTCCTTCGAATCTTGCCGAAAAACAATGGGCGTACTTAAAATTTTTGTTTAAACATACTGTAACGGAATTTACTCCTCACGCGTATGAGAGGGCGTTGTGTTCTATTGTAACTATATTAACTTTTTCTGTAACTGTGTGATGACATTGAACCCTTGCAATATGTTAACGTGCATACGGCACATTTATTGAAGGCATACTAGGCCTAATAATACTGGGTATCATTTTTTATGTTTAATAAATGTCTGTTTGTGTTGTGAAATGGAAATATTATTTTCTTGAGCATGTCGATGATCTTCTATTGAATGTTTCTCAACCCGTGCCCCCGTCTCATTGCGACTTTAAATTTGGTGCATCTGCTGGATTCGAAATTGCTTTTTCAATACATACATCATTCATTACATTCAATATATACATCTGTTCGATACGTTTTATATATTTTTGTTTTGGTTGGGATTAAAACTATGTAAGTCAGAACGGAAATTGTATATAATAATCCTCTTACCATTAATATAACAACTACCATTCGTTTTAGTGGCTATCGATCAGTTTCTCTATCTCTTCAAAATGGCCATCACTATGGCCATCCACTAAGTAATCGGTAAAATGCTTAGAAATTATGTATTATGCATATCATTCACTTAAAGATTAAGAAACAGAAACATAATTCTCTTTCTTTTATTGTCCGAAGAAGCATTCTATTGTAAAGACATCTTTTATGAATATTGCGAAAGGAGCCATACAATAACTATAATGACTGTAATTCTTTAAAATTATGAAGTGTTGTAAATCTTTAGAAAAAATAGCGTAATCAGGTGATATTTTATTTGTTGAATGCCATTTATCATACATTGTCATGTGTTACAAAAATCAATAATATATTCAGGATTTGAAAAACATGCAGCACGAAATATTTTCTTAAATCTGGTGTCCATATTTATCATTAAAAATTAACATTTATTCTTAGTATTTCTTAATTAATTTTACCTAGTGTATTTGCACACAAGCATTCTTTCTGACACGCACATACATACAAACACACACACACATATATATATAATATGTGTGTATATATAATTCCTAGTTCATCGAAATTTTTTTTTGCTGCTATATGTTGAAAAATAGCAGACAAAATTCAGTACATTAAGACAGTTTAAATATTATGCAATATAACTGGTATCTTCCAAAGAGCTGCTTATCTTTTCAGGCATAAAAGTACTAGTAATGTTATAGAACAAAATTTCCACAATTTGTATTATTCTCTAAAAGGATGAAATCTTTCTGCTAATAATTTTCACTTGCCTCTACCAAAACATAATTATCACATGAGCAATTGTATCACTATAAAAGAGTCCCCTTTTTAAAATCGCTTATAACTCACGTAATTTCCAATTACCCCTTTTTAGACCTGACCACACACACACACACACACACACATATATATATATATATATATATATATATATATATATATATATATTATATATATATATATATATATATATATATATATATGGTATTCCAAAGACAGTGTAATGCAATTCATAGGCTACAAGCACTACAACCTATACGTTATAGACAAATATGGGGTGAGACTTTAAGAGTAAGAATATCATTTAAAATAAACAAGTTTGATAATGATAATCTGAGATGTTAGGTGAGCTACCTGAAAGGTTAAAAGACAGCAATAACAGCTGTTTATCACAGTGAATCTACGTGTATGTGTAAATAAACGATCTGTAGTGTTATAAAATTTGAAGGTTAATACATAAAGGCAAAACTAATTAAATATTATAAAGCTTTATTAGGTAATTATAGTCAAGTATACAAATGTGAAACTAAATATATATTATGTAAATTATTACCTTTACAAGAGTAGATAATTTTCTGTCAGATTCATGATAGAATATTTGTTAAATCATTGTTATAATATTCTTATATACTTGAAACAGATTTTTAAAAAATATCATAAAATTATTATTCTTGTTTTAGTAACCTAACTAAGCTATTTGGTATTCCCTTCGAAGTACTTCGAAACTAACTTTTATAGAATTTAATAACTGATCAAAAGTCTTTCGAAATACTTTCATTTCCTGTATTCTAGTGTTAATAACTACTGATATCATATATATAGTTGAATGTATTACTGCAATATATTTCCTTAAAACTGTTATTTCTAGCCTGTGTTACTGCATGATCACAGAATGGAGTGTTGCTCTTCTGTCGCGGAGTTCACGGATTCAAATTCCACTGCTGGCATGGCAGTCCGTAGCCGTTCGGAATCCGCTATAAGTAGTAGGCCCCGATCTCCTTCACCCTCGTGAGCAAAACAGTAGACCGTAGCGCTCAAAGCGAAACCAAACATGTCCAGTGTTTATATGTGGGTATTTGTCATAAGTATTTGTAGAATATTAATGAACGTATTTCAAGTGGGTGGATCAAACATATGGATTAAATTTTCTGATAAGCCTTTAAGTAATCACCTGGTATATAAATAATACTTAATCATCAGAGTTTTAATTTTCAATGGTTCTCTGATTCAAAAGAAATTACAGCTACGTATGTTCATCGTTGAGAAAAAAAAGCTTTCTTTAAAACTTACTTTTTAAAAAAAGTCAGGTTTTCTTTTAAATAAATTTGACTTTACGCTTATGATTATCTGATCATAAACATACTAAAATACAAGTAAGAAAGTGTTTTATAATGCATCTAAAAAGGAAAATCAATATAAATTTGTTACAAAGCGTTTTTTTTAATTCATGTGTAAAAGGAAGAAATCTTTAAAAGAAAAAATTTAGCATTAATCTAGTTTAACAGCTTGGAGTTTTTCGGTTTAAAGAGAAAACATAATTGCACAAGAAATAGTTTGATATTAAAAGGTTTATTTTACAGAAAATATATTCCCAATATTTAGCAGGTAGTTTAAATCTCAGATAAAAATTAGGAAATAAAAATACTATCTTGGATCAGTATAGTAGTCCTAAGACAAAGCAAAGTGTTTAAATTATTTTCCTTTTAAAATTTCTTCAGCTATATTGTTAATTCTCTACTGAGCTAATTGGAATGCCTTTGTTCAAATGTTGAAAATTTACATCAATTTTGTGAAAGTTTTCTATTTCGAGTAAAATATAATAAAATAGAAATTATAAAAAAATTAAAACTGTCAGTTAGTTTTAAGGCTATCTATATATTATTTAGACTAAGTAGTAATATTAAACCAATATTTTTAACTTCGGGTCTAATTAACATTATAGTAAGAACGCAAGATATAGAAATCAATATAAGAGTAACATGATTTTCTTTTTATAATGCGTGTTTCAATGATGAATTTGAACCGATCTACTTGTTGTTATAAGGGTAATATCCAGTGGCCAGAATGGTCACATGACCAGCCAATTTTACGTGGTTGGTATAATGCTGATCCCTTTACGTGTGAATATCTTACTCCATCCTATGAATATGAATAAAAGAAGAAAAGGACTACTTTTGCTACTTACTTGATACCCTTAAAGGGAAATGAGACACGGAAAAAGCGTGACAATGTTTCTTGACTGCACATTTTATTTTTAATATTATACTTATTCTATAAACATAAGCAAACACTACCTTGCTCTTACGAGAAATGTGACACTGGTGCATTAAAAGCGTGAAAAGGTTTCTTGACTGTACAATTTATCCTTAATATTATCATTATTCTATAAACATAAGAAGCAAACACTACCTTAGGCAGTCAAAAACATACACAATATTTTTCATTGGAGAATGACAAATAAGATATAAAATGGAAATAAAAAGATGTCCTATGTGTCTACATGGTAAGTTATCTTGTAAACGGCTGCTACATATAAACGAAATTACTGTACGTAAAAAATATTACGTAAAAAAATAAATCAATGAGTCTTTATTAACATCTTTTAAATCCGTGAAATGATGTATTTTTGAATATAACGTTACGCAAAATTGTATTATTGTTAAAAACTAGAAAATTTGCGTATTTGTACCACATTTCTCACCCGGTAATTTATTTTTGCACCTAGATCTAATATATGATCTATTCGTTAGATTACAGTTAACCTCAAGACTTAACCCAAAAATCGCTAAGTACTTAAAAGACAAAATAGGTCTTATATTTAAATCCTGATTCCGGAAAATCTCTATGCCTGAAAAATATGTTCGACCTACTTTATTTCAGAATCATCTCTATCATCTCTAAAAATTTGTTTTATTTTACTTATATTCGTTCAATTGGGCAGTAATCCTTTCTTAGAAGCAAAAGTCACCGATTTGTAATCTATTGTGAACAAGGAAAGTAATCAACCAAATTTTTAAATAAAAAACTTTAATCATTTTAATTATTTTACATTATTGTAAGGAAGTACTTCTTTTAAGTATTAAATTTATTTTTTCTTTTGAGTATTAAATTAAAAGAAATATGTTTACATTTGCAATGGGTTTGAGACTTCTTATCTCTCCATGTAGCTGTACTAATGATTGTCGATCCCGCTATTATTCCAGACTATTATTTCTTAATCTGGGATGACTTCTAAAGGTCGATTAACATCCATACAAGCAATGGTTTTGTTTGGTATGTTTTGGAGCCCTACAGTCTACTATTTTTCATTCATTAGGGATAAACATACAAGTAATGGAACTTAAATGCATATACTCTGATTCCAGACTTCAGATTGCTAGCATTCAAACCACATGTCGTTAAATTTGTTTCATTAATTATCCTCGTGTTCCAATTCTCTTTGACGTAGAATATTTCTTTTTAATTGCAGTTATGAAATACACATTTTTAATTCAATCTAAACAAATGGAGGGAAGCAATATGTGAGCATTAATCTACTTAATTTATTTTCAAGCCCAACACTTGTCATAATCAACATAATCAGAGCTGATATTCTCATTTGTTAGTTCTCACTTCAGTTCATTACTTTTTAATTCGTGAGATAAATTTTCCAATTTTTTAGCTTAAAACAGAATTAGATTCAACTATTTCTTAAATCATAATGCTATAGTTTCAGTTTCTTTAAATTACAGTTATCTCCTAATTATAAGAATTTCATGTTTCTGCAACAAATTATTATGTAATTACCATGCTTGGGTAGTTATTTTTATGCCTCAAATACTTAGGTTATTAATTATCATAACACGGTAAACGTATTTACTAGCCACAATATTCATTATACATGAAATCTTTCGAAGAAAAATATTTTTCCTACCTCCTATTATTTAAGCTTCTTTTTATTCTAAGAAAAATACATTTGAGATCGCTTTAATCATTTCGTATTTTCTGGAAATGTATATATTTTATTATATGAATGAAAGTTTGATATATTCGGATTTTCTTTGCATAAAGGTAATGTATACTGTAGGGATATTTAAATGTATCACTTTAGACTATTTTTTATGTAACATTGAAATATTTCCTTGTTTTTAACTGACAGGATATTTTTCTTCAAAGATCTAAATTCTTATAACATACTTCCGTCAAAAAATATTTTCTATAAAATTTACCCTTGTTTTGTAATAATATTTTACGTGTGAATATTTATGCACCTCCATTACTTTTTTATTATTTATATTTGATATTTCGTTTTAGTAAGAATTAGATTATATACACATTAGGATAATTTTGTTCAGCATGAACAACTATTAGCTTACAGTTAATATTCGAGTACATAATTTTACTAAAAATTTAAAAGTCTAGAAAAGGACTGGTGGCAGCGTGCTGTTCATCTCTTTTTTGAATTGACAATTGTAAATATATCATATTTTTTAAATTATATTCTATCTATTCATGCTTTCAGAAACGAAACTCTTGTGCGTTAAGTATCAATGCTTTATATTACAATATATTACACTTAAACATGTTTTTGTGTGGGGAATAGGGAATAACCATATAAAAGAAATCACATAAAAAATATCTTTAAACTTTATAGTATCTAAAAAATACTCAGTTTACTGCCTAATAAATAAATATGCTATAAATAAGGGCCGCATAAAATTAGAGTCACATAGAAAATACCTAAATGAAAACTTCTCCATATAGCTAAAAATTAGTATTCTGAATAAATACAAACAATGCATAAATATTAAAAATGATTTTTGTGATAACTTTTATGCAGTCTCTATCTGGTGCACAAAAGTAGATTTGAATGCACTAGATCAGCAATTCTCAACATGTATACTAAAAGAATATTTTAATAATCATATAAGGTTAATAGTTAATATGTCGTCAGCATGAAAATTTCTATTTATCATTTGCCTTCATCACTTTTGTCCCTATATGAGAGTTTCAAGGGTATTACTCATTTGTACCTGCCAACAGGAGTCATGCTTTCTTTCTACACTATGAGTTTTGCTTTCAAGTCGACGAGCATACCTTGAAAATATACTTTTGTGAGAGCGTTGTAAAATTTTCTTCTCTGCTTCTAGTACTAACAAAAGGTGTTTAATTTCTCTGTCTTAAAGTAAAACTCTTGATTTTTGTTATCTAAGTAGGTAAAACTTCAGAAAATAGTAGTAAAGGGAAATAAAAAAATCCTCTTTAATAAAAGTTGTAACTCATTAAATCCAAAAATAATATACCACCGAACGTCGCTGAGTCAATAACATAATGAGGTTATAATAATTTTAATATAGAGGACTACTTAAAAAAGAACCACTATACATAAATATGTAATTGCTTTACTCAATGGTTTTACTGCTTTTAATAGTATTTGTATTTACCTTAACGGTTTCTTCATATTTTCAAATTTATTTTTCCTGTATTTTTATTTTTATATTATTTTTTAGTGTCACAAACATTTCTAACTTGTTTTAGTGTACAGTCAATTAAAATGGTTGATAAACACTGTACTGGATGATGCAATATTTTCTAATAATAATGATGTTATCATTAATTTTTAATCATTATAAGTATGCAGTGGAATTTTTCTTATATAAAAAACAGACAGCCGCATAAAAATTACTGTATAGAATCAGGTTTTTGTATTATCAGTAGAAAAATCTTACTTAGTAGTATTATTGCTAAAACTTTATTTCACTTCAAAAAAATTTTTTTAATGCATCAGTGTAACTAACAGAATAATTGGCTCTAAAATCCTAGGTTCAAATATCGTTTCTGACTTGGATTACCATAGCCGGGCGAAATCAGTTTTAACCAGTTTGTCTATGTCCAATTAGCCACCTTTGAGAAAAACTGTAATTCTAGTCTTCCAAGCCATACCAGAACTGATCTTAATATTAACTTTACGCTATTTATTTGTTCTTGGAAATGCTTGATTACGATACCGAAAACATGAAGATCATCTTGTTATTGGAATAAAAAATAAAAGTTGCTATCCTGCAGCAAAAATTTAATCGTAGCATTCCAAGCCAATGTTGACCAGCTAGTAACATCACTCATTAACTTTACGCTAATTAGCTGCTCTCCCAAATGTTTGCCGAAAACCTAAAGATCATCTCGTTTTTGAATATGAATTAAGAATCGACCTCGTGCAATAAAAATTTGATCGTAGCTTTTCAAGCAAAAATGACCATTAAGTAACATTACTCGGTAATTCCACGCTAATTACTGTTCTTGCAAATACTTGGTTATGTTACCGAAAACCAGAAGTTCCTCTTATTTTTAGACTAACTCTCGTGCAGCAGATATTTAATCAAGTTAAAATTCTTTAGCCCTTAGGATTAAGAGTTAAAAATTGGAGAAGTCTGAGAATGACATTGAAACAGAGTAGGAGGGGGATTAATATGTTCACCGTACGTATTAAAATGTGGTAAGTTACTTGTATGTTATATTTGTAATTTGTGTTGTATAAGAAAGATTTTTGACATTCTTTCCTTGCAAAGATCGGTGCACAGAAGGGAGTAATGCATACGTCCATACCGAGACGAGCGAAGAGAATATATGAATCCTTTTGAAACCTGATATTAGGTTAAATTAAAATGTTGAAATTAAACTTCATGCTTAAACAGTTCCTAACAATGTACTTATGAGTACTTTAAAAATCAATGTACTTTAAAAATCATAACTATTTTGTATAACTTCTACTACTTTTTATACGCAATTCTAAATGTAGCCGAGTTGAGTGTATGAATATGTCTTTATTATTATTTTAAAGATAATCCCACTATGCATCTGAATTGATTCGATTAGATGAATTTGTATTATCAAATGGAGCAGAAAATACTTGTATTTTATGAATAATAAAAAAGAAATAATAATTTTCAATTTAGTAAAGCTTAAAAATGATATCTAAATACAACAGACTTTAATATCGAATTATAATTGAATAATCATTGAATGCAAATTTAGAAAAAAAATCTTCAAATGAAACACTAATTCAGTTGAATACCCAATGCTGTAAGATATTTTGTTTATTTTAATTAAGATTTAAAAATATACTTTTGCAGATGAATCTGAGAAATGTCATATTCAAAATTAATTCCAAAAATTTAATTTCGTTTTATATATGGTCCACGTAAATTCTCAATAATTTAAAGCTATTCAAAATACCACAATTTTATATTTTCAAATATCATATTCATTATCTCTTAGTATTCAATTAACTTTCCCTGTTTTATTTTCTCATTTTCAAGTAAACACATACTATTAATTTTCACGTCTAAACTAACATAATATTTAATTTTCAAAGTCAACTTTAGAGAATCCCAAGACTTTAAACAATCTCAGTCTTACCCCTTTTCTTTTTAGGAGATTGATGATCAATTTCTTTCTTTTTCGGTTAACTTTGGTATACTTAATTTCCTTCTGGTTGACAATAAGCAGTATTCAGCTCATGTTTTACTTAACTCTTAAGTATAAGCCTCTTAACTTGAGTGTTCGTAACATCATGACGCATATTATCTCCTATTTTCGTACTTCGACTCTTTATATCTCAAAGATGCCTTAGAAAAAATGACTTTGTTAAATATTCAGCTAATGAAATTATTTCTTACATTTCATGTTGTTTTAAGTTTTTAAGAGCTATACAGTAGTTAATTTAAATTCTTAAAATATTTTTGCTATTCTGTTTGAAAAGTTAATATTTCTTAGTCATTTCTCATTTTTCACTAATAGAAATTAGTCTCTGTATAAGTTTAATCATTCACTGCAAATTAATATTTAATTTTTATAGATGATATACCTAGATAATGCTATTTATTGCATACAAGGTTTTAAATTAATTTAAAAGTATTAGTTATTCAATTTATGTCATTTTGATCCCTAGATTTAATTTAATATAGATGCTTCTACTTTCAGCTATTTTAAAAGAAAAATGTATTTCAATCCCATTTTTTCTAGTTCATATTAAGTTTTTATTCCGTGATTTCATATTGAATAGCATCAGACTCTCTGAACAAATATTCATAATATTATACAAACTTATGTGCATACAAAAAGCTAAAGCAGTTTAAAATTCAATTATTGCAGCAGACCAATTTGAAATTGAGAAAATACTTCTGTTCTACTGCTGGAGTTCAGTTATACTTGTCTCAACACTGTTATGTAAATAAAAATGATTAGCTGTTCAAAATTTTAAGTTCACTGTTTCGAAATTCCGTATAACTGTTTCTCTTTCATTTGTGTGTTTACAAACAAATTACCTAAAAGCCTCTAAAAACATTGCGTAAATACAGCATATATAGTTAAAGTCTCAGTGATAGATACCTAAATAACAGTAGAAAGTAATTGTTGATCTAAATAAATTAAGTTGTATAACATTTTATTCAGGCTTTGTTAGCAAAGCCTGCAAGATAAACAAACAAAACGAAGTGAAACAAAAGCAGAAAAAGAATTTCGAGGATTAAATTTCAACTATTAGATAATACTTACATACTCGCACTAAACGATAAAAAAAGCAATAAAAACATTGCTATTCAAAATACGAAAAGTAATAAAAACATTGCTATTAAAAATACGAAAAACGCATCAGTGAAGGAATAAGTGAGATTGACCGAATCAAAGTCATAGTATAAAAGATGTATATTTTGCTACTAAAAATATTTACTCCTCAGTATTAATAAACACTCTTATATTTACACTTAAAATGTTGGTAAGTTTATCTTTAGTAACAGAAACTTTGTATGTTTACGAACAAACGTACACAAATTATAAGGAATGACTCTTATCTTAATTAAAGCTGAATTTAGTTAAATAAATAAAAACATATTATATGTCTAATTCTTGATATATAATGTATATATATATATATATATATATATATATATATATATATATATATATATATATATATATATATATATATATATATATATATATATATATATATATATATATACATACATATATGTGTTAATAACAGATCAAAGATGAGACTAAAATAATGTTTAAATAAGTATCTAAATATAATAATTCAAAATTATCTGTGTTACATAAATTTAAAATTTCAAAATTACATTTTCTATAGTAAATTGGGACGCATAAATGTTATTGTTAGTTTATAATTTCTTTTCATATAAAACCTTCTATTAATGGTGCAATTTTATATTTCGTCGTGTTTGGTGTACAGAATTGTATTTGAAACTGTGTTCTGCTTTGTAACTGTCCTATTCACAAATTATCTGATGTAAATGACTCACTACAAGAGAATGTGAAACCATATGTCACAGGATATGGTTGAGGAATTAAACTCCGGAAAAGGTTTGGAGTGTAACCGACCTAAGTATTTTGCAAAAGGGAATATGTTGTATAAAACAAAGTTCTGTTTGGAGTTACCAGTAACTATTTGTGTTTAAAAAGCTAATAGATAGCACTTCAATCTATTCAGCAAATCAAATATAGTTGTTTAATTTATTTCGTTTTTTTATAAAATTAACAAAATTAAAAATCATTTTATAAAGTATATCATTTAGAATATGTAAAGTAAATTGAACTAACAGCCATCGCATATTTAAAAAAACAAGGAACAGATACTACAAGTAAATTGTGACATTATTTTCAAGTATTACAGAGAGCATAATTTTTCATGCACCCGAATATTAAATAAAATGTTTTAAAGTGTAGGTTCCGTGTACTGATTTTTTTCCCCAGAAGTACATATGAACCGTTTTCTTTGAAAATGGTGTAAGTGTATTTTATTTTATATGGATATATTTAAGGTTTTGTGCTTGAATAAATTTAAAAATATGGATATATATTATTACCTTAGTTTTATATTTTTACATAAATCTAGTAATTTCATATAACATTTATTTTTATATAAAGTTCATACTAAATTGTATTCATTTTTATCATTAACTAATATTTTTACAAATCGGACTTACACCGCTTTCAATGAAAACGGATCATATAGTAGTTTAAGTGTAAACTTAAGAGCAAGTTCAACAAATTTTGTTTTGACTACTTTAAATATATTTAACCATATGTTTTGTTAACCAACTTTTTAACTTAGCTTAGTGTTGCATTAATTATATAAACAGACTAATTAATAACATTTATTTTGATATTTTTAAAAAAAGATTCTATTTTATATTTATAATAATCGTAAAATACCTTGCACATTTGCAGATTTCTACTGTGTATACTTGCTATTCATCTTAAAATTGTTCCATCTCGTAACAGTAATAACAGGCATAGCACGTGTCATTACGTTTTCTGGTTTATAACATCGTTTATTCTATAATATAAAAAGAAAATTAAAATCTAAATGAGATGTAAATACCTCAAATACTGTATTTTTTCAATTTCCCATCATTTCTTCTTTTATCTCCCTTTACTTTTTCCTGGTGTTGTTTAAAATTTAGACGAATGTAGTGTTTCTTTCTACACACAGACAATATAGAATTAAAACCGATTTCATTTGTAATGATGTCATTATGGCATTTGAGTCTTACGTATATCTGTTAACTATTATTCGTTATATCATTAAGTTAGGCATTTACTTTATGGATTTTTTCAGAATTGTACAGAAATATGTAAATTTTCATACATACAGAATCAAAAAAAATTTTTGAAAAAATTTTAGAAATTTTAAAAGTATGGGAATATTTTATATAAAAAATTAAGTTAACAGAATATTATTTTCTGTCAACAATAGAATGATAAATTAAAATTTGTACATCTTCTATGTAAATGATACAATTAACAACATTTACATAGAAGACATACATACAATTAACTATTAAACAGAAAAACTTTTTGATTGTCTCTGATCGCTGTATCAAATTTTCTCAGAGAATGCTCTTTCATTATTCAGTATTTAGACATTTGCTGTTTGAGTTCTTTGGAATAGTTGATACTCTTGCTGTGCCAAAAATGGTATGTGACAATTAAACCAGAAATACGAATAAAAGTTTGGAGAATTTTGTTATACAATCCATTAACTCCATCGGTAAAGAAGGAATAAAACAAGATTCAAAGAAGAAAACCTATAGAAAAAGGTCACTGAACGTTGTTGTCACAACACAGTAACTAATGATAGGGATGTTCTAAAATTTCCGAGTACTCTGTGTTTGAAAAAAAATACTGATTATTTTAGACAAAGGAAAAGCGACTACTTACGATATAGTTCTAGACTTTGGTAATTAAAAATGTAGGATATATATAAATTTTGTTACAAACATATTAAAATGTATTTTAGACAAGGATAGAAATGCATATACACATGTTCTAGAATAGATGTGAGTAGCTCAGAAGTCAATGCGTTTAAGTTCTTTCTTTATGTTTTTAGATCTTTGTAATTTTTAATGAAATAAATAAAAGCTTTTTAGCTATTAAAGGGTTTACAGCTTTAAAAATAATAAATTTTGTTTATTGTCCAAATTTTAAATAAGGAAAATATTTTTATTGTATTAAAAATCATTAATATTTCAAACTTTTTTCTCTACTTAACTTCAATGCTTTCTGAGTGATTCATATAACACGATACTTATACAATCCGAAAAGGAAATGTAGGATGTAGTTTAGTTCTTTTTATTTTGTAAATTTAATTATTCTCAATAGAATATGAAGAAATTATTAAAGATTAAGAAGTAATATATTAAGTAAGAAACCCGAGAAATTTAATCGGACTAAAAATTTTGGCTTCTCTAGTCTTCTAAATACTCTATCTAATGTCACCTTTATATATTGAATCTTCAAAATATAGGTAGAATTGTATCATTAAAACACAGCTAACACGTTTAATACAATGCATGCTAAATACACTGTTGATTCAGAGAGTCGCTTAAGCTAATAATGTCATGCCAAAATTATAAATGGGATAATTTATAAAACCCGCAATGCTCTGTTTAGAACTCCTCATAAATTCAGATACTGCCTCGTAATGAAAGACTTTATTCCGGGTCATGGAAATACTAGATTACTTTACTAATTTTAATGACTTCTGTTACTTCTAAAATCCGTCAAATACAAGATTATAAATTTATTATAGAAAACCTTGAAATCTTCAGTAATGTTTAATGTCTAATGTCCAGAAGAACAGTCTGTACTAAATATTGAAAGCGATACACAAGTAATTCTTCTCAAATCTTGTCAAATCTGTGTTTATTCTGAAGTCAGATTCGATATATTTCCCAGAATCCCAAAAATTTCTAATAGATGAATTTTAAGAGAAAATTTAAAGAAAAATATTATAAAATAAATGATTTATAGAGAATAGTTACAAATTGATATTCCTATATAACTGTACATCTCTAAAAACTGTTTTCATAAAAGATTTATTGCAAAATCTGTATTAATCTTGTTTAAGTATAACCCTATCTCCTTTTATAACCCCTGGCGAAATATTACATACAGGAAATTGCGTATAACAAACAAAATAGTTTTTTTCGAAGATTAACTACTTAAAAGGCTCTTGGGTTAGTATTTAATCAAACGCTGAGGAATGAAAGACGTGTTTCGTAATAGAAATAATTAGATTGTTTACTCATAATTAATGTTTTGACATCAGATATACAATAATAAAGAATGTTAGTTGTACAGCTTTTATAAAAAGATGTGATTAAATCAGCAGAAAAAAGTAAATGTAATAGGTAAACAAAAAAAAATATCTAAATTTAGATATAAAAAATGTAAAAGACTAAAATTATACTGCATTAGCCTTTAAGAAATTAATTCTCATTTGTTAAAAGAAAGAGGTTTATGAAGTTTTGAAGTTATAATTTAATTTATGTTACACATAGTTCTCTTTACTTTAAAACAAAATTAGTAAAATTTTGAGATTCTAATTAAACATAACTCAAATTAATTTAGGCATTTTATGATTTATGACATAAAATGTTATAAAAATTTAGATACTAGATTCTATGCATATATTTCAATGCTAGGGCACTATTATCTTTTATTGTAGAATTTTTTCAACCTTTTAAGCAGTGACCTTTACAATGCCAAGGGTTTGTTGACCATTTAATTATGGAAGCACTCTACAAGTGATCAACTTTACTTCCTATAAGGAGGCAGCACAAAAACATTCAAGCCTAACTCGAGATTGGACCCAAGCAGCGGATGTATGGCTCGATTCTATATGTAAAAATTACTATTTATCAACCCTCGGTAGTTCCACCAGCAAATGCAGCTATCTTGTAACTGAAAGGCTGTGGTTTCTCGGCTCGAATAGGTGTAAGATCCGCCATGTTCGTTAGGGGTGACTGGGGTCCGTAAAATATGTTCGTGGTCAAAATAGCTTCCAATTTCTGAAATGGTACCTTTGTGTATGGAAGACCAAACCTGGGGTCTTCTGCTTGGTTCCTACTTCTAAATTATGATGAACCAGAGCCACAATATTACTCACGTCCGTGGTATTCCTTAAGAGTGGTAATAAATGAGTAACAGCTTAGCAACTGTAAAGATATATATCTCTACTGTCAGCTGCATTGAAAAAAATATTACTATTTATCGGTGGTGGTGACCATATGCTTATTAGTTGATGCAGATGATCTTCCCCAGAATTCCAACTAAATTATCCTTTTCCATGTTTAATTTTAGTTTCACTATTAATTTCTGCTGACACAGTTGAGTAATGTCTACAAAATTCAATTGTTTGGAGTAATAATGTTTACCTATAAATTTTCGATTGCAACTTTTCAAGAAATTTGGAAATAATTAGGATTTTAATAATTTTCCTTAGTCTTTAAAACAAGCTATCTTTCAATTTAATTTCCAACTTTCTCATGTTTATTTTTACTTTCAAAATGTACAAATACTCATGAGACCCATATATATAATTTACAGAACAGGACTCTATTTTTACCATTTAAAAAGTCTATACCTTTGATTTTAGTTAATACATATTTTTTATATTAGTACTCTCAGAGTTTTAAGGAAATTGGCCAATTAAACAAATGAGGTCCGCAATCATGCATAAGGTTTCCCTCAAGCAGTTACAAGTGGGAAACACCTGGACGAGTCATTTAGCCAGCTTGGAGTAGGTACTTAACAATTTTGAGGGGGCAGAGACGTAATCCTGGGTTTCGTTTCCATATTTAAAGGTATTTTCAGAACTACTCCCATTAACTCATCGTTCTCTAAAATGGTATTCCAAGATCTAACATGAAATTTGAAATCTTTGTGAGTAAAACATTTTTACCTAAGAAAAAGAACCTTGAACATCGAAATAAAACATTAAATAAATTGTTATACAATAAAAAAAAAACCTGAAGTCAAACAGATCTTAAAGTTATTGAAGGAAACTCATTAGAGCATAAAAAGCGAACTGTTGTCTCTGGGAATTACTAGCGTCACCGAAGGCGCGGTTACAGTCGCCACAGTGACAGGGACAACGGGTTCTGGTTTATGCAAACCACATTTCTAAATTATTCATCATGGCATCTTCTTGAAATTAAGATTCTTCTTTTAAGAATAAGGAAGCTATGACAAATTCAACATAATTCAATCGGGTACTACGTTTCAGAACCCGAATTAGTGGTCTTAATTCCTGATGCTGGCATGGGTCTTCATAATGATCTTTAAGCTATAAATTATGGCATAACTGATCTCGTGAAGCAAACAAATTTACTGTAGTGCCTCAGAGCAAAATAAACCGAGAAAACAACTTCTTTTAACGTAAAATACTTAAAATATTACTTTTTTTACATTAAATTATTTATTATTATAAACATTTTATTGTATATATATTAACAGTTATAAGTCTAAATATAAAGTAAAACTATATTCTACATTGAATATTTTAATAACGGAATGAATCACAATTATTGATTGTATTTTAAGCATAATGATATTTAAATGTTTTTAGACAGTCATATTTATTTAACTGGAAATCCAATAAGCATGTTAATTTTCTATTGAGTTTGAACAAGATATCTATCCTTAAAGTAAATTTTCACAAAGAAAATACATTTATGTTATAGTGTTCGTTATTCATACTAAAAATATAATATTTAGTCAATCGATCATTTATTCAAGAATCAGTAGCAGAAAACCATTTCTTAGAAAACTGTAAAGAATAGGTTACCTTGGTAACATAGCTTCGTTAGGTGGGTATAGGAGGTTTTTATATAGTGCTCTTCTAATATGATTTTTTTCGTTCAAGCTTAAGTTCATCCCAATTTGGAATTTTATTAAAGTGCTTTTAATTTTGTCGTTTTTCTGACAAAAAATATTTAAAATGTTCCCAAAATGCTTCATGTTTTCTAAAGATATTAGTTTTTATTAATAATTTTCCTGCTATATAATACTGATCATTGTTACACCGAATAAAACAAAGGAAAATTGAGATTTTTTTCATCGAACAAATTTTCATTTCTGTTAAGTACAATTCGTTGTGTAAAAAATTAGTATTAAAGTAAATGTTTTATTTTTCTGGTCAATTGAAATTTATCCTAATTTTTATTCACATATAAATAAATATTTTGGATTAAAAAACAATTTATAGATTATCTCGTAAGATTTTTAAATGAAGTTTATTTTCTTAAAACCAGCTTGCCTTATTATAAGTTGAAACCTCCGTTCCATCCAATGGTTACATCTTGCTTAAACCTACATTGAACAATTATTTGCTTTAATTAACTTTTATTAGATGATGTATATATTGTTCTCAAATGTAAAGCATATTCAAAGATACGCTTCATAATGTAAATTTTCATTATACCATCTTCTATAATAAGTTACTTGTATTTGTGATTCAATGACTTCATTTTTTGTTTTTTAAACATATTAATCTTTTACTTCATGCACGCATTGATCTTAAAATCTTATTTTATGGTTCTACCTAATTTCATTTGCAGTATTTAACTTAATTTATAAAATTTTCTTCGAAATAACTTTGCAAATGATAACATCTATATCTGAAAATTTCTGATTTATTAATTTTCTTCAAGATAGAATTGAATATTTTAATCAATTTAATATAAAAATGAAGGGGACTTAGTTTAAGAGTTTGAAAAAACTCATAAGTTTATGTTTTTTTAAATTGTAATATACTCTAGATAATCTACTAAATGAACTTATATACATAAATTTGAATATTTCATTATCATCTAGAAAACAGCTTGTTTAGCGAAGGGAAACCAGTTTTATTTTCATTTTGAAATTATCAAATACAGCTTTTTATAAGGTGTATATTGTTTACTTTTTTTATTAAAATGATTGAATATAGCATCTCCTATTTTAATGTAGAAAAATAAGATTATGCACTTCTTTTAAAGATTACTTTAAAAATAAAGTTTATATTTCTTGGAATAACAATAATAATTTTAATACTTCGAAAAAGAAATTATGCTTTTCATACAAAATATGCGAGGCGTAAATGTTTTAATTGAAATATTGCACCACAGGCATTTTGTTTCAGCTTTAAGTGGCAGAAGTATATTAAAAACATCGAGAAAAAATTTATGAACGGAATAAAATTAATGTAGTTTCTATAATGTAGTTTCTTCCTGAAGTGTTTTTGTTGGGGATATTCCTTTAGATAATTGTAAAATTCTGAAAATTACTTAAAGTACCAGAATTTATTCATAGTTCTGAAACGATAATTTAAACTATTTCAATAAAACCAAATGTGAACGTAGTAATTATTAGAAATATTTAATTTTAAAATACTTTAGACATAAATGCAAATTATTAATAGAGAAGGATATTATTATTTGAATTTCAAATAATAGTTAAATACGTTTAAAAGGTTCTAGGGGAATTATAAAATCCAAATATTGCATAACTTTCAAGACCTGCTTGAATATTGATCGTGTACATACATTTATCAAATAAGAAATTCTACAAATATGCATTTGAGTACATGAAAACTTTTGAATCCCTCTTAAACTTTAATTTTCTCAACTAGTTTGGCTGATAAAATATGCATTTCTTTTATATATATATATAGTGGTTTTAAATCTTTAGACATTACCAGGCTTTTTTCATCGTATTTTACAAGTTTCAAGACTTATAAATCTTTTAAATTATGATATTGTGCTTATTTTACATTATTAAAATATAGAATAAAGGTCATTTTTAATATCTAGATTAATTAGATAATCGAATAAATGATAGTCGTTAAACACTTTAAAACTGATAAGCGAAGAGATTTTCAAAGCTAAGAAGTTGCACTTCATATTTCTTGATGCGTAAAATTATCTTAGATAAAGAAAAATTATTGTATATATCAATAAGATTTTTTTTATCTGATAAATTAAATATATGTTTGTTAATGCATCTCGAGTGCAAAATTCACAATATTTTCCATACGAATGGAATAAAACAATGAATTGAAAGAAATATTCGTAACATAGGAAAAATAGTCTGTTTGTATTATACTTAAAGAGTGATAGTACAAAACATTTTCAATTATACATCAGCAAAATTTAAAAAATCTTTCTAATATAACATCACACATTTATGTTTATTATAGTTACCATTTTTAGAATAAAATTATTGAAATAGAAATAGTTCCTTTGATGTCATCAAAGGTGCTAAATTTCAAACAAACACTTTATGCAAGTCGGGAAAAGACGTAAATTTTTAACCATGAAGCTGAATCTTTGATGATTCGTGTTCTACGCATTGATGCTTTACACCTTCATGCTGAGTATTATTAAATAGAAAAGAACAGTTAAATCTAAGTTGAAAATTCTCTACAAGCTCTATTTAACTTGCTTAACCACTAGGAAAGTTTCTGATTCCTTTCATCAAATTTTTAAAATTTAACTACCAGTAATTATTTAATCTTCACTGAAATGAACTTGTACTACTTTTAAGGGAATGTTGGCGTAATTTAATTTAATGTATAATAAATAAAGTTTTGAGATTTGTTACATAACTGTAGTATCATCTCATTCCAGGTTCTGAGTTGTGCAGACTAAAAACTGCAAAAGATGTGGTAAGTTTTTACACTGACTAAAAAATCTTTTACTCAAATGTGAATATTAAAATCTTGTGAATATTGAGCTTCTTTTTTAAATTAATAATCTTCATAAAATGATATTTAATATTGTTTAAAATAAGAAAAGAAAATTTGGCAAAAGTAAAGATAATGTAACTATGGTTTTGTAAAATAAATCATAGCTTTATATATATATATATATATATATATATATATATATATATATATATATATATATATATATATATATATATATATATATATATATATATATATATATATATATATATATATATATATATATATATATATATATATATATATATATATATATATATATATATATATATATATATATATGTATATATATATATGTATATATATATATATATATGTATATATATATATATATATATATATATATATATATATATATATATATATGTATATATATATGTATATATATATATATATATATATATATATATATATATATATATATATATATATATATATATATATATATATATATATATATATATATATATATATATATATATATATATATATATATATATGTATATATATATGTGTATATGTATATATATATATATATATATATATATATATATATATATATATATATAGGCTATTACAATGGTTTTCATTTAAAAATTCAGATGTATTTGTGACCCTTAAAATAAAAAAAAATATTTTTATTAAAAAAGTTAACAGATCAGTTGTTTCTTTTCTTGTAATAAAAAAGAGATTAGTTTGTTAAAGATTGAATTTTAATCATTGTAGAAGTATAATAATTGTACCATTCACTGTTCAACACCTTTTGTTAGTGTGAACAGTAAACTTAATGTATTAAAAATTTACTTTATAACTGTCAGGAGAAATACAGTGTACTACACACAATATTAACTCTAGTGGTTGCATCACATATACTAACTCTAGTGGTTGCATCACATATAGAAACAGAGAACATCAATTATACGAAAATTCTATAACCCGAAAAGCTTCACATAACATTTTCCCAAATTGAGAACACCTTGAACATTGAGTCAACTGCTGCACAAGCAATTATTCATGATTGTTTTCGTGTCGTTGTATTAATCTCGATGTATTCCTCATATTCGCCAGAACTGAAGACAGACTAGAGTATATTTATCATATTTGAGTTACCTTGTTGTTTATAGCAACTTAGCCCGAAATACTAAATTTGTCGTTAAAATACAAAAATAAAATATTGCTATACGGTATACTTATTTGAAAGAAAAAAAATCTAGGGGCAAAAGTACGCTGGTTAAATAGAAATAAATTGTAGTCAATGTGTTTTAAACACCAAAATACAGTTTTTTTATTAAACCCGGGAATAAAATAACAACTTAATCTGAGTTTTATACAATTTACCAAAAACAATTAAAAAATAAGTTAAAAATGTGAAATTCTTTTAATTGTTAAATCCTTTTCCATTGATAAAAATATCGTAAACATTTGCTTGATAAAAAAGGAGGCATTTACCCTATCCCTTTATATTTTTCCAATTTATGTCTTAACATCTATCAGAAAGCTATCACGCAAAAATTGAACAGTATATAATTATAACTCAGAGACATGAGCATCAAGCTGATAACTAATGTTTTAAAACATGAACCCGAGTTGAAGACAATAAAGCAACTAGTGTGGTGATGTTTAAATTCACAGTCTATTAATCTAAATGTATTTCGGTTGACATCAGAATTTTCTTTGAACAATTTTATTTGCTTGTTTCAACTTCAAAAATAATATGCTCCTCATACCACGAGATTTTAAACATTTTTGTTAAAATACACACCTGATATTTATCAATAGAATAATATAACATTAAGTACAGAGATTGACCAGATTGGACCATAGAGCTCTGTCATGAGTTTCATAATGTGTTCAGTGGCTACTGGTTTTATGTATAATTTTTCTGAAAAATGATTAATAATTATCTCTTCATATAAAAAAATGACTGTATATATTAATCCCCAAAATCTTATTTTGCTTAAATGTACAATATATTTAACCTATTCATGTTCTAAGAAGATTACAAAAATTTTGACTTGAATAACGTTTTATATTTGACTTGCACGTATTCTCAAATCATTAAGTTTTTATAATGTTGAACATCAATCCTTCTTTATTTAACTCTTTGTACCCACAAATTCTCGAATAAAAAATATTTTCTCAAATGTTAAAATACATTATTCAAAACATGTAAAAATAATAAAAATATTCAATATGTGAAAATAAAATCAATATTGCTTATTGGCAAAAAAATGTTGTCTACAATCAAAAAATACATGCAACGTGTAAATATTGTTAATTATTTTACACAAACATCTTCTTTTGATTAAACACTGGAATCTATCTTTTTTAGAAATCTATTTATCGTATCTTTACGTTTTCAATCTACTGTTTGATCACTAATAATTAGATGTCTCTGATTAAACAATGAATGAAACTTTAATATAAATATTTAAATTAAGTATCGTCATATGGTACGATTGTACGAGCAAATGGTGTTAATTACAGTGCTACAAAATAGCAGCAATCCTTAAAACGATCTTTTAAAGCTTAAAGTCTATATGACATCAATTTTTATATCGACTGCAGATCTTCAATATGATATAAAGGTTTAAAGTGATTCTAAAGGAATTTTAAAAAACTATTAATTGTCAAGGCAATATTTGAATACAAATGAGTAACATTAAAGTAATAAAAGAGGATAAAACCCATTTTTCTAAGCAACATATGCTTTTATATTTGACGTAATATATAAAATACTAAATATAATAAATATTTTAAAATTAATTTTGCAACTTACTTGTATTAGGTTTATTTAAATCATACGAAGAACTCTGCTGCACTACTTTCTGTTAGCCCAAATAAATATAAGAGTATTTGAGAACTATATTCAATATTTTAACAACGTTTAAAATATACATTGGTTAATTAAACTTGTGTAAATACACCTTCATATAAGCAAAAATCTTGCAAGAAGCATTTTTATCTTAAAATAATCGCGATGTTAATAAATTTACGCATATTCTAAAAAATACAGTTTTTTATGCAAAGTAAATTTTGAATTATCCGTCTTTGATTAATTATAGTTTTAAAAATTAAATGCTTGATAAAGACATTAAATTCTAAAGTAAACTTTACGAAGCAAACGTTTTTTCTTCCTGAATAAGCAGTTATTGCTATCCCCTTATGGAAACATTAAAACGAAGTTTTTGAAAATATAAAATAGTTTAGATTCATAAATATGCCTCAGTTAATATTATTTTTGGAAATTCCTTCATTCGTGTGATACATATTTACGGAATATAACATTCCTGAAAAATATCGATTTCTAAAATTATCTTCATTTTCGGTTAACACCATATTTATTTCAATAGGAAATAAGCATTTAAGTTAAAACTTTTATCGCAAATGTGTGAACATATTTATAGTTAGATTTTGAAATTAGGCTTAAACCTGTTTTAGTCTTTATTCTTAAAATTATTCCTAATATATGCTGCACGAAAGAATTTTGTTTGAAAGCTGCCAATGCATATTTAGATGACACGGAACAAATTCTTTCTTTCTTAGGCTTAAACGTGTTTTACTATTTATTCTTTAAATCATTCCTAATATATGCTGCATGAAAGGATTTTGTTTGAAAGCTGCCAATGCATATTTACATGACATGGAACAAATTCTTTCTTTCTTAGGCGTAAACCTGTTTTACTTTTTATTCTTTAAATCATTCCTAATATAGTCTACACGAAAGAATTTTGTTTGAAAGCTGCCAATACATATTTAGATGACACTGAAAAAATTCTTTCTTTCTTAGGCTTAAACTTGTTTTACTCTTCATTCTTAAAATTATTCCTAATATAGGCTACACGAAAGAATTTTGTTTGAAAGCTGCCAATGCATATTTAGATGAAACGGAAAAAAATCTTTCTTTCTTAGGCTTAAACCTGCTTTACTCTTTATACTGCTTTATTCTTTAAATCATTCCTAATATATGCTGCATGAAAGAATTTTGTTTGAAAGCTGCCAATGCATATTTACATGACACGGAACAAATTCTTTCTTTCTTAGGCGTAAACCTGTTTTACTCTTTATTCTTTAAATCATTCCTAATATAGTCTACACGAAAGAATTTTGTTTGAAAGCTGCCAATGCATATTTAGATGACACGGAACAAATTCTTTCTTTCTTATGTTTAAACCTGTTTCACTCATTATTCATAATATATGCTGCACGAAAGAATTTTGTTTGAAAGCTGCCATTGCATATTTAGATGACACGGAACAATTTCTTTCTTTAGGAAAATTTTGATGGCAAATAAAAATCTATCTACAAAATGTTTAAGTACACACCATTTTAAACTTATAGTATAACTAATAAAAATGGTGTTGCTAAGGATCCTGAATAACAAACATAAACTACTGTTCAAACAAAAAGAAATGTTTGCTCATTCTCAAAATGAGGTTTAACTTTATTAGTAGAAAAGTATTTGCATCTAGAATTGAAAACAGTTTTCAAATGGAGCTAACACTGTGGAAGTAATTTAATATTAACAAGGCAGGTTTCATTATTTAGCTCACATATATGAGTTTAATATTTGCAATCATTTATTTAATTATATTGGGATACTACCTTTTTGTATATTAGGGTAATTTGTTAAAAATACCTAGCTATTAAATTTCCTAGCTATTAGGCGACAAAATTTGTCATATCTGACAGTAAATTATAGTATGTTGTCTGTTTGTGTTATGTTGATTTTATCATCTTGTAATCTTGCATCCCCCAGTGAAAACTATTCACAGAAGTAAAAAAAAATATTTTAATCCCTGAAGAGTAAAGCTTTAAAATAATAAAACATGTAATAATTTTCTGTAAGATACTTAAGTACTCAAAAGGTGTTATGACATGAATGCAGACAAAAATAACAATTTAAATAATTTAAGCAGGTATTCTTAAAAAGAATTAAGCAATTGAGTAACCTGAAAAATATTTTAGATTAAAATTGCATTTGTAATATTTTAGTTTTTTCTTAAATATTCTTCCACGTATTTTAAAATTTGATATTTTTCTCACAAAATACGAATTCATTAAAAGCTAAACATATTTTTTTTCTAGAATAATAAAATAAATTTTGTGTCAGCAAAAGGAATAAAAAAAAACGAAAGGTGCATTCTCTCAAATGGTTCTTGTGACAAAAGACAATTTTTTTTGTCGAATATTTAAATTGGGAACAAAATTCTATGTCTCTGAAGAAATTGAAAATCTGAACAGTTTTGCTCAGGGTCCTATATTTATTCTACTTGTCATTTTCCGAATTCTGGGTCCCTTTGTCAGAAAATCGTTTATAATTTTTAGAGAAATCATGCATTTTCGGAAATATAAAGCATCTTCCATTACTTTCAAAAACACAAGACCAAAATGCAACTATAATGATGCTTACAATAATGCAATCATCATGCAATAATTCAAATAGTTGTTTGTAGTCGTTGCTATAACAACGATTACCCACCCCCTTTAAGTGTGTTTTATACTCATTTAAGGATAATAGGTAATAAAATTATTTTAGAATTTTAAATATGTATTGTAGTCTTTCATGGATTAATACATTTCTCTTGAAAATATCTTAAATAATCCTGAACACAGAAGTAAATTTATAAATAAGGTGACATGAGTGTAAATTTTCGTAAAATGGATTATTTTGCTGTCTTCTAAGATTTAATGCCAAACTAATTTTGAAATAAAATAGAAATTGATCTTTTCAAAAGACTGCAAACAATATTTTTTATCGAAGAGTTAAATACAATATCATATATAGTACAATTTATTTATAAATATTTATCTCTAATTGTTTCATACAAATTTCAAGTATAATAACCGCTGTGACCTTTATGTATACTTGGGCATCGACTAATCTTATAGGTGTGATAATTGATGCTTAATTAAATTTAAGACATATAGTACTGTTCAATTGTATTCTAATATGATTGATGTTATATTGAATTCTTTCAGTCTGAGTTATTTGAAAATACATTATATAAACTCAACTTTGATTTTTATAATAATATTTACAATATAATACAAATAGTTCATTAAAAGGATTAGGATAAAATTTCTGAGGTAAAATATTTTATTATTAAATGAAATTGTTTTCTTACGCTTATAAAACTTTTATTTGTTTAGAAAATCTAATAATAAAAAAGAAATTATTTTGGTATGCATTTCAAAAGCAAAATATATTAACACACATACACACATATATGTGTGTATATATATGACAGAATTTTGGCAAAATCTGCTAGCATAATTCGAAGAAATGCAACTTAATATAGTTTTCACAAAATGAATACAGGAAGTGTAAATTTGAACATGCCAAGAAAAAATATTTTAAATTCTGGTCTATAGAATTTTTTCTCATGAATAGGTTTTTTGTACATCCTTTTAAATATGTTTTGGGAAGTTTAAAAGAGAGAAATTTATATCTACCCTAGACCAAGCTACTAGCAATCACAAGAGAATATTTTATTTATCTTATTCGTATATGTGGTTTATTGAAATATTAAACAAACTTGAAACTAAATTATTCCAAGGTTAGTAAAACAAAAATATTTTTTTTTAATTTTTCTTTAATATCAATTCCAGTATATTATTTTGCATCGAAAGCATTTTAAAAGGTTTAAAAAAAAACTAAAGCATGTGTACTGATATCTAACATCCTGTCAAATTATCAGTGGATATGTTTAAAGAAGCTGACATTTTGTTACCTACATTACATCGCTTAATGAATAATTAAATAAAAGGATGCACATTCAAAAGGTTAAAATTAGAATCAGTAATTGAAAATGTAGGATTTAGTGAAAATTGTAAAATGAAACTAATATTTACTTTCCCCTTAGAGGTGACTGTTACTTAATTAATTATTTAACAATATTTTGACTACAAAAGTGCATTTTTTAATTCGTTAAACAAAATTGTTATTTCAATTAAACAATATTTTCTAGTATTTATAAGTTATTATGTGGAAATATTAATTCTTTTCATGTTTTGGAGCATTTAAATATTTTGTTTACACCATTCACTCATGGTCAAAAAAGCCTCTGTCTTGTTTTATATTTATGATAAGCGATTTTCGAGTTTCACTTACAAAAATAACCGCAGCTTTCATTCTACTCCGTGCATTAAATGCCTGAAATTTTTATTATTCTTGAGGAAGGGAATAATCTTAGGTTAATTTTCATCCAGTTGCGTGAGAATGCATAACTTAATAGGAATAAAATATTCATTTCATAAAAGATTTATGAAAGAGAGGTAAAAGACCTGCCCACAAGATCTAGTAATCACTCATATATATACATATAAAGTATGTGATATATCGCGTATAAAGTGTGAGATTATTATCAGGAAATACGTTTCTAGGTCATTATGACAAATTGAGTGCTATTTAATTATAAATATTACCAAGAAATTTTAAATTGTGATTAATTTTGATTTGAATAAAATTGAATTGATTCCGGGATGTATAAAGTATTCTTCAATACGCATTTGAATTGAAATCTAATTTTTAATCAGAGTTAAAAATGCATATTAGTAACAAATAAAGATCTTACTTTCCTTGATATCGTGAAAATTATTATTAAAGTAAATGGTATCAAATTTAGGATTTCATGTTTTCTAAATTTTGCAGACAAAATTTCCAATGGCGTTACTTAATAGATCATACAGTGATCAATAGGTTCCTAACTACTAAAAAAATAAAGTTGCTGCTCCAAAAAATATTACATTTTAAAAAATTTATTTATACATCAAAAACAATTATATTATATATTAATATAATTTGTTTTTTGGTGTATAATTCAGCTAAATATTACACAGATATTTGACTTCAAGGAAGTGTTTCAATATCGTAGTAACTTTCACTAAATAATTTAATAAAATTTATACGAAAAATTATTTTGTATAGAAACATATTTTTTGACTAGGATTCCCTGAAAATATTTGTATTTTGAATTTGACCTGTTGATAGCTACCTTGATGTCTCATGAATTAAAATTTAATCATCCTTATAATTGGTCACATCTAAAATTACACTTTTTTATTTACCGTAAAAACAAACAAGATGCTTTTAAAAGTAATGCTAGCTTCTAAATTTCAAATTAAAATAAACTTATGAAACGTTTATAGCCTAGGTTTCTCTAAAAGTATATGGACAGTTGTGAGCAATATCCAACAATCTGCAGATTAATCATAGCATGAAGAGTCTCTAAATATATTAGTTATCATTTTCAAGTAACTAACGCAACATGATTATGCATAAAGTATATTTACGTTATATTATTAAGCTGTAAGATAGTAAAGAAATTCAAACTGCAACGAAAATTGTAGAAATTTATGTACGAATCATTAAATATCGAAGTCATCATTACATAACTTTAAATAAAATTTATTTGATTTTATAATATACGTGATGAATGAAATATCTAAAGTTTGTATTAAATATAAAAATCATTTATATTTCTCTCCCAGATGTAGACAGTAATATAAAGTGAGTTTCATTCAAAATATTCAATAAAGCTTAAGATACACCAAACCATGAATTTTCCTAATTCATTTAACCATATCTGATCGCTTTTGAACTGTAAATCAATTTCTATCATACTACATCAAATGACTGATGGCGTAGCATCTGCTATTCGCAGGAAGTAAATGTGTACATGGCATAAATTTACAATTATTTTGCAATTCAAATCTCGTATATGTATTCTCACGTAAAGTTTCATCAATAATTCCCTAGTCTTTGCTAGAAAAGTCAACTAAGGCAGGTGTTCATACAATCTAAATCGATTATTAATTACACTCAGTGTATAGCTGAATTGTTTTTATATTTCTTCTAGCGCATGAGTTTAGAGCTGGAGAAATATAATATAAAAATAACTAATGATTATAGAAAACGTATAGAAGAATTGAATAATAATACAAAGGATAAGTGTTGTCAGTGTCGGATTTATATTTCGATCTACAAGCTTAAAAATGTTTAACATAATATTACAAAATTTAAAATTTCCCCTCTTACTTACAATAATACACTGTCTACCAATAAGTATTTGGACACCTGTGATAGAAAAGAAAAATTAACTTTATTCAAAATCAATAGATGGTAGAGCCTCCACGAGAGTCAATTACAGCGTGATCCCACCGGGGTATATTTTCCACAAGTCTTTGTATTAATATTGTCTTTGTAGCTAGTGGTATTGTCTTCCACTCGGCTTGGAGTAGACATACAAGTTTCTTCACCGATTTTGGTAGGTAGTGCACCCCTTAATTCGGCGATCCAACTCGTCCCAGAGGTTCTCTATAGGGTTCAGGTCTGGGCCCTGGGCAGGCCAGTCCATTCGATGAACTTCATTGGCACCATACCAAGCCTTGGTTAACGTCGAAACATAACTGGCATTGTCGTTCTGACAGAAACAGGGGTCTAACCCGTAAAACTGTCTCGACGTAGGAAGCGCATTGTCATCTAAAATAGTGCAGTAGGCATCGGCATTGAGCTTACCATGAATAGGGACCAAGGGTCCCAGTCCATACCAGGAGAAACACCCACAGACCATAATTCCACCTCCGCCGAACTTGACTGTTGGCACAATGCATTCTGCCAAGAGACGTTCTCCAGGCAGATGTCAGACCCAGACCCTGTCATTCGAACGGTAAAGGGTGAACCTTGATCGTCGCTCCAAAGAACCCGTTTCCACTGATCTACGGTCTAATTTCGATGTGGCACCAAATTAATCGTGCAGTGCGGTTGGTCTTTTTCATCAAAAGCTTATGGGTAGCAGCCCGACCATGAAAACCAAGCAGATGTACTTCCTTACGGATGGTATTCTTTGAAACAATACTTCCGGATGCCCGTTGACACTCCTTGCGGATGAGAGCCATCGGTTGGATGCGGTTCTTCCGAATTTCTCGGGACAACACTCTTCGGTCTCTATCTCCCAGTTTCTTTGGTCTGCCGACTCGGGGAAGAATCCAACAATCACCACTCACCTTACACTTCTTAATCACATAGGTCACTGTCAATTTTGGGTACTTCAGATCGCTAGATATGTCTCTTAAGGATCGGCCACATTTATGATACCAGATAATTATAGCTTTCTATAAATCAAAGAGCTCCGAACTGAGCGGCATCTTGCATAAGACTAATCCCGATGCTGCTTTCTACACGATGTATATCGGCGGAGGCCGTGACGTACCTCATGACCGCAGATATCGTCATTTGCATAGGTGTCCAAATACTTATTGGTAGACAGTGTACTACAGGAATATAGATGTGTACTGTTAATATTGAGTCATAGGAAATGGACAATTTTTGAGAAGAATAACTACCAAATAAGTTGAATTACAATTGATTATACATTTATATATTGAAGAATATAAACACAATAAATTTTTGGTAACTAAATCTCCTCAATATTTATTAATTTCTCAGACAGGAGGATTCATTTGTTTAAATAAATTGTGAATCTGATCCAAAGAAGGCATGGTACTTATGTTCAAATATATTTCAAAGTTTTGAAATGCAAAGTTATTTTTTTTCTCTGTATGCATGTTCAGTTGTCAAGGCTAAAGCCATTAGTTTTTTAAAAGTGGGATTTTTGATTGCTTTGAAATCATATATTTCGTTTCAAATATTTCCTATGTACTTAAAAAATCAAACTTTATCGACAATTTTTTGCCCCTGAATTGCTTTATTCACCATAGAAACCCTTTTAGTTATCACAATATAGACGCGCCTTTTCTCTATTGGAAATCTAAAAAAAGTTCTAAATACATTTATTCGAAAAAACTATTTACGAGAATCTTTACCAGCATTATAGCATTTATCGACTTATGTACATTAATTATGTACCTTCACTTAAAGAAATTTTTTCGTAGCACGCTATATGTGAAGTCCATTACAGTTGCGCTTCTTTTCTTTTTAGGTTCTAGTTTTTCAAAAACACTTATAAAGAACTATATATTGCTATGTTTCAGCTGTTAGATGCTGAAAATCTAAATATGTTTTTGTATTGATAATCGATACGTTTCCACGATAACAAGCTAACGTTTCGTGATTCAATAAAGCCGTTTTCTGAGGGCCCAGTACATGTTTTCTTTTTCTCTCAGTTTATTACGCTTGCATACTGAATAATAATACATAGATTATGAGCTAAAAACCTTATATTACAGGGAAAAATGATCTTTTATAGAGGGAAAATAGAGGTTGCGTTAACACCGCTATTGACAACTACAACTTTGTTTTGCGAGCAAAATTTAAAAGTAGTTGCTAAGAATTTATGCTATTCTGGTATAAGTTGTCATACAGTGATATTGGCTGCCTGTCAATTATTTATCCCATTTTGCAGGATTTAGTGCTTTATACTCTAAATTTTCTTTCTAAACGCATTGTGATTTCGAAGCTTACATAATTTAATCTATATTTTACAGCAAGGATATGAATTATATCATTTTTTACCTACTTTAAAACTATATTTATGCAAAAAGCTGTAGAACAAGATAATAAGAATTATTTTATGACCTTGATTTACTCATAACCAATTTGTTTCTCTTAAATGAACATACCTACATCAAAATTTATGCTTCTTTTGTGCTGTTTTTTGATTTACTAATTACTGTGTTCAATGAATCAAACCTATTAATTAAAGACATGTAAGATTTTAGGAGGTATAATTTGTGAAAACTTTTAAATGTGAGAAAACTTGTGAATGGGCAGTTTTTACTTGAATTAGTTACTTCAGACATTAAGCTAATTACAACTATGCTATTCTATATACAGATATATTATTCAAATACAGATATATTATTGCACAAATTTTGGATTTGAATTTACAATACGAGGCACAGTGTCATTTGTTTACTTCTTTCATTGCATTATAATACATGCAAGTTAGTTTCTGAAGCTTCTTAAGCTTGTAAACTTTATACCATGGATTTGAAAAAGGTTCATGAAAACATAAACTAACATAAATTCATAGAAGCTTTATTTTAAATGTTAAATTAATTTTTTCAAAAGATATACTTATGCATTTTGAAATATATTGGTAAAAGAATCTGCAAAACAAATTTCAAATGTTTAATTTATTCATAAATGATTTCAAATATAAAAATCGTTAAAAATTTTCATTAATATTACATTATTGTTACCTTTCTGACATTAATAAATAAATAAAAAGAAATTAAATAAATAAGTAAACAAATATGTCAGTAAAAACATTTCTTGGTGTTCTGGAATATTCCTCCTGAATCTATTGTAGAAGAATGAAATGAGGGCAGAATAAATCGAACCTGAAATTCTACGCAACGTAACGTGTATACGTCAGCTAGTAAAAACTGATAATTTTGGAAATAAAATTATTCTAAAATTTGTACTGTATTATTGTTATGTTGACAATTACAAAATTAATAAAAAAAACAATGTTTATTGAAATATTATATGTAATTTTAAGATATGTAATAAGTTATTTTACAATAGCAATTTCAAACAAATTTCTTCTTTCTGAAAAATTTCTGATAGTAAAAATAAGATACAAGACGTGTGTCATTAGCGATTATACGCTAATTTATTTTTTCGTTTTACTCCATTTGCGAAATTTCTATACAATAAATGCAATATAATAATACATAAAATTTATTACACAGCAATTAGGACCCTAAAACCATAAATTACTTTTCCTATAACACGTATAAAGCATTATAATTGTACTATATTTTACGGTCATTGAATTTACATGACAATTTTCTTATTGTGCTTTCTTTCATATCAATTCTTACAGTCATACTTCTCATATCATAATTACAGTTAAAAATTCTTTTTATTAGTAACTGCTTTTGTGAGATCTTTTTCTCATATTTGGGAATTAGTACATCAATAGATACCTCTTCATTATAACTGTGCGCTGAATGTGATCATTCAGTTATATCGATTTACTTTTTTTTCACTTATAAACATATGGTATTTCTCACGGGAAGATATGTGCACACCACTTCTTTGTAAAATCAAAAAATAATACGAATCATCACGCATTTTTCTTGTAGGCAATGGAGATTTTTGAAAGTTTGTGATAGATCTTGACACTGACAGCTTTTCTGAAACGAATTGAATAGTAAATGTCTATTTTATTAGTTGTTTGTTTACAGAATGTTTAAAGAATGTAGTTTAATTTTTTATATTTCATGGTAACTTAAGAGTATACTAACTAGTACTGCAATATACTAACTACAGTATTACTGTGTATAAAAATGAAAAGTCAAATATATCTTGCAATTTAAATTAACTTACGAAAAATCGAACATGAAATCTAGCCATTCATGTCCCATCAGAGATTAACGACGACAAGAAAATAATTTTGTTACACTCATTTGTATACAAAATTTTAAAAGCACTAACATATAATAATATATAATATATAATATATATTTATTTTATATATATAAAATATATCTATTTATATATATATATATATATATATATATATATAATATATATATATATATATATATATATATATATATATATATATATATATATATATATATATATATATATATATATATATATGTTATATGTATATAATATAATATATAATATAATATATATATAATAAATATATTTAGAAATATTATTATATAGATATATATGTAATCACATAATTGCTATTTCCTGAATATATAGGATTATATATATATATATCGGTTATATTTAAAGAATATATATATATATCTATATATCAGCATAAGAACATATATATATATATATATATATATTTATATATATATATTATATATTATATATATATATATATATATATAGATATATGTTTCTTAATATATATATTATATATATATATATATAAATATATACACTATATAATATTATATATTATATATATATATATAAATATTATTATATATATTTATATATATACACAAATATATATATATATATATATATATACATATATATATATATATTTACATATATATATATATATATAAAATATATAAATATAATATACATATATAAAAAATTTTAGAAATATTTTTGTCCCCAGAAAACTGTAATCACATAATTGCTATTTCCTGAAAGTTAGGATTATGTTGTTGTTCGGTTATATTTAAAGAACCTTAATCTTTTCAGCATAAGAACATGTGGTCTTATGCTGAAAAGAAAAGAAGAAATGCTTTTCATTTGAATCATTTCTTTATCATGGTATATAAAAAAATCAAACATTAAAAGATCTGAAATATTTTTCAGTAGTTATAAATGTTAGTAAATTAAACATATTTACTTATTCATTCGGATAAATACCTCAAAAATTTTCTTCTCCTAAATAACTGTTTCTAGTTATTATTTGCTAAATAAAGAAAAATATATAAATATATATAAATATTATATATATATATTTCAACTGATCGCATTTAATTTATTGTAAAAATACAATCCTGCCTGAAAAAATAAATTTTAGTTTAAAATCTCTGGTTACTATTTCTAATGTATATTTTCTGAACTGGGCAGAGTAAAAGAAATGAATTTTCTTAATTGTGAAGGAAATAAAAAAATAGTTTAATTTCGAAGAAATAATTTGGTCACAGTTTCTTAGAGATCGTCTGATGGATTTAACTTTATAATATTTTAATAATACTTTAATTATCAAATATGCTTTTACTATTTATATTTGTAAATGAGAATATTCTGAAAATTTTAGTATAGCACTTTTACAACGACAGAAAAAATCATTAATAAAATCATTATAAAATATTGAAATATTTTATAATAATATTAAATTATAAAAATATAAACGTATTAAATATAAACATTTACTCCCATTTTAAAAAACAAACAACATTTTAGTGGGTATTATAGCTCTGAACATTTAGTATTACTTCCTTGTAGGTAGTATGGTAGAAAAATTGTGTTTGGAGTAATAGTAATTTTACACCATGGAAAAGATTTAATGAAGTGCATGATTTACACGTACACTCGCTAATTTGTAAGATTGGTTTGGTTTGGAGCGCTACGGTCTACTGTTTTGCACACGAGGGCTAATGAGACCGGGACCTACAGCTTAAAGCCGATTCCGAACGGCTACGAACAACCATGCCATAGTGGGATTCGAACCCACGAACTCTGATACCGACGATCAGCGCCCTAACCAATCGGCCAGCGTTCGGCGCTAATTTGTAAGAAGATGTAACGATCTAGCAGATTAAAAAATAATTCAAATTACTCTACAAACTTTAGCTGTACATATTTCAAAGTCTCTATATCCCAGTAAAAAACGTTTTTCAATCTGCAACTTCAAATTTCTGCTTCTTATAAATTACGTGGCTATATGGTCTAATTTCATAACATTTCAGAAAATATTTTCTACACATATTTTTTAAAAGTATATACAGGAAACACTAATGTTAATTTGCCAAAATGCCTTTAAGGTATTTCCTACCACTTTTGTTAAAATAAATATAGAACTTAATATTTTTCCATAACGGTTTGAAAACCGTTATTCTTATGATGTCTTAAAACTGTATTATTTAGGTATTTTATGATATACCTAAAATTTTCAAGTCACTAAGATCAAGCATGAAGTCTTCCGAAAACCAACAATTTGACGACTATCGCGTCCTCTAAATCTTTATTTTTGTCCTGCTTTCTTCTATCGTCTGTAGATTCTGAAATACGTATATACTGCTCTTGAAGTATATAACATTGCATCGAAAAGAAGACTCATTTAGTTCTTTGCATGTTGGATATTTATATAAGTTTATCCAAGGTATACATATGTGAATATATATATATATATATATATATATATATATATATATATATATTGATATTATATTGGATTGTTAAAAACCGAATTTAAAATGTCAAACCTGCTTTGTTATGTAAGCCAGATAAGGGAAGGACTTTTCGAGTGTGGGGAATTTTACATACTAGGAAGTCCCAAATGCCTAATGTGTTTTTCTATTCCCTGTAAAATGTATCTTTTATTTAAAATGTAATCATCTACGTGGTGTCGATGAAAGAGTTACACACCTCTAAAAACACCTAAAAATATCTAAAGTTGTTTTGTAGTCAAGAAGTCTCTCTTCGTTAGGGAAAATCTTTTAACTTACTAAATTTAGTGTATATGAAGTTGAGAAAAATGTGAAAAGTTCACAAATAAGTCTTTACTTCAGGTTAAGAAATTAGGGACATTTGATTAGTCATTTACCTTCACGTGATTTCCTTTAGAAATGTTTTAGAAAATTTTGGAATGCTGTGGGAAGAAAATGAAACGATACTTAAGGAAGACTAGAGTCTTCTCCAAGGTGATATTTGATGGACAAGTATAGAAATTGGAAAAGCTTAATCCCTGTTTTAGTTTTTATTTTGAGAGCGTTTGTGCTATGATTAAAATCATCCATTTTATCTGATAATGTTAGAGCCCTTTTAACCTAATTGTAGACCGCATGGATCCAATATTAGTTTGTTTTTCAGAGCTTTTATACTTTGATAAGTCACACAGACTCGTTAATTTTCTGAAACCTTTTGTGTTTCTTGTAAAGTAAATCCAGCTTATTTATTCATACTAGGTGTAGTACCATGCAGCTTCTTAGAAGTAATACCTATCGAAGATTTGTTTTCTAAAATATTTTCCCATTGAATCGAAAGAACTGTCCGTTTAACCTGAATTTTCGCGGTATAATTTGAACTCATCCGTGCAACATTTTTTATGTGCATAACCACTTATAGCTTTCCATTCTGCAAATAGTGCATGAGTCACCAAACTACTTTTTTACATCATCTGATATTTAAGTAAATGCTAATTTAGAAATTTACATGTTGTGCGTCTGTATGGAAATTTTCCTTTCAAGTATTGACTACCTTTAATTTTTGTCTATATTTATTAATATATTACATAGCAGCGTTTCTAAAGAAATGAGATTTTCCTAATGTTTCAAAGACTATTTTGACTAAACACTTACAGTCAGCAATGTAAATAAAAGTAAATAATGTACTCTTAATGAAATAAAACATGTATATGATGTTAAAAGAATGTATGTGAATGTTTAAGATGTATAGTCTTGGAAATCCCCTCTTTAAATATTTCAGGTTTGTGTAGCCTTTGGTGTTTTTCCATACCCTTAAATACGATGAATAAGAAAGTTGAAAGACTTTCATTCATTGAAATTTTTGTTTTTATTCACTAACATAGGGTATAAAAAGATATGACT
This sequence comes from Pardosa pseudoannulata, assembly GCA_032207245.1. Lineage (NCBI taxonomy): Eukaryota > Metazoa > Arthropoda > Arachnida > Araneae > Lycosidae > Pardosa > Pardosa pseudoannulata. Next base: position 39,647,757 of record CM063502.1, on the reverse strand, counting down.
TAATTCTTTTTTGTCATCTGAACTAGATTTTTCCCAGCTTATTCCTGTAGTTTATTACCTTTTGAAATATTGATACTGAAATTGAGATGGATTATAAAAATATTTCTATATGACTGATATAAATGACCTATATAAAATTTTACATACTCTTTTCTTTAAAACTCTTAGAGATAACAACTGAAGGGAAAGCCTTTGAGGTTTATTTTAAAACGTTGTTGCTTTTTTCATATCCTCTGCTTTGGTTTATAGAGTGTACAGCAATATATCTTACGAATACAATGCCAGCTTATAAACCGGGACATTAACATATGTAAAAAATGCGTTAGATAATGAATTAAGTATGAGTAAAAGAAAGATATATGCAATTAGTGAATAAAATAAATAAAATAAAATAAAATAAATAGGTATGTGTTAATGTGTTAAGTGAATAAAATAGATAAAATAACAAAAGGTATGCATTAAGTGTTGGTATGTTTAGTGTTAAACTATATTTGCAAATCAATAAAAAGTATACTATAAATTAACATGAACTAATTTTCAACAATCCACAGCATCGAAAATAACTATGTCATGTTTGAGCGCGTGAAAAATATATAGCATAAGTTTTCCAGATTTTTGGATTATTTAGTCTTTCAATAACTTATACAATTATATATTTGAGATATTTTTGTAAATTATTAAAATTTAGAGTTAAATGATTTACCATAGATGATTTAGATATAAGCGTGAATATATTCTAAGGAAATAGATCCAACAAGTTATTATCTTAAATTTCTATAATATATGAAACTCACTATTTTAAAGAACAACCAAGTCTGTACACTAAGATGTTCACCTTTTAAAATTTCAAATTTCGAATGTAAGTTGACTATCTCAAAGTTACTTTACTCAATAAATATAGCAATGCTGCAAATTTTGCTCAATTTAGTGATTGAAAACATTAAAAAAAATAATTTGAGTATTTTTGCTTACTGTACATGTTTGTTTTTTATCAACGAGAGTGATATTTCGTGAATCCACCCTTATGAGGATTCGGCAATCAGAGGGTCAAATATTTGTAAAATAATCTGTATGCATAACGACCCACAAGTAAAGCCCATATATTAGAATTTTGGACTTCTCGATTTTTGCTTAACTCTAACTTCTAATAAATATTTTTTAAAAAACGTAATTTGAGTTCTTTTTCTAACCGTACATGCTTGTCTTTATCAACGACAGTGACATTTCGTAAATTATATAATTTTTTTGTATAACGACCCACAAGTAAAACCCATATATTAGAATTTTGGACTTCTCGACTTTTACTTCACTCTAAAACTTCTAATCTGCAATCAGAATAACTGCGCCGATGAATCACCTAGATAACGTGATTAGTGATCAAATCCTTTTGTGAAACATCATTGCTTTTTAATAGAATGTCTGATCAAATAAATGATTGTATTTTTTTCTAATGCAGCAGGCGATACCGACATTATCTTGCCTTAACAAGGCTGCGAACCTGTTACTCATTTAGCAAAACCTGGGGGAAACGTGTAGTTTAAGGTGTGCTCGAGTAACATTTCCCCGATGCGTCTTCGTAATTTAGAAGCAGAGACTAAGCAGAAAATATCCAGTTTTGTTTGTCACCCCCAGAGGTATCGTATGAGAACTTGGAGGACTTTGTGACCTCAAACATAATTTCCGTACTCCAGTCTCCTTTAGCGAACACGGTGGATCTTAGGCCGACTCCAGCCCTGAACCCTCAAACTTTCAGTTACGATCGCTGCCTTTACCGACTGAGCAACCGCGGCTCACTGAAATACTAGTGTTGTTGTGTCATAATCTTTTAGCATTTCTTTACTCTTCGTTCGTAACTATTTCTATCTTGTATTTTATATTTAGTTTAAGAATTCAAATTATAGCATTATTATGGTGTTAATAACTTTGATTTCATTAATGTATTTAATTTACCATCCTAAAGATGGAAAAATAATCAAGATATTTGAAATTAGCAGAAAAAAGTAAAAATACCAAGTTTAAAATCAATATATATTACTAGTAATTTTGCAAAGCTACATCGTCTGTTGTTTATGCATAACTTTTTATCAAAATCCCCTATATGATAATAGATATCTGTCCGTCTGTTCTCGAATTTATGAAGAGGTTGGACCTGGAATGGATAGAGGCATCCATATTGGATTCTTCATGAGTTAGGGTTAGCAACGTTCGAAATCCACTCCTACCCCCTTCCCCTTTTTAAGCATTTAATGCCATTATTTCAAGCCCTATTTCCCCCGTTTAAGAGAAGGCGATTAAATTTATCAATTTGTCACATAATAAATGGGTAAAAATAACATTTTTTTCTAGCATTATGACATCATTCCTTTAGCCATCTCATTTAGTCATTTCTTATTTTAAATTATTTAAATATCATCTGCATTATTTTCATACCTTTTATCACCGAACTTAGATATTACTTAAATAATTTTCTTTTATATTTGGCTTAAATAATAGTAGGTACATATGTGATAACTTTAAATTTAATCATCGATTATTTTTTGTTGTAATGAAAATTTTATCACCGGTATTAACTGCATCATAGGCTACGTTACAATTCTTTACAATTAAAAATTTTACTGATCCCGTCATATGAAAGGCTATATGCTTGTCAATATATATTAGAAATTTTGCAAAGCTACAGTGTGTGTTGTTTGTGCATAATAACTTTTTATCAAAATATAAAATAAACAAGATGCTATAAAATATAAAGAAGGCTTAAAAAGTATTCCAGGCTTTCTTTTTCCACGGTAAAGGAAATCTTTGAATAATATACAATTTTGTTATTGACATTAGAGATCAATTCCTGGCTCTGTCTGATGATCATTACACTGACACCCCACCGTTGGAAACAACTATAATGGACTGTTAAGTAACATACTGCAGGATTGTCCTGTTGCGAAAATTTCAATATCACTGGGAAATAAGAGGGAGAAAGGGAAGTCCATAAATATTGTTGGGATATTTCATTTAGTCCATTTATTGATCTTCACGTTAAAAGTAAATATTCAATTTTCAGCTTTTGCAATCGCCCATTAAAATATTTTGTATTTGAAATGAACATGTAAGCAAAATTTTAATTACTTAAATAGAATATAAGATTAGGAACTTTCCCCTGTATTGAATACTTCATCCAGTAGATCCCAATATCGAAAACACTGAAACAGAATTTCGTCTAACCAACATATAGCGTAGTTAAATGAAATCAAAAACTAATAAAATGTTTTACTTTATACTGAAGATTTGTAAGTAAAACTGTTATCAATGGTTATGTATATCAACTAATTATCATTAGTTTCCTTGATTCTGCATTTATGTTAAAATGCATTATTGGACAAAGAATAAAATCCTGACACCTTAAGAGGTTATAAACTAAAATTTTATAAAGCATATATAAATACATTAGGCTACAGAAGAAATAAATTAAATATCCATTGATAGTAATGCGAAGTAGTTGTTTACTTACTATTTCTACTTTATATAGAGTTGCAATGTTTTTAATATAATTCATTTTCGTTAAAATTATAATATATTAAATACTTTTCCCAAACTAAGTTTTCAGTCCCTAAACAATACCTCTCACTCAAAAAAATTACGTTTTAAAGTAATATTATAATAAACTTTAAGAAACAATAGGAGCTTTAAAAGGCATGGTTTAGCTCCTTTATATTTTATGCAATTCTAAGTTTTATTAAAATCTGCATTTCTCTGTGTGGAAAGTGGTACAATAACTTTACCTCCCTTGCGTTACCCAGGACTAATAACATGTGGTGGTTTTGTTCCAAAACCAGCTGAGAAATAAATTTAATTCCTTAACCCACTGAACGGACGCGTCGACGGGGGTTCGACAACGATTTCCTGTTCGAAAACGGACCTGTCGACCCCTTCTCGTTCGCACTCGTATAACACACTTTTGAGGGAAAAAAATATTGCAAAGCGATAATAAATGAAAGAAACTAATTTTGCGTAACGGAACTCCTTTACCTTGCAGGGAAAATAACTTAAAAGTAGCCTGAAAACTTTTAAACCGGCAATTCTAGTATGGTACGGTAAGTTCCGTCTGGAATTTACGAAAAGGGTGACTGTTTTGAAAGGGAAAAGGGTGGGGAGGGTGGTCGGTGGATGGGTTAAAAAGCTTGAAGAAGTTCAGTATTTAAATTTATGATACATATATGAAAATCCAAAAAAAATCACTGCTATACAAAACTTGTTACCAAATATTTATTAACACAGTGTGTGTGGGTACATTTCGCAACGGAATTGTACCGGGAGCTGGAGTTTTGCGCGTAAATTTAGTTATTCAGTTAAATCTCAATAGATCGAAAATTATTTAATTTTACATCAGTCGATGCGACTGATGTAAAAACTAGTTTTCACTTGTCTAAATTTTTCAAGAATCTATGTAGTAGATAAGAACATTCGGCTTCGTTTTCCTGTATATACCGTTATTTTTGTACCCACAAACAAACCATGTTGTTACACTAACTCGTACTAGTACGTGACCCGCTTTCAAGTATTAATTGTCAGAAAACGTACTAGTAAGTGTCCCGCACACAATGTATTAAGAAAAAAATTCGAAAATCGTAACTTTAGCATTTCAATTGCGATTCACAGTATCTTTTAAAAATAAGTGCAAAGAAAGAGTTTTAAATTTAGTTAGTTACAAAATTTTAATAATTTTTAGAATTATTATCATTTACTTGTATCGTTTAGTTTCATATTCAGCTATGAAATGTAAATTATGTACACAAAGAATGCAATTTTGATCCTTTTGTTTAAACTAGAGAACTGATGGTATGGTTCATTCTTTATGGTAGTGATAATCAATATCCCGTTGCTAAAATTTCATGCATGGGAGGGTTTCTGTTTAAATTTTTCTTCTACATAGCCTTATCTCCTGCAATTCTTACATGTTCTGCAAGATTGAATCCTTTTGAAATGCATTATTCTAAAACTTTTAGGCGTTTAGTACAATCTTATTTAATTTAGCACACAGGTTAATAGATAATTAACTTTTTTCCTGATAAACAAGCAACATTATATGCTTTTTTTAGTAGCGACTATGTTTAAAAAAACACCGAAGTTACTATCTTTGCAATTTCTTCAATATTTTCATATTTCTAGAACCTTCACCTCGTTTTATCGTCCTATCAAAATAGAATTGTAGGTATCACATTTATTCATATTAATTCACATAATTATTCGCATTAATTCAAAAACATTTATAATATATTGAGTTACTGCTAATTTCTAAGGTCTTAATATAGTTGTGTTTTATGTAAATATATGATTTAAAGACGCCTGTCAATATTTCCATATTTCTATAAACTTCATCACATTTTGCTATCAAATCAAAATAGAATGGTAGGAATCACATTTATTCATATTAATTCGCTTAATTATTCACATTAATTCAAAAATATCTATAATATTTTGAGTTAATGTTAATTTCTAAGGGGTTCATATAGTTGTATTTTATGTAAATATATGATTTATAGATGCCTGTTTAGAGTTTAAGCATCTGTGATTTTAGCTTAAAATATTTCAAGCATTTCTGCTTTACAAGCATACATATATAAGTATATATGACTCATATGTACGTATATTTATTTCAGTATCCTTCGAGTTTGATTTCACACTTGCATATTCATAACTCTGGGGTACCTTTGTAAAAGTTGCTTACTCCAGTACATTTCATGCAAATGTATGATCTAAATTCATGCTTGCATCAAACGGTTCTTTTGTCAGCCCTATAAAATTTTAAATGAAACTGGTGTTTGAAAGTATTCTTATCTTCGAAATCACTTAGTATACTGTAAACTGAATGAATACAGAACATACACCTTTTCATGGGAACGTTTCTAAAATAACAGCGTTTGGAATATGCATATATTAAAAATTTGTTACATTTCCAGTATACCATCGATGAATTTTCAAAGAATTTCCTATTTGATTCCTTAGGGTAATGCAATGATATGAAATATATGGAAAGAGTTATTCACACAACGATTGGACGCATGAAAATGGTTATTTAACCTTTAACAATTTATCTAGATAAATCCATGAAATAAAAAAAAATTGTAATTCTAGAGTGAAGCATATTCAAAATAATAAATATATTTAATGAAAAGGAATATAAAATAAAACCTCATATAAATTATATCAATACAGAAAGTTTCTTATTGAGTCGTACTATTTTAAAATTTTTGATTTTTCGGATGTTTGCTTATAAAAATTTACCTTGTCAGAGTAAATCTTTCGCGTAGCGCCATCTATTGTGAAAATGTGAAAAATATATAAGCAGTTCTTCCTTCCATATTGCACTACAGACTATTGGAATCAAGTAACAGTTTTGAAATTTCAGTCTGCATTTAATTGATTGAGAAAAAATTTCTTCTAATATATGTAATACTTGCATGTATATAAAGATATGTGATATTGTTTACAAATGCTTTAGTTTCTACTGAAAAAAAAATGCATTAAAATTCTGAGAATAAAACACCACTCACCATAAATGTACTTGTTTCGCTAAAAAATATATTAAAAAATACATGAAATGTTTGTATCATCTCTTATAATCCTTTTGTAATGTGTCTATATTTTTAATATATCTCTGTGAACTTAATTGTGATTGTTTTCTTAATTTTTTAATAAAATTTAAATTGACGTATAATATTGAAATCAAATAAGATAGTGAAATTCTTTCCTCTAATAAAATTATATGCTTGCGTATAAAAGAGAACATATTTTGGATGTCATCTGAAATTTTAAGAACATATTTACGTAATTTTTTCTTAGTGGTTAATATCAAAAATCTATTTCCTGTATAACAGAAAAACCGTATGATTGTTTACTGTATAATCGCAAATGTTTGAATGGTGTTTTATTTAGTTATTTTTTGATGAAATTGTTGGTTTGGTTTGGTTTGGTTTGGAGTGCTACGGTCTACTTTTTGCAACACGAGGGCTAATGAGACCGGGACCTACAGCTTAAAGCCGATTCCGAACGGCTACGAACATCCATGCCTCAGTGGGATTCGAACCCACGAACTCCGGTTCCGAAGGCCAGCACCCTAACCAATCGGCCATCGTTCCAATGATGAAATTGTTGGATTTAAACCCTGAGATTTAATGTTTTATTTGTCATAGTCATAATAGTTATTTCTTCTTAAATAGACCAAAAGCGATAAATATGCAACTTGAACGTGCATTGCAGGTGTGGAAATAATCTCTTTTATGTTTAAATGTACATTAACTTTCATGTATCTAGAATTCCTTTGAACAACTGACCGAAACTTAAAGGTTTAAGACTCTGCTTTCTAGTATAAGAAGAATGTTTCGTGTGCTATTGGGTTTGACTACCGGGGAATCAATTAGACAATCTGTGTGGGAATGTCATAACTTCCCTAGATCTCTAGAGAGCTGGCACTTTCCCTAAATAGAATCTAATGTGAGTCCACTTCCTGTGTGATATCCTGGTTCTTTCTGATATAAGATAAAATGTTCTAAGCCCTAATCAGTTTGTTAAAATGGGATTTGTTTAAACAATTTCTATAAATTTTCAGATAGTTCTTTTAACACTAAAACCTTTTACTAACTATTGTTTTGTCAAAAGCAAATTAAACCTAGAATAAAAAGAGTAAATCCTTTATTCTAAGTTTGAAAGTCGGCAATTTTTACACTTGTATAAGATTTTATATGCTGTGATTTTTTTTTGTATAATGATCAATTTTTAGAAAAATAGTTAATGACAAATATCATAAAATACAAATTATTTCCCTAATTTGTAAAAATTAATTATTTGATTGTGTAGAAAAATGTTACTCTTAACATTCGGCAATTTTTACACTCGTATAATATTTTATATGCTCTGTTTGTTTTTGTATAATGATCAATTTTTAGCAAAATAGTTAATGACAAATATTATAAAATACAAATTATTTCCCTAATTTGTAAAAGTTAATTATTTGATTGTGTAGAAAAATGTTACTCTTAACATTCGGCAATTTTTACACTCGTATAATATTTTATATGCTCTGTTTGTTTTTGTATAGTGATCAATTTTTAGCAAAATAGTTAGTGGCAAATATCATAAAATATAAATTATTTCCCTAATTTGTAAAAATTAATTATTTAATCGGGTAGAAAATGTTACTCTTAAATAAAATTTATTGCTCAAAATAAATCAAAACAAATATTAAAAGCTTAATTAGAGAGAATAAATTTTAAGAAACTTGTTTTCATATCGAGAAACATAGGGTTATAAATCAAACTTATATTAGGATTTAGAGTATAATTTGTTTGCCTCATTCATAGACTTGTGTATAATCGTTTGATTGATATTTAGTGAATATTTTGAAATAAGATAATTGAGCTTTCTCTCAGAATTTGTTACAAATTCTTTTAAGAATGTGACACTAGTTAAGATAGCATTCCAGCTCTCTTTCACAAGTACTTTATGGGATTGAAGTCTAAAAATTGGAAAAAACGACATGTTCACTCATTTAAATATTTTTACATCAGTGCTTAGCATATCTCATACTATGGGATTAGGAATTAAACCATGTTTTTGGATGTTAGTAAAATAATTCAGGGAAAAGCATGCTTGTAAGTAGTAGTAAATCGTTTATTACCGTAATGAAAACAATTTTGTTGAAATATTTGAAGAAAAACAAAGTTGAAAATCTTAACTTGAGTGGATTAATTTAAAAAGTTTATTTCCACACTGAAAAACTATCACAATCTTATAGATCAACTTTATGCAATGGGAATCAGAAGATAAATATTTTTACTCGTTTATTTTGGAAGTATAACATCTCATTTAAAATTGTTGTTGTTTTTGTTGACTTGTGCCACTTGATGAAACCAAGCACGCTTGAGGCTACTCGTATTAAGACAACGGGGTTCGCCTTTCGTTTATGACGAGCACCACATGGGTGAAAGCACGACTTATTGTCAAGTGAATCCTCGTAATTTTGAAGCCGGGACCAAGCAGAAGACCCATACACTTGGCTTGCCACCCCCAGAACAAGAACTTCGAGGACATTGTGACCACGAACATATTTTAAGTGCCCCAGTCACTTTTAGTGAACACGGATGATCTTAGGCCGACTCCAGCCCCGAACCCGCAAACTTTCAGTTACTATAGCGTTGCCTTTATCAACTGAGTAACCGAAGATCTCATTTAAAATGCATCAAACAATTCGGAATAACATGACTACATTTTCTCCCAGAATTAAGTTTGGATGTATGGGGGTGAATGATAGCATACCTACTCTATAACTCAAATTTTTGATGGGATTAAAGTTTAAGAGAATTGACAACATTTAACATCCTCAAGCATTCTTACAATCAATGAGCCATTCTTATACGACGGGATTAGTCATTTCCATATTAAATCAAGGTACAGCAATTTTGAGTAAAGTGTGCTGATAAATATGTGAAAATCTTTTAAAATAAGCATCAATTCAAGTGATGAAAACATCTTATCTTAATATTTAATGCAAAAACAAATTTGAAATGCTGAATTAGAATATATAAATTTTAAGAAGCTTATTTTGATACATAGAAAAAATATTACAGGTTATAAATAAACCTTTTATATTTTGAATGAAAGGATAAATTATTTTATTTGTGCATTGTTTTGGGGTTCAACCAATCGTTTGAGCAGCGAACAAACAGTTAGAGATAATATTGAGCTTTTTCTCAGAATTTGTTGCAAATGCTTTTAGAAATATTTCGAGGAATAAAGGAAGCATTTAAGCTTTATCTTAGGAATTCTTGGTGAGAATAAAGTATAGAAACTTGAATAAATGTTAGCTCATTTGAACTATCTTGCATTCAACATTAATTCAATCGCATAGGATAGGATTAAGCATTATCCTTTTGGATGGATGATAACACAATAATTCTACTAAAAGGGTGCCGATAAATAGAGGTAAAACAAATAGAATAAAATAAGCATTAATTTGAATGATGAAAACAATTTATCTTAATATTTAGCGAAATCTTTTAGGAATATGTGTATGAATCAAGCAATTTGGGATTAAAGTCTACAAACCTCAGCAGGTGTTAACTCATTTGAACATTCAATGATGATCCATTATATATATATATATATATATATATATATATATATATATATATATATATATATATATATATATATATATATATATATATATATATATATATATATATATATATATATATATATATATATATATATATATATATATATATATATATATATATATATATATATATATATATATATATATATATATGTGTATATATATATATATATATATATATATATATTATATACATTATATATAATATATATATATATATATATATATATATATAAATATATATATATATATATATATATATATATATATATATATATATATATATATATATATATATATATATATATATATATATAATATATATTATATATATATATATATATATATATATATATATATATATATAACATATGCAGAGCACTTGTCTTTATTAACATTTTACTATATAATCATCTAATTTGTTCCCCTTTTTATAGGAGTACCATATAGGTAGAGTAGCAATGCTCCTAATGGGGGAACATGCACAAATTAAGCTTTAATCGGAAATCCAAATCAAAGCCTTCGGGTGGAAACACAATATGCTAACCACTATACAACTTGGATTGCTATTTAGCTTATATAAAACTGTTCAAAAGATTTATATAAAACTAATGAATTTAAAACATTAGGAGAGAACCAAGAATTCCATTTATCAAAAAATCAATCAAAAATAAATACAAAAAAATCCTGTAATAAATAAATCACTTTCTAATTAGTAAATTTAAATATTTAAGTTTTATAGAATTTTAAATAATTCATTTGAATAGGCAGAATATATTAAGCTAATTTTTTAAATTGTTTTTAATTACATATCTGTATGGAAAATTTGTATGGTTTCAATTTCTTTATCTGTATATATCCATTTGTGGCTAACTTTAGAACTCAGATTTAATCTAAGCTGCAAGGGTTATACTTTTCATTTAAAAAAGTGAATTGCGAGTTCAAAAACATTAAGGATTTTTAAATTCTTGTCTAGATTATTCCGTTTAAAGAATTTTTAAAGAAAAAAACATTCACTTTCAGTTTCGCATCTGTTATGGACAGTAAAGGAAGATTTGAATAAAAGAGTAAATACTCTAACTTACATTTTATTTTCGAGTATTCCTCCTTCTTAGAAATTTGATTCGTCTGTTTTCGCAGTTTCGTTTCGAAAAAGTATTGACAAATGTTTGTTTTTCTACCTTTTAAAGAACAAGTCTTATGAATTTTAAAGCTTATGGTATTGACATTTTAAGTATTCATCCGAAATCATTACTAAGGGAAAAACTTTTCATATTTTCATTTTTTATGATTTAAATAAGAATGGATGTTAAAAAATAAATTTATTCATTGATGGTTCAAGAGGAGTTTATTGTGAGAGAGCTGAATTTTAAACTGGAATTTTTCTACTAGACATTAAAAATTCTCTATTATTAATAATTCATAAATGAAAGAGAGGTGAATACTGCAGATAAAAATCTATAATGAATATCGGTTTCAGTGCATGTTAGCAACAGAAACATTAACACAAAATTGTGCTATTGATTTATTGTTGTTTATTGCAGAAATAGTTCATGTTATGCTAAATGTTTGTTTTTCCAACTTAATGTTATTGTTATAGATTTATTTGATTATAAACATAGTAAGCTCAGTGTTATATTCAGCAGTATAATCAATACTTTAAACTCTAAGAATCCTTGAAGATGGTTATATTGTCACGAAGATTCGAGTGAACACACAGCTTAACTTAACAGATGAATTTATTGAAGCTAAGTAGCAACTCGCAACTTTACAAGATTGGAAAGTTGCCTACAACTAGTGGATATCAGCTTTTATACCCGAACAGAATATTCAAGAAATAACTAATTTACATATTAAAGAAAGATCTAGAATGTTCAAGAACATAAGGAAACAATAAATAAAATTTTTAAGTTAAAATTCCGTACTTCGGAAAAACAGCCATGGTAAGTATCGAACCCACAATCTTCGGGTTTGGAACGCGTGCTTTGACCATTCGGCCACTCAGCTCGTTGGCTAAGCGCCTTTATGTGACTATATTATTAATTTACCCCTTATCTACTTATATCACTAGCTTGCCAGAAATTAATTTATATCCATATTTGTTGCAAAGGATACTGGTATTTTTTATGTATATCTTTAAATATTGAGAGATATTAGAGTAAATCCCACTGCTACATCGCCTGTTTCTTACGGTGCAAGATTGGGCCTTGCAATGACTCTTTAGTTGTAAGTGAGTTATTCAACTATTATAAAAATCAAATCACCAGTAAATTTTAAAAAGAAAAAATATGACACTCCAAAAAATGTTTAATTTTAATGAACAAAATATAAATTCTCTTTTTGGAAACTATGGTGTTATGAAAATATTTTATGAATCTACTGAAAATGTAATCAATAAATTATATATGCCTTTTGGAATTTTAAAGATGTTCAAATGAATTTTTTAAACTTTGTTCTTGACATAAGTTTTCAAATAATGCTAATAAATAATCTTTACCATTCGCGCATATACAGTTATATGTTATTTAGTTACATTTCTCACATTCCATCAAATATTCATAATATGTCTTTGAAATTTTTGAAAATGAATTGCATCTGTATTTTACTTTTATTTAGAGGGAATGAACGAAAGTTGATTTTCTCTCTTAAAGCTTAATGTGGTCTCTTAATACACACATAACTCGTTCTTCAGCTGGGTTTGTGAATTAAAGTATGTTTTATATATGCCAGAGCATTGGAAAAACAAATAAAACACATATATGACAGAGGTATCAAAGTTATTTGGATTGGAGTGCTAAGTTCTTAGTAACACAAGCACTAACGAAACCGAAACCTAATACTTAAAGCCGACTCCGAATAGCTATAAACAACCTTGTCAGCAGTGGTATTGAAACCCACGAATTGCTGTTCTGAGGAGCAGCACACTATACATTAAGCCATCGTTCTGTGCTTGATCATTATTCAAAATACTCCTGTATATACATATATATATATATATATATATATATATATATATATATATATATATATATATATATATATATATATATATATATATATATATATATATATATATATATATATATATATATGTGTGTGTGTGTGTGTGTGTGTGTGTGAGTGTGTGTGTGTGTATACAGATACATACTCTTTCAGTATATTTTTCAACAGTCCTTCTAGAACTTTCTCCAATTAAGAGTCATAGCTCCAGGTACTAAACTGTTAAAGTTGTATAATTTGACATTACTTTAAGGACCTTTTACCTTTAGAATTCATTTCTTATAAATGATAAATATTTTTGTGAAATAGTGGATAAATACTCACCTTTTCCCATATCTCAAACTTTCAAATCTTACATTTTTTTTTCATCTGGTTAAAATCCTTAAACATTGCTGCGATCAAACTTTAAAATTTACGTTTGCATTAGTACATGTATCTCATATCTAGTATTATTTTAACAGCATAAAAACTTAAAATTCATTTGCATTAGAAGGACAAGAAATGTAAATATTTATTAAAATATTTACTGACTTTATATGATTTTCATCAATTTTTACATATCCTGAAAAATGCGATTTCTATCTCTAGTTCTATTTGATATATATATAAGAATCCTTGAATCCCAAGTATGTGTTTTTATCGTTGAAAAATATGTAAGGTTATCTCTATTAAACTGGATACTGAAATATGCTTTTATATGCTGAACTCAGAAATTTTAATAATAATTTAATCACAAAAAAATCTTAAAAAAGAATAGCTAAGGAAGCTCTTGACCTTAAAATTGTACCATTTTTATGCTGAAATATATTTTACCTTCTTCGATGCTAAATTCTGACTTTTCTTTAAAAGTATAGGAATGCTCAATGAAATTTTATATTTTTTTTCCAATTCATGACCTTTAAAGTAGTGTCTTAAAACTAAAAGAAGTTTTTCATTAATGACATAAAACTGGGGACTTTAAAGGAAAGGTTTCGATTCTTTTTTTACATAAGATCCCAGCCCCTACGATCTGTTAAAAGAGAAATCTTAAACGCAATTAAAGACTTTTCATAATCTGAGACGGAAAAGAGATTCATTTACTTTCAAGTATTTGTTTTAAAATTCTTCTCCTTAAGAATACAGTTGAATATTTTAGCATAGACTAAACTTCCACCCCTATATCTGAAACCCTATTTAATAGTAACATAAAATGGATAAAAATCAGTACATTTAATCTTAAAGAAAGCGTTATTTTGCTAAATTATTTAATTTAACTTCCCGGTTAAAAAGATCTTTTTCAAAAGACAGATTGACCTATTAATTTTTATCTTGTCTTTTAAACTTGAAATTTTAGTAGATTTTATCTCTTATCACAATTCAACAAGTACGTATTAGTTTATAATTCCTTTTACTGGTGAAGAACGTGCAAATTTCTTGTGTTACAGCGAAAAGTTTTGAACTAATTTATGATTCCTTTTACTGGTGAAGAATGTGCAAATTTCTTGTGTTACAGAGAAACTTTTGAACCAATTTATTTCAATTCAAGTGGACTTGATGTAACGCATTTAATAGGTTGAATAATATTTTACTACCGCACAAAAAATACGGGTATTTTTCTAAGGGAAAAGGAGTGTTTAACTGAATTTGCTACTTTTTCGACATGTACATGATATCGTGGGATAAAGGCTTTCAAAAGTCAGATTAAGTTTTTATATATTAGTGAATTATAATTTGGACTAGAAACTGACACTGTTTGCAGATTCAGAAACAGAAGTTGTTATTTTTCATTGTTGTTAAATAAGATAACTAGAAACTTCCCTTTTGATTCTTGCCGAATGACGGATGATTGAGCAGAGCATGTCGTCGGTAATGAAGTTCCAGGGTGCAAAACGCCCTGACGGTATTTATGGTCTTG
Source organism: Pardosa pseudoannulata (assembly GCA_032207245.1). NCBI lineage: Eukaryota > Metazoa > Arthropoda > Arachnida > Araneae > Lycosidae > Pardosa > Pardosa pseudoannulata. The sequence goes on along the minus strand of CM063502.1, from coordinate 39,632,695 downwards.
TCAGTGTAAATATTTATCTTTATTTTAATATGAAATGCAAAATACAAAACACAAAATTCTTTAGGATTAAATCATCTTGCACATATTTATAAAAAATATATTAACGCATTAACATACTCTAGATTTCTTATAGTATTAAGATTTCGTGGTAATCTAAATTTAGCTTAATATATGCATAAAATGAGAACAAACTTCACATTTTCTGTCACTAAAGAAAATTTTAGAATGTAATTTTAAAGAACTGCAAGCAAGTAATACAGTAATAAACTGTCAGAATTTGCTAGATTAGTTCTGATATTTGATGCTACTAAATTATAGAATTTTATATAATTGTCACTTGACTACTATAATAGCGAGTGGTTAATATTTAGTTTAGGAACCTTAATGGTAAAGTGTAATGCTTATGATTTTTAAAGATATTATTTAGTATGGAAATTAGCAAAATATATGATTGCATATAATTTCGAAATATATAGAGTTTGATAGATTACGTGATAAGTGACAATCTCTCCAGAACCCGTTTAATGGATGAGTATTGGTAGAAATAGATAAGTGTGTTAAAGCAGCAAACTATACAAACAGTATGTGAGTTTATAGAAGTTAATTATATTTGAAATAGGGGTTTTCCTTTGAACTTTTTTGTAATCAAACTTTCAAGTGTTTATCGAGAATGATATAACAATAATGAAACATTTTCGAAGAGAGATACGAGGTAAATAAAATAACCATTTGTATAAATCTACAGCAGGCTCACTCGCCGAACGATGGCCGATTGGTTAGGGTACTGGTCGTCAGTACCGGAGTTTGTGGGTTTGAATCCCACTATGACATGGATGTTCGTAGACGTTCGGAATCGGCTTTAAGCAGTAGGTGCAGGTCTCATTAGCCCTCGTGTGCAAAACAGTAGACCGTAGAGCTCCAAACCAAACCTATAGCATGCACAAAAATGTCCTTTATACTATTATACATTACACTATTATAAATATTATTTATACTTATTAAAATAGAATTTCATTTAATGTTGCTATCCTGCAAAATTAAAACAATTTATTAGTAAAATAAATTTTCTGTTAAATAGTGATGCTAATTTCTTTGCAAAGTGATTCATCAGATGTACATGATTGCTTATAAAAAATCTGAATTTATCATTTTTTTTAAGTAGTTACCAAAAGTAGATTTTTACTTGAGTAATTTTCATTTTATTTGTGTAAAGGTAATTTTTGTACAAAGTAGTTTACAATATTTAAAAGAAACTTACAAAAAGGATTTTTACATGTTAAGAAATGGAGTATTCTAACATTTGAGCACGAAGTGGTGGAGAAACAAAGGATTAAGAATTCTTCAGGTAAAAATTTACTTCTGAACAATTAACTATACCTGTACTAAACTCTAAAAGACAAATACAAACAATTTCAAAGCCTTTATAACAACAATATGTTTCAATTCTTTAGATTCTGCAACCAATTGCGAGTGTTTTACCCATTCAACCATCGCTTGGCAGCTGGATCATTGGCAAATATCCGAGTAGAATCACTTGAATAATATAAAAAAGAGAAGTCACAACACTCGAACAAATTTTAGGATACAACTTAGGGTAATAAAAGAGGTAATAAAACCAATAAATAAATAGACAATATAAAGAGAACAGAAATAGAAACTATTTAGATGCTTAGTAAGCTTTTAAGCAGCTGGATCTCTTCTTATTTTTTGCATTTTAAATAGTCTTTTATGTGTTTTTTAGCCATAACACTTGTTTTTTTAGGTAATACTCGCTTAGATCTTTTATAATTTATGGAAATGATTTTGATAGTTTATTTTTAAGTAGAAATGTTATATATTTCGAGGCAATTCCCTTTTTTCTAATAACAACGATTCTTGAATATAACTCTACTTAATTTTCCATGAGAAGAAAGCTTTTCCTAGTATCCTCATATGAATTTTACCCTACTCCTCTTTGAGTATTTTTGAAAATCCGATGACTGTTTTTGAATGCCACTTTCTTAAAGATTATTTTTAAAGAATCAAAAACGTAAAAGATCATTAAATAATCACAAACTAGGTATTTCATTTAAGGAGATTCCTATTTCTGATACTTTCTTTACAAAATAAGTGATGTTGACAAGATGCTTATAAATATGAAATTTATCAATGTCATTTTCAATTAAGAAATTAGTTTTTTCTACTTTTTTAATATCTTCTAAAATTTCATCTAAATATTCCAGTAATGGTGGATTTAATTAATTTTTGGTTTATTTGTGTTTTTTAAATTTCTATTTAACCACTGTAATTTCTTGACACTATTACGTATCCCTTCTAAAACATTGTTATGCTTTTATGCTTTTGATGTCATTTTGTAGAGTTATTTTCATCCGTTGAGGAATAGAAATTATTTTTATTACGATTACTTAAGTACATGCAACCAATTATTCTCCGTATAGCAGTAGGATTTATGAAAACCAGAGTTTAGATTTAAATATTTATAGATTGAAATCTTTTTGTGTAATTTTATTTAGAGAAGGCATTCTGAACTTCGATGTAATTCACTTTTGTGTTGGAAGATATTCTTTCAGTATCAGCTGCTGCCTTTTCTTAATATTTACCCCTTTTGGAAAGACCTAAGATGAATTTCCCTGTCATTTTTTTTCCTTTTTAGTTTCACTTAGACCTTTATTTTTCCTTTCAAATTCAATATAATACAAACATTTATGTTAATCCGTTACCACAATATTTATATAGCTTTATAATTTCTTGTTCGAATGTTTTTTCTCAGAAAACGCAAATTCTTATGTTTAGAAGAATCGATAAATTTTTGAAGCCATTTTCAAAATAAATCTTTTATTCTACATTCCAATCAAGACAAAATAGAAACAGGGGATTATTCTGAAGTTACCGAATTTTTATCTCGAAATGGAAAAGAGAAAAAAATTCAAGTTGTTTCCAAAAGTTAAAATGACTTTCTGTATTAAGCGAACTATGCAAAAAATGGATTGGAAAAGTCGACACAGAGTAAAATTGTTGTTGCTTTTGAGATTAAAAATACTTTTTGTTACCGGTATCTGACGCGCAGGCTTATTAGGGTCTGAGACATTTCATCTAGTATGTTAAGATCCTTATATAATGGTGTATTCAAGTCTCATAAATATAAGAATATTTTGTAGAACTACGAGATTCTCTCTTCAACTACTGAGCCAGTGTGGACAGAAATTAAACTGAGAAAAAGTTTTTATTTATAATATGGGTATATATTGACACCGTCAAACCTATATAATACCAAGACTGTGAAAACCTAGAATTTTGAATATCAATAACATCTGTTCATGATTTACACTTATTACACAAGTAAAAACATCAGCATTCTAAATAAATAGATAAAAGTTGTTGGAATGAGAGGAAATTAGGCAGTAATTACAAATATGTATATCTTAGAATATAGAGGATGTTCAAATAAGTATACACAAAGAAAACATTTGAGCAATTTATACTTGAAATATGAATCAATAGTTTTTAAAAAATATAATTTTTTAAGTTTAATTAGAATTATTGAATTTCTTTATCTGTTTGTTGGTAATTTTAACTTGCATCTTATCTTAACCCGCATCTATTTTGTCTATTAAATGCTATGAATCACTCAATCCACATTCATTAAAAGATGTATGCTTATCCGTGCTTAACAAACATTTACATAAGTCTTTATTTGAAGTTTATCTTTGCCACTTACTTAATTTATAAAATTCAAAATTTGTTTACAATGAATCTAAATAATTTTAAACGATTAGAATAAATCCATTCATCCTAAGTTTTATTTTAAAGTTTCTATGATAAATTTTATACTGTTTAATGCAATATTTATCTTTATTTGCATTATTTTCTCTTTGAAAACTTTCCCCAATTTGTCAAAATTAGTTTTATTGTAAGATCTTTCACCAAAAGATGGCAGCACCGCATCAATTTCAGGTAATTAAATTTCAATCTGTGAGTGTAAAAATATATAAATTAATAAATTAACTTAAATAAATAAAAATATATATTATGAAGCATAGCTCTATATTTTCACTTTTAGTTTTCTTACATTAACAAAGTCAAAATGTTTATTCTAGTAGTATCTGGAATTAAAAAGATTTTTTAATTTATGCAAATTATACGACTTTTCAGCATTTTTAAACTAAATTTTAACTGTTTTGAAGCATATGAATATAAAATCTCATTGAAATTGACTATTATAATTTTTTTTTGTTTTTTACAAACAGAAGAATATATATGAAAGCATGTAAATATATAATAATGTATTCTGACTAATTTGGTGCTCATGTATTAGTTGTTTTTCCGATATATAGATGGCAGCACCACAAGATTAGATTGTAATTCTCTCCTTATCTAGACTTCAGCTCCTTTTTAATTATTTAAGACTTATACTTCCCGTGAAACATTCTATCAAATATATTTCACATACCATTGTACAACTACTGTGATAATTGAGATACCGTTAAGCTGTGACTTCTAAAAAAAATATTTTTATTTTAGTAATTAATTCTATAATTTTTATTATTAGAATTCTACCTATGTATTTCAGTTTATATCTTCCATAAAATTTATTTTTATTTTCTTATATTATAAAAGTTTAATACTTTGTAAACTTTTAATGTCATAAATTAGATGGAACCTTATTTTTATACAACGATGTTAAAAGAGATTGGAGGAGAAATAAATGAAAATCGAGAATATGTGAGAGAACTACGGTCAATGCATTTGCTAATTCAGTGGAATACCGTTTCTATCTTTTAAAATGAAATATTTTAATACACAAAAAAGTTTTTTTGAATAATTTTTAATATATACAGATATAAAAATCTCTCCTGTAATCTTACCTAAGTAATGATTATCTTTTAAAATTAAGAATTGTTTTAAATTTTCGGTTAGTGGATTATTTATATGATGTACTTACTTATATTAAGGTTATGCGCCAATTTAGTATTTAAATGCAACAGAATTTATTTTTTCGAATAATAAACTAAACCGTATGTCTTATATTTTATTACTTTTTAGAAATCACAAGTTAAGTGTTACGTAAAATTTTATATTTGACGTCTAGATTATTTAAAAACATACTGATCATGCTGCCATCTAGTGGAATAAATTCAAAGAATGTTATTTACTCCTGACAAATTTATTGTTAAAATGACACAACTGTAAAAATTGAGATTTTTATTGTTGAAAAACCGTTAAGGAACATGGGTGCTGTTTCTGGAACTCTATATGATTCTTCCTTTTCATTTTTCGTATTCTGTTGAATACATTAGGCTTACAATAAAACGTCTGAATATTTTTAACTTGTTAGGAAAAGATTAATTTTTTTAATTAAAATTTTAAATTAAAAAAAATATTTAATTTAAAAAGTAATTGTTAAAAATCGTATTTCATTTACTTTTTTAGTTCATTTTTTTATAAATATATAATAAAAAAACCCAGTAAAATCTCTACTTACTGTGTAAGAAAAATAGGTTTTAAAATGATTATTTCTATATTGATAATCTTTGAAGTTTTTCTATAGTAAGTTGCGAAAAAAAAAAAGTAAGGAATAATTTAGTGGTATAAAGCACACTAAATTTTATTATTTTCATTGGATGTTGTTGAAGAGAGATTTATACAGTTTTAAATCACATAATGATCATTTAAATTTTTCTGACATTTGAGTAACTCCAAAAACTAATAATGTTTTCCTCATTTACTTTAAAGTAAATGTAGTCTATACCTGGAATTATCCAAATCTTTTTTCGTCTAAAATAATAACTATTGAATGAAAGATGAACAGGATTACAGAAATCACATCCGATGTACATGAGTAATCAAAATAAAAGTTCATACTTTTTTAGCTTAATGTATTCAGCTTCTTTTGTGAAAGTTCTCCAAATACAGATTTCTAATTTGGATGCATTCAAGCATATTCGCAATGGATATTACTTTAGTAAACCTGCTGATCTTTTATCCAGTATTTATTATTTATAAATTCTGATTGTAGGATATGATGTACAATGCTGTTTGTCAAGCTTCCTAAAAACATTCTTTTTTTATTAAGAACTCTGCAGATTATAAGCAAAACATTTAATGAAATTTAGGATTGTTTGTAAATAATACTAATTTCTCCCCGACTGCACGTGCTATCATTGTAAAAATAAACACTTATTCTTAAAAGAAGACTAGTAATCATGTTCTAAATTTTCAGCGCTTTTCAGGCATTCTTTTTTTTACAAGATTTTCTTTAACTTGTTGACAATCTCCTATAGCGCTTCTTAAAATATATGAAGCTACCATACTATGGTTTCGTGATAATTCTTTCTTATTCCAGATTTTTAACAAACTGTCTAACACTGGTCATCATGTCATCATTAGAAATGTAGTGTGAGACCAATGTAAAATATCTATAAATAAAAAGACAGAGAAAAACATAAATATATTTAAGAAGTTTCTCAACTTTGAAACATGTATATTCTGCTTTACTTCCTTTTTATTTGCCTATATTTTGTCATTGGTCTAATTTATCTACTATTGCAGGAGGGAGGTTATATAAACTTTATAAATTGTGCACATATAAGCTCTCTCAGTTATTTGCATGTAATTATTATACAGACTATGGAATTTAAGTTCCTTTGACTATCAAGTTCTTCATTTGAATCATGTATTGAACTTCAAATAGTTATGTCTGAACGTTTATGCTCTTTACATTTTATTTTCACATTTATATAGCTAAAGGACACACTTATACCATCCTGTCCTTGTAACGAATTTGTTAAATGATAGTCGAATAAGTTGGGCGCTGCTCTTCGTGAGTCTAATTAAATACTCGGCCCAGCTGAAGCCCTAACGTAACTTATAACTGATAATACGATGGCGATATCAGCAACCTGTAGCTGCTAACAAGCTTCTGCTAACCTACATGAGGGCTATTATGTTTATATTTGATGTAGTCTTACCTCGTAAGAAGCAAACACTATAGAGGTAAGATCTAGATTACCAGTAAAAAAGGTATGTCGAATTAAATACCCGACCCAGCTGAAACCCTGACCTAACTTATAACTGCTATTACGATGTCGATTTCAGCAACCCGTAGCTGCTACCCAGCTGCTGCTGACTTACATGAAGGCTATCATATTTAGATTTAATGTAGTCCTACCTGGTAAGGAGCAAACACTACAGAGGTAAGCTCTAGACTACCAGAAAGACTTAGAAAATAGATCACACGGGTACCTCGGGTGCTTGAAACAAATACACACCTAAAGGAGGTGTGCCCGTGGAGGGACTCTTCTGTAAACATGTTCGCGTGATCGAATCCTGCGTGACTGAATTGGCTTTAAGCAGTAGTCTCGGTCTCGTTAGATGTATGCAATCCCAAATTATTGTATAATAAAGTTTATGAGACTAAAGAACAATAATAATAACTTTATAATTTTATGTAAAACTTTATCAAAATTTAAAGGATAAATCAGCCTGTACCAAACTATTAGTATTTGAGATCCGGTTTACAATCAGTATATTCATAAAGCCCATTCCCTTTTCACACAGTAACGATGTACATAAAAATAAAACATTTTGAAACATAAATTTGAACATACATTTGAACATACATTTGAACATTTTTTGTAACATAAAAATAATACATTTTGAAAGTTTTGACCCTAGTTACACAGGAATAAGTATATTTATTCGTATAACTTTAATCATCCTTTAGAAAATCCTAAAAATAATTAAAATTGCTTTTAATTTAGTATCATTAGATAATTATTACATACATTGTACAGTAGTGATGAAATGGTATTATATCAGTGGAAATTGTATTTTACTTTTTATTATCCCAAAGAATATTTAGCTTTCCTTTTAATAAATTAATCAAATTTCTAAAACTTTCTTTTCTATAATTTCGTATTCTCCATTAAGAATTATCGCGCTACAGATTGAAAATTGCTGGGTGAAGTAAAAGAATAAATCTTCTAAAATTTTGTAAATTGATAAGAATTTTTGAGAAATATTTAGCAAATATGAAGTACTATAAAAACTTATAGTTTGATACACAAATTAAATTAACTTAATTTTATCTGCGTTATAATTTTCCATGAAGTTTTATTTTACTTTTGAATTATTATTTTTGACAAAACTTTTTGATTTTTGCGTCATAATTTTTCATTATAGGAAGTCTTAATAGGAAGAAGCTTTAAATAAACTTGAATCATAATGGAATTTTAATATTGCGAGTAGGATAACTCTTAAACTATTTAATATTATTTTCCAAAAATTTTTTAGAATATCTAAAATACAACTAAAACTTATTTTCTAATGATTTCATCTAAAATGTTTTAGTTAAAGACTTAAACTTAGCTTTAAAACTTAGCTAATATTAGATAAATTAATACAGGTATGTATTAAAAAACAGAAAGGGAATTTTAAATAAAACGATTGTGTTAGAAATTAAAAATATTTTATAAAATACAATCAATCCTCAAAATATTTGATTAAATTATATATTTTGGGAACAACCATGTGTGCAATCTATTAAAACGATTATTAAAAATTCTACTTACATGTCAAATTTTATACTTTGTATAAAAAATCCCTTTTAACTGTATAGACTCAAAAGTAATAATACATCATAAAACAAACGTTGGGCTATAAAATAAAAACACAAACCTTTTAAAAAATTACACCACGGGATATAAAATGAAAAAAATATGTAATTTATTTTTACTGCCTTATATGTGTTATGCCTTCTAAATTATTTTACATAACACATTTATAACAATTGCGTGTAGAGATATTCTAGTATAAAAAGCGCGTAAAACTGTTTTTGTGTGTTAGGAATATAAAAATTAATTCTCAAGGAGAATATGTAACGATTATCCCCTAACATTAGTTACTTTGTTGGTTTGGTTTAATTAAAAAAACAATCTGTTCCCTTCTAACAGCTATTATTTATTAAAATATTAATTTTATGTGTCTTGCTTTAATCTTTAATGTTTATTTATAATACGCTCTCTATTACCAATCCAACAACTAACTATTCTAAACAAATTCCAGATTAAAATATTCCTATAAGATGTTTAAACTCCAAAGACGTTTTATTACAGAATTCCCTGCTTTATCCCATTGATGTCATTCTATTGACTCGAAGAATGAATGAGTATTCTCCGAAGAGAGAAATTCTCGTATCATGGCTCATTTATGCGCAGTTGTAAGGGCTCTTTAGGCTTAACCTCGCGAGAAAAGGTTCGATGCTTAAAACTTCCATAAGCAGCTCAGAGTATTTGGCGATCCGCTTATATTATTCAACTAATATTTCATTTATTTAAAGTGGAATTGCTCAAGAAATAGAATTTTATTAAGAAGATGTAACTTTTATCGAAGCATTGATAATACTGCAGGAATACTTTAAGCATTGTTCTATCATCATGAAGAACTTGTTAAAAGCACAGTCTTCTTAAACATAATTTGCTTTTTCAAACTCTCCACTTTAAAAAAATAGCGGTATCGTAATCATTTACTACAACACAAGAATAGAATGGACATCAATTACTTTTTTAGATTTAAATTTTGATAAGTTGCCCAATCGAGCTTTATTAAGATTTAAATTTTTCTGAAGCGTTTTTGGCAAAACTTAAGCAGTAATTTAAGCATTGATATATTATCAGGAATAATCTTTTAAAAGTACCATTTTCCTCAAATATAATTTACTTTTTTATAGGTTTTACTTAAAAAAATTAACAGCTTTATAATAATCGTTTAATACTTCTCAAGAGTCCCATGGACATTCAGAACTTTTTAAATTTTAAGTTTTCAATAAGTTAAGTTGAAATATTTATTTGTTGACTTTTTTTCACTAAGTAAACAAAATTTACTGTTAATATACTGGATTTATGAAATTTTAGCCTTTTTTATTTTTATCCAGTTGATTTAGATTTTATACATTTTAATCAGCAGTTTTTTTATCAAAACAGTTTTATTACAGCTTTTGGAAATAATCTCCTAACAGTCTAGCATTTAATTTTAAAATTAAAGTTTATTTTTGTTACAGATATTGTCACATTGTGCACAGTTCTTTTCGATATGAGTTTTTACTGATCTAATGTTCTGCTAATTTTAATTTATAAATTATATTTCCAGTTTCTGAAATTGTATCATTTCTTAGTCAAGACAGTTGCAGATTCAATGATATAAATACACAAAAAATTGATATTGATTTATTTTAATTATATATATGTAATATATCAAGTTATTTCCCTTTAATATCTCTTTAAAAACCTCCTCTTCCCGATTCTAATTCCTTAAATTCTATTTTCGCAGCCACAAAACGTTTTAATCAAAGGAGTGTCATCATCATCAGCATTGGCACGACAGCCCTTTGTGGGCCTGGGCCTTCCTTAGAAGCTTTTCCCAATCTGCCCTTCTCCCAGCAATTGATCTCCAGTTCTTTACCTTTAAGATGGCAAAATCTTCAGCCACACAGTCTTTCCACCGTTTCTCCTTTTGGTCTTTTATTGGAAGGGAGTGCATTAAAAACCCTCAAAGTTGTTCGTTCTGGGCTCATTCTCATTACATGTCCTGCCCATCTCATTCTATTCAGCTTTATAGATTTGATAACATCATCACTGGTAAAGATCTTATATAATTCAAAATTATATCTTTTTCTCCAGTTGTTATTTTCAAAGACAGCACCAAAGATGGTTCGCAGGATCTTCCTTTCGAAGGTTGCCAACATCCTCTCTTCTTTTCTTGTTAGGGTCAAAGTTTCCGAGGCATAAGTCAAAACTGACTTGAAATCAAAGGAGTGTACTCGACTTAAAATTCTTCCAACCCATTTCTCAATGCATTCTATGCAATAGATGCACATTTTCTGTCTGCTCACATCATTTCCCAGCTGTCGCCAGCAAAATTGCTCAGTTTTTCTCCTGATTTAACAGTTAAATTCGCTGAGTAATTTTCCGTTTCTTTGGGAAATATTTAATCTTTATCTCGTTATGGGGTCCATCTCTGCTCCAGCACGTGTTTTCTTGTACATTCTCTAGTCTGCAGCTGACTAGTAAAGCTGTCCTTTTCTAGGAGCTCTAAAATAAAATTTTAATTATATTTGGTCTTATGTGACTTTCTCTTCAATGTGGCCCGACTGCATATTTCTTTATTACTGCTAGGTGATTGGGTTTCTCCTTACCCAGTTGCCCGGGCAAGTAAACACAATAGGGGTTACATAATTATTGTGTCCGGAAGCTTGTATTAATCTGGATTGTATATATATAATTTTCATTTGTAAATACATATAATAAAAATAACGTTTACTGGCTTCTTTTTGAAAAATTGAAACGACATTATCCACAGAAAGAAAATTGACATTGTATTTTTACGTTTAACTTTAAGCTGACAAAGATGAATTTCTAAGTGCTCACAGGTTTTGCAATATTGTGCACAAATCTTATTAGCGTGAGTCTTTTATGACGTATTGTTCTGTTAATTCGGGTTAATAAATTTTGTTTCTTTCTCTTTTTTATTTCTGAAACTGTATCATTTCTTTTTCATTACAGCTGCAGATATAATGTATATAAATCAAAAATCAATTGAGTTAATTTATTTTAATGCTAAAAATTCATTTCGTTTGTAACCAAATATAGTAAAAAGAACATTAAAGGTTTCCTCTTGAAAAAAACTAATTGTTTGTTCAGATGACATTATCAACAGAAAGAAAATGAACATAGTATTTATAGTCTTAGCTTTAAGCTAATTGAGATAAGATTTATTATGAACTAGCATATAGCCCGTCGTATGACGGGAAAGTTTTAAATTTTTCAGAATTGTAAAGTATTTTATGAAGCAGTTTAAAAAAATGGTTTTTTTTTGTGTTTTGGTTGTCCAAAAGTTAGCTGATCGATTTCATATCTGATGGTTATGCATAAAAAACAAACACACAAACGAACAAACTTTTTAATTTCAAAGATATATTACTTAAACGCTAGATATTTATTAGTCTCTGAAATAGACTCCTAGAGCCGGTCTCAGGAAATTAGTTTAAAGGCTAACAACGTTAATCGCGTTAATTTGAGTTAATCGCTATTAGCCGTTAAACGACATTGGTCAGACCGGCCCCTAGACTTTTAAGAAAAGAATTTGTTGTTAATACTGGTGATAAAAATTTCTTTTCAACAAAAAATAATCTATGATTAAATTTAAAACTATCCCATATGTACCTAATCTATTATTTAATCCAAATATAAAAGAAAATTATTTACGTAATATCTAAGTTCAGTGATAAAACCTATGAAAATAATGCAGACGATATTTAAATAATTTAAAATAAGAAATGATTAAATGAGATGGTTAAAGGAATGACGTCATAATGCTAGAAAAAATGTTATTTTTACCTATTTATTATGTGATAAATTGATAAATTTAATCACCTGCTCTTAACCGGAAAAAATATGGCTTGAAATATTGTATTAAATGCTCGAAGGGGTGATATGAAACATATTTATACCAATTTATTTTTGAATCGGAGAAGATAAACTTTACTAGCTTTAAATTTTGCTAACCCTAACTCATCAAGAATCCAATATGGATTTCTGTATCAATTCCAGATTCAACCCCTTCATAAATTCCAGGACAGACGGAGAGATAAGTTAGGCTATTATTATATAGGGGATGTATCATAAGATACCTAAAGAAAATTATTCAGACTTGTTTTAAAGGCTAAATTAGTAGCAATGTAAGACTGGTCAATGGCAAAAAGTTATATGCAGCTAAGAACTAAGAGGTCTAAAGACAGGATAAACCTCATGAAGGGGTGCACCTTTTATTTTCTGAGCACCCCCAGGGTGAAAGAATGACACGATCAGGAACATGATGTAAGACCACCAGCTTGCATCCTCTAGAGGGATTTTTGGATTATTCAGCAACCACCAACTTATCTCACATGCCCCAGTCACCATTAAAAGAAACGAGATCTTAGACCAGCTCGAGCCTCTATCCCACTACCTCGCCTTTTCTAGACCGCTGCCTCAGCAGACTGAGCTACCTGGTATCTGGCTGAAATCATACGTTTGACACATCGTAGTCAAATAAATAGTATTAAATGATTTTAAACCTTGTAAGGTATTTAAAACTTTAATCAACTCTTTTATAATTATAAAATAATCCGTTTTAATTTATTACAAAGAAAAATTTCGGTCAATAATTACAAGATAATTTTGAAAAATATATGCTATATTACCATCTTCAAAGTATCTTTACATAGATTGTAAATAATAAACTAAATATTAAAGAGATTTATAAAGAAGAAATTTTGAAGAACAGATGAATGTAGAAATCTTTTTGATACAAAATGTCCAAAAACTAATGCAAATGTGAAAAAAAAATTAGACTAAAATCTGAAAAAGTAATTAGTGTTTAAAAAAAACCTAACTTTTTAATTGTCTGAATTATATTGATTCAATATATAATAATACATCTTTATACACACTGAAGCAAAATTAGGATTACCTATTGATTAGAATATTTTAAACATGGGGATCGTGATATAACGTATAATTTTAAATTCTATTATATTAACTATTCTATATTTTATTGTAATCAATTAAGAGGAATGATTTCATAAATTTATAAGAGTTGTAACGGGTCATATATATTTTTTTTAATTTTTTAAGCATTGAATAATTTATGATCAAAGAAATTGGATGCATATTCAGCATACGCCTATAATTATTTAGAAGGTATGAGACTTAACTTAGAGACAGAAGCGGAGAAACTTTAGCTTATTTTTGCAGTTTTCATTTGACGCTGATGAAGATCTTATGTAAGTTCTATATTAGCCCTATCAATATTTGATTTCACTCTCTTTGTTAGCTTTTTCTCCAAAATTCTCTTAGTTTGCATACTCATATTAATATTTCTTTTATTGAATCTAGTGAGAGATATTTACAAAATGTATTAGAGGTGACAGAAGAAATGTACATAGATGAAATCTAATTGCTATGAAATAAAGCATTAGATATAATATGTAACCTCATAGATGTGTTCCTTCATATATCTACTTATTTAACTTTTAACTTTTTGATAAAAATGATTTTTAGTGAAGTAATGACGAACATTATATCATGTTATTTTTCTTCCTTCATTTTCAAAATTTCGATTAGCTTATTTAAATTATCAGTGATTTTAACATTAATACCAGTGAAATAAATCAGAGTAAAAAACAAAAGAGTAAAAGTAGTGTGTCAAGTATTGACATTTCCTAATATAATTTGTTTACATTAAACTAGAAATCTTGGGTCTATAAAAGCATTTTTTTGTAAAATTGGGGAATAAGTATATAACAATCATTTGTATTTGCATCAAAATTTAGTGGTTGTAAAATTGAAATTACTATTACCCCTCGAGTATAAAACACGTGTTCCATATCTTTTTAGTTTTTAAAGCATGACTTAAATGAATATTGATTAATAATCTATTAATTTAAGAAAATAATTTGAAAAATTAGCAGATCTATTAGAAATATATACAATAACGTTAATATATAACAAAATTTTAAAGTCTTATTCCCGGAAGTGTATCTCCTTTTGAAGCTAGTGAAAAAACATTTAGAAAAAAGTATTTTATCGTTTATGAATTATTATCTATTATAAATGAAGCGAAAATGTGATGAAAGCTGCTTTCTAACTGTATTTTGTCATTTAAAGAGGTTTGAAACTTTGGACAAGTCAATAAATAAAACTTTGAACTCTTCAGGCAAAATTTAAGTATATGAATGAAATTAATTTCTAGTAAATAGCAGTTGTTGTTCAAATGGCTTCACTCGGGATTCATAATGTCTTAAACTCTTTGACATTTTAAAGTATTTGAATTTCATTAGCTTCTCTCTGGCGCCAGCTGAATTAAAGCTATTGCACCCATGGAAGAGTTCTTTTAGTACAGTTTTATTTCCTCTTTCAAGGTCCAGAGAATTTAATTGCTAATAATTCCACATAGCTGAATTTTTCATGTGTAGCTAAGATTTATCGAGATAAATATGGCGTAACTTGTCTCGATTTTTATTGGGCCAATGAATAAACAAATGCAGCTCTATTAGTTTTCGAAAAAGAAAACTATTTTTCTAATGAGGCATACGTTTTATTATTCCAGTCCTTTGAAAAGTATGCCATGATGATTATGCTTCAATATGTTATTTACTGAATTAGTTGTAACAAGCACTGTATTTTGGTACGGAATCTTGTGGGTTAGACTGTCACTACTGTTCTGGATGTTCTGAATTATTTGTGATAGGATTTAAGCCGCAGGTTTTAGTCTAGTCCTTTTGTTGAAAAATCTTAACTTCAGCATTCCAAACTAATCCAAACTGAAATCCAATAGTAACAAAATCAATGTTAATCAATGAAATAGTAAAATGTTTTACGGTGGACTATATGTTCTATCGCAAGTGCACGATCTCTGTCACTGTGTACTTGATGAATTTAGTTTAACAAATTTAGTTTAAAACAAGTTTGTTATGCATGAATTTAGTTTTAACAAATCCTCTTTTGTTTTAGATAAAATCGGAACTGATTCATGTTCATTTTTGTCTTAGTCCTCCCCTCTCTCATGAACTTGTTCCTAGTGTGTGCATTGGCTCTCCACTATTGTCCTCCCACTAGTCGTTAGGATACAAACCCTCCGGTGGTATAAGAATGTTCCACATGAAACACGTATATCTGCTGTTCACAAGACTTTGTAACATTCTTGGGAGATAAATTCCGAACCAAATGAATCGAACGATAGAAGAAGGAAAGCGAATAATGGGGGAAATATACATCGAGAACCCAGTTTTTGCTACTTCTTCAGAGGAATAAAGTTAACTCCTGTTAACTTCTGTTAACTCCTTTTAACAGAAAAAATAGGAGGTAGATTTTATATTGCAGCGCATACTGTCTTAATCTAAAATTTACTCTGTACACCCATTACAGAATTGCACTGATATTATGTTATACAGAATGTGCCATAAATATAAAGACACACTTTTAAGGAAGGTAGGACACATCATAAGTTTGAAGACCATGGGTGACCATAGGTAGTCATGGGTAAGTCGTAGCAGAATTTGAAGATGGGTAAAGAATCAAGGGAGTAACTAATTTGAAACATTTTTGGACATAATAAAATCAATTCGTCTACACCAAGTACATGTCTGCAAGTTCATTGATCGTATACTATTCCATGTTCTTCGTATGCTTCCAGGTGGATCTGTACTTGACAGTTCTGGAGAGAACAGCGATTGTTTCTTTATTCTAGCAGTAATCAGCATATGAAGAGCTTGGGAAGGTAAATGTACTGTAATCTTGCAGGCATACACTTAGTTTATGAAATAGCCGAGGACAATGAATGAGCCTTTGAATGCACTAATCGAGAAAGCTTTCGAGACAGACATTAACAATATTACAGTTTATTTGCACGTTTGCATCAAACTTTATGAGAATTCGGGTCATTAAGAATTGGCAGATCAAATGAGGGCAGGCCACGATTGAGGCGCTCGGTCTTTAGGGAAGAAAATGTATTGGATACCGTAGACTAATTCAAGGATTAGGAAACGTGCCATTGGCTCTTCAAGTAAAAATATCTCGTAGAAGAGTCCAGCGCTCTTTTAACGCCGACTCTTTCGACGGCTTCCATCTACAAATAGTTCAGTTAATGCTCCCTTATGACCATCCTGAATGTGAGATCTTCTAATAGTGGTTTTTGTAAGAATGTACCCGAGATGGGAATTTTTTCGTTTATACGTTGTTCACTCATAAGGATCAAAAGGGATAGCGTAATGAATCACTACAATCAGCATTTGTTGCCTTAAGAAAACCCCCACGGTGTACGGAACACCATTACTTTAAAGTTAATGTGTGGGCGCGTTTGGTCTGCAACTGCTTAGTTGGGACTTAACTTTATAACTATCGAGGTTGACTGCCGCAAATTATCTGAGCAGGTTCTTTATTAAACGATGTTCCGACAATGTGAGACGTGTTTTAGGGTTCCAACATCGTGGATCACCCGCTCATTTGGATTGGCTGTTTGTAGCCACTTAAATAGGTCATTCCCGCATTGATAGAATTCTCACCGGGTTTATCTTAGCTTGAGTTTCTTTTGTGGGAGCCATTCAATGTGTACTGTACCATGATCCTGTGGAGTCTACACAGCTGATACAAAGAAACTTCAGTTCTTCAACCCCATATTCAGGGATCAATTCCTTGTCGATGTCAGGCATGTTTAGGGTTTGATGGTGAACACCTGCTGTAACATTCCAGATGTTTTCATGTAAAAAGTGTTTTGTAATTATTATGTCTAATAACTGTATCAAATTAATCCCTTTCTTGTTTCCTTATACATGTTACACCTCTTCTATGACTTATCTCTGACGTTTTCCTTCCATGGGTTCCTAACTATTTCTTCATGATGTACATATAGAAGGAATCCTACCCTAAAATATTTTTTGACACCCTGCATATAAATTTATGCATGGGTATGTGTTTAATAAATAAGCATTATTATTAAGATTCAAAGCTTTTCAATGCGTTTGAACTCATGGTTCAAACTTATGGTTGTCTATATACTTCATCAGTTATCACAGCTAAACTGTTTCCCTACTAAAATAAAAACTAGTTTCCTCTTTTCTATTTTTGAATCCTCCAAAATAAATAAATAAATATCTATATAAAAAGACAAAAGAACATGAAATTCGCTTTTAGTGGAGGCTATCATAATACAATTAGATTATAATAAGGAAAGAATTTATTTGCACAGTAATATTCTTTTATTACAATTGTCTCTTTTTAAACTACAAATGTTATGAGACAAGGATCTAAATATATGGCTATAAAATGAAAAATATAAAATATTTTTGTACGATTATTTGCATCTAATGAGCAAAAATATGCAAGAGCAAAATATTGAATTAATGTTAAAAAATATCGCTTATTTTTTATGTTTATAATATATGGAGTGAGAGAAAATTTCCATAAGAATATAAAAATGAACTGTTTGACCTATATCGTTTCACCATACTAACGCTACACATGACAGAACACTAAAAAGAAGATATTTGTTTGAAAGATAATTCAGATAATCCAAGACAGTTTTTTGGAGAATTCCCAAATGCTTGAGGAATGGCTACAATCCGCTACAATTTTAGCTTACTTCACCTATTTCTCCTAGTTGCTATAGTAACACACCCTAAGCTCAAATGACCCAAACAAAAGAAAACCTGTGGAATTATAAATATAATCAGTGAATTATTTTTATATTTTTATTTTCATACTTCTAATTCCGTCAAAAATTTCTCAAACATTTTTATTTGAGGAAATCTCGAAAATATATCTTTAGACTCTTTTCAATTTTATAGTACTGTGCAGTTTTACTGAAGATTTATATTTTATTATAGTACATTATATATACCGAAGAGCCAAAACAGTGTGACACATTGGAGTTTAGACATTTGAAATCATAAATGGTTGAAAAGTAAATTATAATTTTAAGTACATTTTTACACAATTATTCTATTATGTTTTGAAAACGCTTAATAAAAGAATAAAAACGAAATGCCAAAACGCAACACATGCAAAACAATTAGCGAGGTGTATTGAGAAAATGTTGATATTCAAGTAAAACCGACACAGGAAGATAAAAATGAGATTTACATATGATCACAATATTTTACGATTTAAAATATAAACTACATTACAGATCTATTTATTACAGTAGACTCGAGGTAGCTCAGTCGGCAAAGAAAAAGCTCCCGTAACTGTAGGGTTGCGGGTCCGGAGACAGAGCCGGCTAGTTCGTTAAAGGCGATTGGGGCACGTAAAATATGTCCTCACAATGTCCTCAATGAATACTTCTGGGGTGGCAGGCCAAGCTTATGCATCTTCTGCTTTGTCGCAGCTTCTAAATTATTAGAACCCACTTCAGCATTAAGTCGTCCGTTCACCCTAGCGGTGCTTGTTAAAATGAGTCTCACCCTTTTGCCTTAATACGAGTGGTGTATGGCTCAGTAGCGCTTGGTTTGACCAAGTGGCATCAGCAACAGCATTTATTATAGTTCTTCAATTTGTTCAAGTTTACCTAACTTTAGTTCTTGGGGAAATTATTCTTGAAAGACTAGTATGAGATGAAATAATACATCATCGAGGGACCACTAAAAACAACATTGTGCAATAAATCTTTACATTCAATCTCTACATTCTTCATTCATTCTTTCGTATAGTCTACATTTTTCTGTAATATCTTGCTAATGGTGCTTTGTTGCAAACAGTCCGACGATTATGCTTCCTAACTCAAGGGGATGGAATGGCAAACAAGATCTGATTAACTAGGTCGGAACAAGATAGGATACTGGAAACTATTATATAAAATAGGATACATGATACTTTGCTCTCCGTCAGTAGCCTAATGAGAGGAGAAAGGGCATTCACTGATATACCTCTTTGTTACAACAATTAAGAATCAAAACTTTTTATTCAAAGATTTTGACTATTCAATATTATGAATTATATTCTCAATTGCTTTCAAACTTTTTTTCAAATATAGTAATAACCTCCCCTATAGAAGTAAGTTCCAGAGAACGACTGAAATGCACTTTAATATAATGGCGGTATATTTTTATAGCTTTGTAACACACACTTGGACATTCATGAATGCGTTGACTGTAGAATGGGGCACAAATGTGTAGAAAAATAGTTTGAATGTATTTCATGCATGGGCAATCAGAGTGTATTTCCTCTACATACGCCTATCTAGTATATTTATTTTTAAAACACAATTTGCCTCATCACATTCCTCTCAGAAAACAATATTTTTCTGTAAATTTCGTAGATCATTGATATATGTTTTAAGAATAATAATTAAAAGCTCTTAAAATATTTTGTAATGTTTAAAAATAAACATTTTCGTTTATTTTAAATATCTATGCTATGGTACCAAAAAATTACAAAGCCATTGCCGATAGCTACATACATGTTATTGAAAAGTTACATGTAATTCCAGCTATTTCTAATGTTGTTTCTAATGCCATTTGGACAAGGTAATGTGATTCAGAGATACACGAAATAAAACGATGGCATGAGCTTTTCCTTTGTAGATAATCACCAGGGTGAGAAAGCGACTTTTTGCTCAAAGTGGGTTCTCATATTTTGGAAGTAGCGATCAAACAGAAAATTCCCAGGCTTGGTGTTACCTCCAGAGGTATTGCTTGAACATGTAGGAGATTGAAAGTCCGAAATTATTTTAGAATCCCCAGACACTATTAATGAACATGGCGGGTCGGCTGCAGCATTGAACTCATATACCTCCGGTTACAAGCTCGACGGCTTTGCCGACTGAGATAACACGAATCATTATCAGATGTTTATGATACAATGTTATCCAGAAAAAATTCCTTTATCTTTTTCATATGTGGGTTGTACTCTAACTGCATAAGTCCCTAAAACTTCACTGGAAAGCGTAAGTGTAATAGCCTTATTTATATTAATCCCCGGCATCTTTTTAGACATTTCTACAAATTTCTGAATTTTAAAGAGGCCATAATATTTTAATTCATCGGTGTGCATACGACATACCTAGGATTTAGACATATAGTAACAGACAGTGAGTAAAATGTGTCTCCGATAAGGTTTAAATTCCAAATGAGTAACTAAAATCTCATGAGAACTGCATTTAACTATGGAAAGAAATAAAGTTTTAGCGGTTTATTTTAAGGAAAATGAATTAATTGTGTCTTGAATATTGACATTCTTTTATATTAATATGTAAAATTAAAACTAGGTAAAATAATTATATGGGAAATAATCGTGAAGAAGGATTGCAATTAAAATTTTGCGGAGTCAAGACCTAGTAATAATTTTTAATTATCAGATTGACATAAAAGGTCGGAAAAAAAGTTTGAGATATTGTCTTTGCAGTTCAACCACCATCATTGTTGGCTGAATCCACGTCCTTTTATGTATATATATATATATATATATATATATATATATATATATATATATATATATATATATATGTGTGTGTGTGTGTGTGTGTGTGTGTGTGTGTGTGTGTGTGTGTGTGTGTGTGTGTGTGTGTATCTTTACACAATAAAATTCGTTATCAACTTTTTTTTTGCTCCACAGCAGTGGACATGTTCTTCCAAGTAGAAGAATATTTCAAATAAGTTAGGCATTCATTTTATGGTATTTTTAAAGTTGAAAATTCAGTTTCGCAAAAATTATAAAATCTCCATTGTTTCTACTTTAGCCCTTTCATTATCATTATGGTTAGTAAAGACTGAAACTTCCTCTAAGAACCGTAACACAGAAAGTTCCACTGTGATAAAATTAACCAGATTTTTAAATTCAAAGTTTGTGAAAGTTATTTTTCCTTACTTGTGAGATTGGTTATTGAAAAATTAAGCATAATAAATCTAAGTTGAAATTAAATTGCTCCGCCCTTTTTGCGTCGATTGGGAAGTTTGCCTCATAAGCTAAGAGTACATCCGTAGTAAAGATAACTAATGACCACTCTTCTTCCGAGTTAAACAAACTCTTAATCCTATATCTAATTAAAATTAGAATTCAGCTTTACGAAGATATATACACAAAAGTCCATGACAGAAATTCAATTGCTCAGCAATATTGAAAAATATCTATGCAGTACTGCTGGTAATTATTACATAAGGTTGAAATATAAAAGTTTCAGGATAATGTCATTAAAATGTTTACAATTCTACTTTAATTATTTTTCAAAAATTAATTTTTTGAATGAAGCATTACATTGCAAAAGAATATTATACATCATTTTAATGTAATTCTTTATCCATGAAGTAGAAACGTAAAGTATGATTTTTCCCGACGATATTCATCTTTAATAATAATAGATTCTTACAAATTTTGGCTCTCTAGATTTAACATTTAAAACCAAGTATCATTATAGTGGTTATTGATATTTAGCACATTTGTAATTACTAATTAAGGAGTAAGATTTTTTTTCGACAAGAGTAATCAGAATACATTTGTGTAGTGAAAAACATACCACAGGAAATTCAGATAACGAACTTCCTAACTCATGATCATTATTCAGTTAACATCTACGCAAACTTTGCTATAAGCATTTTAAAAAGTAATTTTGAGATAATGTAGATAGATTAGTTTCTGTATTAGGCAGTTAATTAAAAGTAGACTATTTATGTTTTCATTAGATAAGTTGAAATATTTTTGCTTATATCTATGTTTTTAATATTCAATATAGACAAGTACTTAGTATTATTTTTACTTCCATTGGATTTACTTCGTAAATAAATGGTTTATTATAATTTACTTATTTCTTATAACATCTTATTTAGGCATGAATTATTGTATTCAGTTTTTTAATTTAAGAAAGAAATTAGAAAGCTGCTTTTTTTAAAGTTTGAAACACAAGTCTTAGTAACACAATCGAAAACTCAAAAAGTAGTCCTTCTCAACGTAGGAATAGCTTCTAGGGTAAGAAATAAGGATTGGGAAAGTACAGGGGAAGTCAAATAAATCACGTAGCAAGTGTTAAAGTAGGGAAGGACTAAGTTTTCTCATGTATAATAATGTTAAAAATTGTAAAGTAATGATGCGCGTATAGAAGCATTAACAAATTTAAATTTTAAGATAAGAATGTTATTAGCATGATATGTAAAAGTACGCTTGTGATTTTTGTCAATCCTTTGTAATAACGAAAATTTAGCCCTATTTTTAATTATGATAATTCTGCTGATAAAATCGCTACTAATATTCTAAAGACTATCTTTTACATTTTTTTGTTAAAGAGCAAAATTATGTGTATTGAAGTATTATATTATCTTACTTTGAAGTTATTTTTTTTTTCACTGTCATGTTTCACCAAGTATTTGAATACATTATACTTGGTCAGGAAAATTTACGCTTCGTATTAAAATTTAAAAATAATATAGGAATGATCCACGCTTTCATGCATTTAAATCACCTTTGTATTGTTTTTAAAACGAAATTTAAACTTTCAGATTGATATAAAAATTTTGACTTTTGAAATTGAAGAAGGGTTTTGATTTTTAAGGGTATTATGAATATTTATTTAGGGATAAAATATTCATATATAGACTTTTCCAAAAAACGGACTTAATAATTTTTGTCAGGATTCATTTTGGGGGGGGGTTAATTAGATTATATTAACGCAGATTCATTAAAAAATAATTTAAACAGTAATTAACTAGTCATGAAAACATTTAATGAAAGACATTTTCTTTTTTACATTACAGGTTATTTTATGGCGGTTTAAAAATTGAACTGAAACTCTTATTTATGACAATTTTTCTTTTACTTAAATGTTACTGAAATATACCAAATTATGCTTTTTAAAGTCCCGTTTAATCTCTTTTAATTTTCCTTTGTTTTCAAAATACTTGGAATTAACTACGGCTTCTAATTTGTTTAATTAGTCACTTTGCAAGCTGGGAATATTAAAAAGGATGCTTCAGACCTTTTTACGATGACTATTTCACATATTTGATATGTATGTCAGGGGTAGAGAAGCCATATAAGTTAATTATATGTTTTTCACTGTTATGTTTCACTAAGTATTTGAATACATTATATTTGGTCAGGAAAATTTAAGCTTAGTATTAAAAGTTAGAAATAATATCGGAAAGATCCACGCATTCATGCATTTAAAACACCTTTTTATTGTGTTTTTAAACGAAATTTAAACTTTCATATTGATATAAAAATTTTGACTTTTGAAATTTAAGAAGGGTTTCGATTTTTAAAGGTATTGTGAATATTTATTTAGGGATAAAATGTTCATGTATAGACTTTTTCAAGTAACGGATTTCAAAATGTTTGCATAATTTTTGTCAGGTTTCATTTTGAGGCTTTTAATCAGATTATATTAATGTAGATTCATGAAACAAAATATTTTATACGATTATTAAATAGTCATGAAAACATTTAATGCAAGACAATTTCTTTTTTACATTTAAAAATATTGTAACAGTCTCATTTGATATTCGGTTCCAGGTTATTTTATGGCAATTTAAAAATTGAACTAAAACTCTTTTTTATGATAACTTTTCCTAACTTTTCCTTTACTTAAATGGTACTTAAATGTACCAACTTATACTTTTTAAAGTTCTGCTTAATCTCTTTTGTTTTTCTTTTCTTTCAAAATACTTGGAATTAACTGCACTTTCTAATTTGTTTAATTAATCACTTTGCAAGCTGGGAATATCAAAAATGATGCTTCAGACCTTTTTACGATGACTATTTTACATGTTTGATATGTATGTCAGGGGTAGCGAAGCCATATAAGTTAATTATATATTTTTCACTGTTATGTTTCACTAAGTATTTTAATACATTATATTTGATCAGGAAAATTTAAGCTTCGTATTAAATGTTAGAAATAATATCTGAATGATCCAAGCATTCATGCATTTAAAAAACACCTTTTTATGATGTTTTTTAAACAAAATTTTAAACAAAATAGGGATAAAATATTCATATATAGACTTTTCCAAGTAAAGGATTTCAGAATGTTTGCATAATTTTTGTCAGGTTTCATTTTGGAGCGTTTAATCAGTTTTTATTAGTACCAATTCATTAAGCTAAATATTTTAAACGATTATTAACCAGTCATAAAATCATTTAATGCAAGACATTTTTTTTACATTCAACAATATTATAACAGTCTTATTTAATATTCAGTTCCAGGTTATTTTTTGGCAAAAATTAAATTTAAAAATTGAACTGAAACTCTTATTTATGATAATTTTTTCTTTACTTAAATGTTACTGAAATGTACCAACTTATACTTTTTAAAATACCGTTTAATCTCTTTTTATTTTCTTTTGTTTTCAAAGTACTTGGAGTTAACTGCACCTTCTAATTTGTTTAATTAATCACTTTGCAAGCTGGGAATATTAAAAAGGATGCTTCAGACCTTTTTACGATGACAATTTTACGTGTTTGATATGTATGTCAGGGGTAACGAAGCCATATATAAAATCAGCATTAATTAAATATAACCGTAAGTAGAATTGAAAACCTAGGAAAAAGAAGTTCATCGTTAAATATTTATATACTAGTGCAAATTTTTTACGTTCATTTGAATAGTACATTTAATGAAGTTCTTAAGCGTCACGTTTCGTGCAAAAAGTGAGCCATTGCCACCAGCTTTTTAATAATAAAAGCAAATTGGGCGTGGACTTAGAAGGGTTATGATAATGGAATTTTTGAGTTGCTGCGAAGCGAAGAAGCTTTCGTGTTTATTTCGTGTGTGTTCTTAATGTGCACGAAACGGAATAAATAAGCTAATGGATGAATATGAATTTATATATATATATATATGTATGTATATATATATGTGTGTGTGTATGTTGATTTTGTGTCAAGTTTCGTTTAATATAAAGCTCTCGTGTTTCGTACTATTATTCAGGTCATATAATTAGAACAGAAATTTATTTATGAGACTTTCATATATGACTCATAGCGATCTTCTTCCCTCACGAATTAGACATTCTTTTTTAAGATTTTATAAATGTTTTTAATATAAAGATTCATATCTAAACACGTAAAAGAATCTTCTCAAAGTCTATCTAGGTAAAAAGGATTATAATTTATATATGAATTTTTATGTTGAATTTTAAATGCAATTTGTCATATTATCATTAATGGTGTATCAAAACATATTATAGTATGAGTAACACACTTATCATAAGCATACCCAGAGTTCGTAGGATATTTCAACGTCATAATTATTAATTTTTATCAATAGATATTATTTAAGTACTTTAATAGAAAGCACTTTCGGAGTTTAAGGGTAAGTATTAGGAAGTTAAAGGGGAAGTTTCAGGGTAAGGATGTTTTATCTCCCTTAAACGTTAGACTAATCTAAATAACTGATTAAAAGTGCATGTTAAAAGTATAAATATGCAAAATGTAGGTTTAAACTATTTACTTATTCAAAATTATTAAAAATAAAAATTCAACGATTAAAATTATTGTGGTATTGATTTTGAAGTAGAAGAATATTGAACTATTAAAATTCAGATTCTCAGCAGATGATGTGTAAAAAAAGCAAAATAAGTAGGACAACTGTTTTACTGCAAAACTATTAACCATACTAAAGTTATTTAATTTTTATAGAAAGTTTATACATTAAAATATAAACTTCTTCATGGAGATTGATAGTTTCTAACTTTTTACTCAGTGTAAAATGTAATTCAGTTTTCCAAAAGCTGTGTTATAACCAAAGTAAGAGAAAAATATTTTTTAAGAACTTGATACAAATTTTATTTCCAATTTTGCACCTTAATCTAAAATTTATAGGATTTTGAGCTACTTTTTAAACTTTATTTAAAATGTGTTGATGAAATTGTTATTAAAATATAAAATGAATACTTTAAATTTTAAGAATTTACAATTTCTAAATTAAAGTAAATACAAAGATGCTAGCTTGCTATGTTTGTTATAATAATGATTATAATAATGATTCAATTTTTAGAATAATTATTTCTTTTTTCTTTTCTTTACAGGATTTTATCATGCTGCACTTTTATCTTCTTCTCTACATAAAAACAGCAACATTAGAGGATAATTTACATCTAGAAATGACACCAAGAATGATTTATCAGACTTCTTTTTACCCTGAAATTACTTTAATGAGATGAAGTATTTCTGAGATAGGTTAATTTAGAAAGTTTATTTAATTTTTAAAAGTTACATTGCCTGAGATTTTTTTACCCTACTGGAAGCTCATCATATTTTTTATCAATAAATAGTGACCCAGAAGGTTTTGAAGTATTCATTAAAAAACAATAGATTGCACATCAGATAGGAAAGAAGGTCAGATTTTTCAAGAATATAATTCAGAAATCTGCAGTAAATTGTTTATTAATGCAAAATGAGTTTGAGATTTTTTTTACTTTAGGATGTAAAGAAAAGTTTTCTTTAACCTTTATCCAGAATTATTAATTGTATGCTATGCTTATTAATGCAGAGAGTTTACTGAAGATTAAGACATTGGATTCTTTTTCTTAGAAATTTAAAATTTTCATGATTGACCCTTTTTTATCATAAAACACCTGGCTGGATAATACCATATGCTGACCAATTTCTCTAATATATTTTTTGCACCGTTTCTTCTTATTTTGTTGTCAACAGGACGTAGCATTAGAAAGCCATTACGCTCGGACATAATCACAGTGTTTTCTGATATAAGAGGATTTGAGTTGAGAATAAAATTGCATGGCACTTCGACGTAGATAAAAATAACTCTTTCATTAGTGACTATTAAGTCACAAAGTATACACTGACTTTACGATCCAATGAAATGCTGTCACAAGGAAATTCATACCTATATCGAAAATCTTTTAGTGGTCTTATTCTTAAAACGTTTTAGTAGAAAAACAAGACAACTGCATTTTCGTATTGTTTTTGATAGGAATAAGGCCTCTAATGTAAGAAAGATTTTATTATTTTTAATTCAAAAATGTGTGCTTACATGACAAAAGGGAAAATATTTTTTATTTCAAATGTAAAGTAGAATCGAATGTAGTCTTGTATGAACACGAATCTGAAATTTTTAAAAAGATATTTTATACGAATGTTCATAAGGAATTAATGATTGATTAAAAGGTTTTAAATAAATGTTTTTAACTTCATAGGTGATACTCAAATTGTATTATTTTTACGAACAAAAAATTTATGAAATCGATAAATTGTCTTGTAGAAAATTATCATACAACTATCATGGTTCTATCTCGAAAATCAGGCATCGTTTTTGTGTTGTCAACGTAAAGCATTATAATGACAACTATAATTGGAGTTTTTAGCCGCTGAAAGCGTACGTCATGTCATTGGTTATGGTGACCCCTGCACCAGACGAGTCCGGCGTGGACACCAGCAATAACCAGCAACAAACTGTTGTTCGCGAAGACACGCTTCCTCCGCCGCTACTTCCGAGCTTGAGCATCAGTGAATCTGACAATGCCAATGAACAGTTTCTGCTGAACATGGGTCGTCAGAAATCTATGGATTCTACTATATTGTTCCCTCCAGTGTATAATAATAAGAATGCTTTGCCATTCGGGAGGATGCATTCAGAGCCAGAGAGGCCTTTACCTTTAGTTGAGTTTCAGACACTCGAGCAACAAACAGCTATCAATGCTCCTGATGTCAGTATCTCTGGAACAGTACCTCAGCTGAATTTCAGGTCATGTCCTGAAATTAGGCCAGAAATACAAGTGCAACCGGCTCAATTGCAAAAGGATACTCAACCTGAGAGGGGTAAGAGAACATTTTTATCATACTTAACGTCATTTCCTTACAATAGTCTCACAATTATATGATTTTTACTAAAAGTCCTATTTAACTTCTTATAATACACATTCATTAATTTTACATGTGCATGCATGAGTTGTGTTTTTTACGACAGCTGTTATTTTACAGCTTTTGGCACGAAAAGCAACAGAAATTTTTAGCAATAGAAACTTTTAGAATTTTTCATAATTTACCAAATATTGCCAAAATAAACTAATTTCCTTATCCATTTGTAACTTTAGCTGTTTATTACAAAATAAAAAAAACCAATACTTTGTAAAATGCAGAGAAGTTATAGTGACATTTTCATTTAAGGAATTATCCATAAATTGAAAACCAAAAACATTATTTTTTATCTTTCTTCATAATAGAAAACTATAAAAGGATTTTAAGTATAAATACTATATTAAAAATTAACTCTTTTTAAACATTAGCAGTCCTTTTTTACTCAAATCTCTAGATTATACTGCAACTTTTTAAAATATTCTGAAAGTTGTCAGTTTATAATTGAGCATATTTCTACGTATCAATTAAAAAATATATATTTAATGATATATCAAATATTATATTAATGCACATGCGTGAAATGTATCAGTTCTTTTATTTTATGTATTCCTAGGCAGTACTATAGTCAAGTTTAAAAATGCAAGAGAATATTGTGAAAATTTATATGTATATATATATATATATATATACATATGCATATACATACTCACGCAATCATATATAAATTATTACACTTAAATTATCTATCAAAAATTCTCCTTTTTTCCTTTTTCATTCTTTTATACCTAATTTCCCAGCCATATAATGTCATATTTGAAAGAGTGGTTGCTGACTTAAGTTCTTTTTATCAGTGTTTAAAAACTGTCGCTACGATAAATGCTAATTTTCTGTCTGTCCATTGGTTAATTTTCCCACTGTCTCAAGAAAATAATTCTCTACTCCAATGTCTAAATTGCTGCGACTAAGCATTGGTCTCATGGGAAAAATCATTCCCTTTCGAGCGAAAAATGTAACAGAAGAGTTTTTTTGATTTCATTCGATGATTTACTCTTCTCCTATAAAGACATTGATTTTGAATATAATAAACCTCAAACTTCGGACTTAGCTTCTTTTTAATGTAGCCACGACTGAAAATTACTTAGGTTTCCTTATTATCCAGTAAGCCCGGGAATTTCAAAATAATAGTGGCTAAAACTGTATTATGAAGGCGATAGTAATTTCGCCAGTTTACATATTATAAACGTTAAAGTGAGTCGTATTTTAATCATTATCTGAGCATAACAGTTTGATGAGGGGGTTTTACAAACAGCCATAAAATAATTTTTTAAAAAAAATTCAGAAAGTCCATTGGGGCAGCCTAACACACATTTACTTCTTACATATGTACTGGAGATAGTAACTGAAATACAGCTCACTTTATTACTAATAACTTTTAATATAACAGTCGGATGTTTTATAAAAGGCTTGGTCTCACTTGAATGTTTCATTGTTTGATTCATACTGTTAGTTACAGATTTAATATTAGTGAAAAAAACATGTGATTTTATCGCAGTTGTTATATTAACTATTTTAACATTTCTGAGAATTTAACAATTAGGGCTCAGGTAAATGCCCTGTTATACCTTAGATTTATTGATCGTTTTGTAATATTTAACTTGTACTGCATAAGTACTTGACACTAATGTAACAATAAATTAGGAAGCTTAAAAAATGAGATTATTTACAAAAAACACTACATGAATTCCTTATACACCTCGTGCATTCTTTTTAAGGTTCAAATTAGGCTTTGTTTGTCAAGGCAGCCCTTTTGCATGAGTAGAATTCAAATAATGTCGTCTGGTGGGGATCCACAGTATTAAAGTTCGTTATACAGAGACATTTTGTTATATAGATATTTCCTTTTAAACCAAAAATTTTTTAACTATAATACTTTCTATTCCGTACCTGGAAGTAATAAACAGTAAAAATTCAGAATTATTCAGTGTAAATAATAGATTATTATTTTTGTTTTTAAAAAACTAAAAGCATCGTGTTAAAATACAATGTGTTACGATGCATTGTTACAACTGCATTTGAAAACATTGATAACTTTAAGTTGCACTATTGTATATTGGTAGAGTTAATAGTCTTTACATTGGGACTCGGAACCTAGAGTATAAATCTTAAATTAAAATAGAAGAGTTAAAGTAGATGCTGTAAAATAGTGCAAATTACAGAATTTCAATATTTACAGCAAACCATTTTTGAGCACAACAGCTTTAAAACATGTTATATGGAAATATTTACTTATATAGAGTGCAAATTGCAATTAAATAAAGGAGGTACACAACTATACGTTAACGTACAGTAAATAAACAAATAATAAAATAAATTTTTAAATCAAATCATTAAATACATTTTTATTCAGATCTGTTACCACGTCTAGCTGTAATAGATCTGAATAAAAATTTTGACTTTTACAGCTAATCGTTTTTGAGATATGTGATATACACACATACATACAAAACAAAAAATTACAATTTCAAAATAAAATTGTCTACATATGTGCATACACAAGTAACTCTAGAACATGTAAAAACTCATTCAAACATAGTCAAAATAAGTATTTCTGTTGAAATCAGAACATTTAATTTTTTAATTTATTATTTCCTTTAATTTGTACAAAAGAGTAATCAGTTAGAGCTATAAAAATGCTTGCCCAAGTAACTCATTTAAAAAAAGAAAAATAATTATCATAGAAGCTATTGTATCTTAAATCTTAGCTGAGATAAAACGAAGAAGTTCTAGATTCAACGGTGACGCTGTCGGAACATGTTGTTGGTTGGTTTGGAGCGCTATGGTTTACTGCTTTGTTACACGAGGGCTCACTGTCAGACCATTTGTTATTTACTATCATATTGAGTTAAGTTCATAACTACTACATATATAAATCTAATGCATATGTAAATAGTATATAAATTGCTGACAAAAATAATTAAGGGTTAAAACACGCTAGAATTTAACTGAACATTAAAAATGGGAAATAAGAATACTTTAGGGGAGGCTGTTTCTGAAGATGCAGTATCAACTATATTTATATAAAAAACCTTCCATACTTCTTTTGCTCTCCCACACTTTACAAACAAGTCTATAAATAAAACCTAATTTAAAAAAAAAACCAAAAAATAACTCAAAGAATAATATTGGAAACAATGTAGGTCTAAGATACATTCTGTTTGTTCAAAGTAAAAGAGGTTCTGCTTATATAAAGACTAATGGATAAAATCCTTTCATTTTTTATATAAAAAGTTATGGTAGTATAAATTTTATCCCGTTTAATGCCAATTTCATTGCTATTTAAATCACTGTTTATAGTTATTTTTAAGAAGTTTGAAATCGTGCTATGTGATTTAGTGTAGGTAGTTCTTTGAAATATAGTTCAATTAAGAGTTATGCAAAAAAAGAGTTATTTCAAAATATCACTCATTTATTCTTAAATTTTATTTATTACGGACATTTTATAACAAAGAGGAAAAATTTAGTGAAATATTTTAGTAATGCATTTCAAAATGCTTCTTCAATTTAGATTGATTTATCGGCAGCAAAACAGTAGACCATAGCAGTCCAAATGAAACCAAACCAAATGTTCCTCTCAACAAACATAATAAAATTCAAATATCCCATTTAATGGTATCTCAATGGTGTAGATAATAAAAAATTGAGATTTTATAATAATAGATACTATATCTAAAAGAACTTGTAAAAATTTTAATCCTAGTATTCAACTTATTTTTATTAATAGTTAAATTTATTTACCCTATTCTATTTTTTTATTTCTGTAAAGAAGAATTATTTATAATTCTCAGATTACTATAGGAAATATAGCTGTATTCTACTGCATTAATATTTCTTCTTACGACATGGTTTCTCGACATAAGAATTACTTTAGAAAGTTTGTAGTTACATAAGAATACGTTATAAGAATTACTGTAAAAAGTACCATAAAAACTGTCTCAATACTTTTCAAATAGGTATTTTCCATCAAAAGACTTCAGTTTAGATTAATGGAAAAATTTCTTTACCTATCTTTTTTTAATTGGGATCTGTCCTTAATATCTGATGAATGCACAGTTTCTATATTCTTAACTTACAACAACATTTAACTAGGATATTTTATGTATATATTAGATAACTTTATTTTTTCTTGATGTTTAATTTAAAATTATCTTGTCCAATGCCTAACTTTGAAAAAAAAACTTGCTTCAAATAATCTTCAACCTTTTGTTTCACCGTATTAAGGAAATGCGATATGAATGAAAAATTATACGTAGTACTGAAGAAGAGGGTGCCTTTGTCGAATTTTACAAAATTATTGGCGATGTTTACTAAAACACAAAGGTATTCCATATGAACATTGTATATCTTGCTTCATTAAGAAAATTATAACGAATTGTATTAATTGATTTCAGAATCATAATGCATGTCTTTTCATTCAGTTAAAAAAAGTTGATATACAAAAAATTGTAAAATAATTAGAAGATTTAAAATTTATTATTCTTTTTCAAGATACTGTCAATGCTGTCAAATTAAAAGAAAGTTTTGTGTGCTAGACCAATAAAAATAACAAAATATTATAACAAAGTATTTTAGGTCAAAAACTGCATTTTAAAGTCTAAAAATTTTGTAATTGAATGATGTATATTAAAAATTGAAATTATCTTCTAATATTATTAGTAAAACTACAACCAGGAGATTAATATTAAAGTTTTGATGGTTTTATCTAAAAGCATTATACCTATTTCCAAGCATCCTGGGTGGAACAATGGTCATAAGATTAAAAAATATTATCAACTTTTAAAGAACTCTTAAATTTGGACCACTGCACTAAGGTAAATTTCCCCCACTTTCGAGACTTAATATGCATCTATTTAAGATCCATTTTGAACAACTACAATTATTCCTGTTAACAGGGGATATCAAAAACATGAACTTTGGATCTGAACGCATGCGCCGCAACTGTATATGACCCATCATGTTTTACTATTTAACATCAGTGTGGTTTTTGTTAAATTAAGATATATACACAATACTCTTTATTATGAGTTCTTAACTGTGGTTAACGAGACTCAGGTACATTTTTCTTAATTTGGGGTGAAATTAGATAAACGTGCCCATTTAAAGTCAGTATTGAACGGTTATAATCTTTCATCTTAATAGATAGAATCAAGACCACAGAACTCTGGACCTGAACTCATATGCCACAGTCATTTGTGGACAATCATATATTATTACTTCAATTTGGATGTTATTACACTATGATATTTTAATTAACTTTCTTAGTTTTAAATGTTTGATACACGATTGTGAACTAAGTTGAATTATATTATCTTTGCAATATTAATTACATTTAAAGAGTATGTAGCTTTGCTTAATAAATCATTAAGTAAATTAAGATATATAAATTGATAGAAATATTTTATTCATACTATCATTTATTAATTAATAGTACTGTGTAGTATACACAT
Organism: Pardosa pseudoannulata; assembly: GCA_032207245.1. Lineage (NCBI taxonomy): Eukaryota > Metazoa > Arthropoda > Arachnida > Araneae > Lycosidae > Pardosa > Pardosa pseudoannulata. The sequence goes on along the minus strand of CM063502.1, from coordinate 39,598,854 downwards.
AAAAAACATTAGTTGGCAGTTTACAAGTATGTAATGAAAATCCGATATGGAATTTTAAAAATGCAGTTCCTTGGATTCCTTATTATATCTACTGAAAATGTTCAATAAAATATTTAGAAATGCTCGTAAGTTGTGGAATTTTATATTATCATTCTAACTAATAAAATTTAAAATTAAAACGCAACATTTTTATCAGAAAAACTATTCATACTAATATGGAAGTCTTACTTATAAATTATGTAAAATACTTTTCAATTAAGTAAATGATGTAAAACAGAAGATAGCAAGTATATTTTAATCTTAAATTTTCTCTTATTCTATTAGCGGAAAATCAGATTAAAAAATTTTAGTAATTATACATAATAATTTCTTAAAAAGTTTCCCTTAAATTACATCATTGAAAATTATCAATCATAAAAAATTTTTAATTTTATAAAAGTTTGTGGAAGAAAGTATAGTAATTTTAAAATTAGAAGTATAAATTTATTTACAGTGTGAGATCATTCAGCATAAAGTTCAGTTTCGTGCGAATATAACATTTGATTAATAAGCAACATATGCTGAAAATAATTACGATTATTCACATACATATATGATTTTGATGCTTGTTTTACTTAAATTATTTTAAAACTCGGAGCTAGTTTTTAAAGTTTTATTTTTTTATTCATAAACTAAGTATACTTGACCTTCTACATTAAGATATAAAATATCTATTTAGTTTCTTCAAAACATTATAACAAGTCTTTTAAAATATGAATAGTTTCAAAAGGAATGCTTACACATTTACTATTCTTATCACCATTTTAACATATTCTTCTTTACCCAGGACAAAAAAAATAACAGCTATATTTCAGATTTTCATATTCACAGAGGTCAAGAATGTGTTTTTAACATCTGACATTGTATATAGGTGTATGCTTCTTGATTTTAAAATGCAGTTTTCCGTTAAATAAATGTTGTTTTATTAATAGTAAGAACATAATTAAGAAAGCATATTTTTTCTTCTCTTAATATACATACATACATACATACGTACATATATATATATATATATATATATATATATATATATATATATATATATATATATATATATATATATATATATATATATATATATATATATATGTCAGGTTTGAAAATATAAATTAATAATTTATGGGTTTAAAAGCAGAAAAGACAGCCCACTGTTTAATGCATCCGAATGAATCACTAATAACTCCATGTAAAAGCGTTTGACGTATAAGAATTGAGAGAGAACATCTTGAGGTAGAGTCGCTAATGAATCCACGCTGAAAAAGTTGTTTTAGCCTTTGTCTGCCAAATGACTAAAGCCATGTTTGATAGTTGGATGTAAGCGTGTACAATACTCATAATAACTATATTATCAAGACATCTTCGTCTCTTGAATTGTCCCATATATATATATATATATATATATATATATATCTTCTGCCATCCGAATATATATATATATATATATATATATATATATATATATATATATATATATATATATATATATATATATATATATATATATATATATATATATACCTGCCATCCGAACAGTAAAGGGTGAACCTTGATTCGTTGCTCCAAAGAACTCGTTTCCACTGATCTACGGTCTGATTTCGTTGTTCTTTGCACTAGATTAACCGACCACCAAGGTTGGACTTTGTGATCAACGGTTTATGGGCAGCAGCCCGACCATGAAAACTAAGCAGATGTGCTTCAATCCGGATGGTATTCATTGGAACAATACTCCCTAATGCCTGTTGAAACTCCTCTCGGATGAGGGTCATTGGTTGGTCGTGGTTCTTCCGAATTTCTCTGGACAGCACTCGTCGGTCTCTAGGTCCCAGTGTCGTTGGTCTGCCTACTCGGGGCACATTCCGACAATTAAAACTCCCCTTCCACTTCTTAATTACATAGGCCACTGTCGATTTTGGGTATTTAAATAGATATATATGTCCCTTAAGGATCGGCCACATTTGTGATACTCGATATTTATACCTTTCTGGAAATCAGAGAGCTCCGAATTACGCAGCATATTGCATGCGACTAATGGTGTTGCTGTTTGCTACATGATGTATTACGGCGGAGGCCGTGACGTACCTCAGGGCCACAGATATCTTCATTTGCATAGGTGTCCAGATACTTATTGGTAGACAGTATATGTGTGTATGTACATATAACACACAAGAATGTAGAGTTGGAGTTGACTATGATTGTGGCAATGATTTGAGCAATTAGATTATAACACTAGCCTTTTCCGCTATTTTCAACAGCGTTATTTACAATAATCATAAATATGTAACATGGATTCAGGAAATTAAATTAAAAATGTTATTTCTTCCTGCGAGGAATAAAGCTTTCATTTACTTTTTTTTAAAATTTGGTTATGACTATAAATGCTTTACTTTTATTTAACTAACTTTTACTTTGTTGATTACTGTTACATGTTAAAAACTGTTATGGCTATGTTGCATATGAAACATTAAAACTTTTTAATTATCTCATTTAAGAATTAACCTTAAAAAAATCTAACAAAGGCTATAAATATTTTGATTACACCTATCTATTAAAAATATATGGTGACAAGTAATGATAACACTTATTACAATTTACATTTTTAGTTTGTTTCACAAGAAAAATAAAGAATGTAGAGTGGCTAGTGTTATTTATTAGCACACCTTAAGATATTGAAAAGTAGAGAGTTTGCATTGTACAAATCACCATCTTACTCATCTAGTTCTCTAAAGTAATTACGCTATTGAAATCATATCAGTGTTTATTTCAAAACTTTATATTTTCCCATTTTCTTGTATTCATGTTCAAAACAAGTCTAATAAATTTTTACTCAGGTCCTTTAGTTAACTTGAATAATTTTTAAATAGAAATAAAATACTTTAGCTAGGTTTGAGATAAAACTTATTTGAATATCACAATAAAAAACCTTATATATTTTCATTTTTTATATGTACAAGTTATGATTCTAGGCAACTAATATGCATAAATATGTTAGTGGTAAATATGTGATATTATTTGGCAGTATTTTTTCAAGGTTTTTTATTCATTATAAACTTTTATTGTTTTTAGTTAATATAGACAAGTAATTTTGTAGACATATAAAAGTGCAACTTTTACCAAACTGGGGTGTGTTCTCTTTCAGACCTCTCTGCACTTATATACTCATTATAACAGGAAAAATTTCTTATTTCTATCTAAATAGAAACAAATGATTATTTGTATATGACACTGATTATACCAACTCATGCTTTTAAAAATATAATGTATTTCTGAAAAAAGGAATTTCTGAAAAGTGTTTTTGAAAAAAGAGGGAAATTGTTTTATGAATGAATTACTCGTCTTACGTAATAATTAAATTCTTCTAATTGTTCTAAACTTAATCGACTTTAAATCTGCTTTTTACTATAATTCTAATTAACATTTTACTTCTATCTCAGATTTAATCTCTTGTTATTCCATATTTCAAAGATATACACATTCGATTTGCGCTGTCATTCAATAAACACATAAAAAGAATATTTTCTTGCTTAAATTTCAGAATTTAATTAAATGTATTGAACAAGATTTTCTCTATCCTTTTTTTTGCCAGATTTATGTCATAGATATCCTGTAAAATTCAGAAACTGATCTTCAAGTAAATACCCTTAAACTCCTCTAATGATCATTATATCTCAAAACTTTTTCTAGTATATAAATTATGATCTTAGTCAGTTTCGAAATACAATATTTTCAGATCATTATCCTTTTGATGAATTATTTTACGTAACATGAAGACAATACTTCCTAAATGCAAATAAACTTTTCTTACTCAAGCAACTCAAAATAAGATCTCGCGCTGCTGTTTTGTGCTTTAAAATTGCTTTACTAATTTCACGTTATGCAAGGAGAATAACAAAGATTAGTTTGAAATATTTATTGGATTTTAACTTTCACGAGATAAATTATAAAGTAGTCAGAAAGCGTGCGAGATAATTTACTTTCACTTAAAATAGAATAACAGCCCTGAAACTTTAATACCCACTTACAATCCATCAGAATTGAGACAAATGGGTTTTTGAAATTTTTGCATAATGCAACCATGAAAGGTTTATTTTTGGCATTTCTCATTAATGAGAATATATGTTCGGGAGGTGAAATATACCCGTTTGTCTTTCAGCAAACTCCATAAAAACTTTTATGACACCCACTTACTGCAATACCTTGGCATTGTTATCTCTATCTCGTATGAAGCTTTACTACTGTTCTTTATAAATACAAAAGTTCATAGAAATTCGGTGAATTTTTGTGTAAGATTTATAAATCACAATAGAAGGAAATGCATTGAGGTATGAAATACTATTATTTAATTCATATTTCAAACATTTAAATGCATGACTATCAATAATTTGATTTTAAATTTTTCGAAGAACTTTTGTAAAAGTACTAAACTTTTTATCAAATATAAGGGAAATATGAGATGCATTGGAATCGCGCATGGCTTAAAATACACACCCAATCAAAAACATAAAACGATATCTGTAAAAACATTTCTTATATCTCTTAGACAAGTCGTAATGCATTTACCTATGTAGACAAAATTCATATTAGACTGTCTGAGGATAAATCTTCTTAAAATATACATAAATGACTTTATATTTCCTAAAACTTTTCTAAAAACAGTTCCATACCTAAGTAGTATTACATATATTTGGAATTTTCAAACTTTCTAAAGTTGCTAAGGAACAAAACATTTGTAGATTTTTTATAAAGTTCGCAGAAAAACGTAGAAATATATATATACACATATATTTATAATAGCAAACACACACACACACACACATATATATATATATCTATATATATATATATATATATATATATATATATATATTATATATATATATATATATATATATATAGTGAGTACATTGTTATTATTATATATGTATATGTGAGTGTAAGAAACAAGCTACCTCCTAATATGTCATGTTTCTCGTTAGATTTTAATCACTGAACATCTCATGAACAAATTGCTTTTTAATATATTGTCAAGGGGATCGAACTTCAAACGTTAATTACTTATTCCTTACTTTAAAGTTTAATTAAGATTTAAATTATATAGAGATAAGAAAATATAAAAATAAAATTCATTTAAGATTAAATTTACAGAAATAACTTATTTTTTAACTTAACCATATTAATCCTACATTTCTAAGTCTATAATAATCTATAATTATCTATAATAATCTATAATAATCTAGTAATTAAATTTTGATTTAGGAAAGGTGAGAGAATGGAAGAGAAGGATTTCTCTGAATAATGTAATTTAATTAAAAGTACTTATAAGTAGTATTAATGAAAGTAAAGCTAAATCCATCGTATATTAGCACTTGATTTATTTCAGACTATTCATAAGACTATTATACAGAATACATACTGTAAACGTTAACTACTTATTCCACACTTGAAAGTTTAATTAAGGTTTAAGTTGTATAGAGATAAGAAAATATAAAATTAAAATTCATTTAAGATTAAATTTACAGAAATAACTTACTTTTAACTTAACCATATCAATCCTACATTTCTAATTTTATAATAATCTATAATTATTTCTAATAATCTATAATAATCTGTTAATTAAATTTTAAGGGAGGAAAGGTGAGGGAATGGAAGAGAAGGACTTCTTTGAATAATGTAATTCAATTAAAGGTACTTATAAGTAGTATTAAAGAAATGTAAAGCTAAATCCATCCTATATTAGCACTTGATTTATTTCAGACTATTCACAAGACTATTATACAGAATACATGCTATAAACGTTAACTACTTATTCCTCACTTGAATGTTTAATTAAGATTTAAGTTATATAGAGATAAGAAAATATAAAATTAAAATTCATTTAAGATTAAATTTACAGAAATAACTTACTTTTAACTTAACCATATTAATCCTACATTTCTAATTGTATAATAATCTATAATTATCTATAATAATCTATAATAACCTATAATAATTTAGTATTTCAATTTTGAGGGAGGAAAGGTGAGAGAAAGGAAGAGAAGGATTTCTCAGAATAATGTAATTTAATTAAAAGTACTTATAAGTAGTATTAATGAAAGTAAAGCTAAATCCATCGTATATTAGCCCTTGATTTATTTCAGACAATTCATCGGACTATTATACAGAATACATGCTGCGTTAAATGTAAACGAGGGGTGCCGTTAGGGTCTCACACAAAAGGTTTTAACTCACTGGAGATCCCATTATTTTCGACATTCCCAGCTTATAAGTTTTAGTGGTTGCATCCGGTAGTAAATCAGGTGGAGTATAATAGAAATGATGCAAGGTACAAGACAAAAAAATTTGGTTTCATCATGGGATACTGGCACGCGAATCAGTCCTTTGATGACATAGTAATGTTTATTCTAAAACAATGACTAATACCCGAGAATAGAATCGGCAAAAACAAATTGCCTTTCTCCAATATGAGTTTTCCTGAAATAAAGTACAATCTCTACTAATCTCTTTAACATGCCATACATTTCATAATATAAACTAATTATTTAGGTAATATTTACAGTATATTATTTAGGTATGTATACAGGAAATGTATTTATACAGTGTACAGTATATTATTTAGGTATTTATACAGGAACTACTATTTTGTCTGTTAAATTTACAGATCACTGCTCTATTTTTTTATGGGGTGTCATACCTTCTAATCAGTTCTAGATGAATACCAAGCGATAGGCCTTATTTTCATCATTTAAATAATTAACACATTGTGTGCGGGTACATTTCGCAGTGCAATTGTACCAGGAATGGGCGTTTTGAGCGTAAATTTAGTTATTCAGTTAAATCTCAACAGATCGAAAATTATTTAATTTTTTAACCAACTTTTCGTATTTTATATTGAAATATATATACAAATATATAAATAGAAATATATAAATAACAACCATAAGATTTTTGTAAACAAAAAAAATATTTTTGTAGATAAATTTATAATAGTATCGTAAATATGAAAAATTAAATAGAAATAGTAGTATATACTTTTCATTTTTCCGTATGTTATATATAAACATTTTTACAATATAAAAAGGTCATAAAACTAATAATGCAAAAACTAGTTTTTATTTTTCTAAATTTTTCCAAAATCTATGTAGTAGACAAGAACATTTGGCTTCATTTTCCTGTACATACCGTTATTTTTATACCCACAAATAAACCATGTTGTTACACTAACCCATACTAGTACGTTACCCGCGCTCAAGTATCAATAGTCAGAAAACATACTAGTGCGTTTCCCGCATACAATGTGTTGATAAATTTGTACAGTAGTTGGGGTAATGAAATATCTGTTTTCTCTTCTTTCTTTTTCTAAATTTTGAAATAATTTATCTTATTTTATTAGATGAAAAACGTAAAACAGTAAAATATATGAAAGTTGAAAAAAAAGAAAAAGCAATTGGACTATACATTAGCCAGCAAGACAACTTAAACTATGATATAGGTATCAAACTAAATATTAAATTAATTATATTGATCTGAAAACTGAATTCTGCAGAATTAAACCCCATAAAACAAATAATTTTAATGTATAAAGCTAAAAATCTTATAAAAAGTTAGAAAAAAAGTAGGAGCGTAAAAAATTTAATTAATCGTTGAAAAATGTGTTATGCTGTACTATAATCTCAATAGTATTAATTCATTTTATAATAACATAACTATACGCACAATGAAGAAAATTTAAACTTTTATGTTGTTTAGAACATTTTAAATCTTACTAATCGACATACAACATAATTTTAAAATCTTCTTAATTTAAAAGAAATTAAATCTAGAAATTGTCCTATATTTTTTATCAATTACGAGGAATGATTTCATAATTTTATAAAAGAAAAAATGTGTTGAAGTCTTGCAAATTTTTGTATGTTTCTTTTAAGTATTTATAAGGTAATTGTAGGTCACATCAGATGCTCTTTCAGTAACCAATGATTTGTTTTAGGTGATAGCACAGGCCTCAAAACATTTGAAACTATATTTTGTGATGCCTCTAAGAATAATTTGGTCTTGCAATTTATTTAGAGGACATATTAGATGACATATACTTCATAGAAGATTTAATGTGACTACTGCTTTCATCACTTTCAAAATTATTAAATAAAAATAGAAACCTTGAAAATATTCTCTGAAAATAGTAGAAATTCAATAAATTTAATGGAAAAATATATTACAGTGTTAGTGCCTACACGTGTCTAATGACTATTATTCTTGTTCGGCAATGGTTTCAAATCACAGTAACTTACAATATGGGATATATGAAATATGTTCTTTTAGAAGATATTACTTTCAGTTTTTCTTTTGTATTCGCTACAACATGTTATGACGATCAAATGTATACTGTTCGACTATTTCTATCACTGAACTGGGCTATCACTTTACTGCATCGTATGTGCTTTCAAGGAAAAAAAGGTTTTACAGGAAATATAATGAGAGATGAGTCAAACTGAGAACACGGTAGTGCGTGCTACTGAAATATTAATACTCATTTTTAATGCGTTAATCTTTTCTTGGCCTTAAAACATGAACACAAATTTTTAAAAATGCTTTACATTATCTCTAGTTTTAATACTACTTGTGCATACAATGAGTTTTAAATGGTTATGTTTTATTCATTTTAAGGGAAAATGTTAGGATCCTCATAACTTTGAAAGAATTTTGGTGCATGATAAAAGAGTCTGTTTAGATCGATTATAAGGTTAAAATGTTTAATAAAAGTAGAAAAATTTTATCTGGTATTTGAGATTTAATTTTTATAAAATTGAGACTATCCCTTTTGATTGATTACAATAAAACTATACAGCTACTAATCTTGAGCCGAACAACTGCCGAATTTGTAAATTCCAGGTTTTTGGTACCATAGCTCATGGATTCGAATATTGCTAGTATGGATACTTGTAGCCTTTTGAAATCAGGCATAAGCAGAAAATATTGATCTCATTAACTGTTATTAAGTAATAGTAGACATTAGAGTTCCAAACCAAATCAATTAATATTGAATAATTGAAAATTATTTGATAGCTTAAGATTCCTAAGATATAAAAAAATTCAACTCAATAAAAAAGCCTTGATTTGTTTTTTATGTACAAATGGATCTATCATCCATAGAATGGATTAATATCATTGAAATAATTAAATATTTTTGAAGTTTTCAAAGAATAATTACTTACATTTTTATTTTAGTTTCAATATTTGTTTTCCTACTTCCACTTTTCGTCTTTCTCATTAATTGTTATTAAGTAATAGTAGACATCACAGGTCCAAACCAAATTAATTAATATTGAATAATTGAAAATTATTTGATAGCTTACGATTCCTAGAATATGAAAAAATTCAACTCAATAAAAAAGCCTTGATTTTTTTGTGTACTAATTGATATCATCCATAGAATGAATTAATGTCATTGAAATAATTAAACATTTTTGAAGTTTTCAAAGAATAATTACTTACATTTTTATTTTAGTTTCAATATTTGTTTTCCTACTTCCACTTTTCGTCTTTCTCATTAATTGTTATTAAGTAATAGTAGACATCACAGGTCCAAACCAAATTAATTAATATTGTAATAATTGAAAATTATTTGATAGCTTACGATTCCTAGAATATGAAAAAATTCAACTCAATAAAAAAGCCTTGATTTTTTTGTGTACTAATTGATATCATCCATAGAATGAATTAATGTCATTGAAATAATTAAACATTTTTGAAGTTTTCAAAGAATAAGTACTTACATTTTTATTTTAATTTCAATATTTGTTTTCCTACACCCACTTTTCGTCTTTCTCATTAATTGTTATTAAGTAATAGTAGACATTACAGGTCCAAACCAAATTAATTAATATTGAATAATTGAAAATTATTTGACAGCTTACGATTCCTAGTATATGAAAAAGTTCAACTCAATAAAAAAGCCTTGATTTTTTTGTGTACTAATTGATATCATTCATAGAATGAATTAATATCATTGAAATAATTAAACATTTTTGAAGTTTTTAAAGATAATTACTTACATTATTATTTTACTTTCACTATTTGTTTTCCTACTTCCACTTATCGTCTTTCTACTTCTACTTTGCGTGACTTTTTGAGTTTCTCACATCAAAATGATTACTGTACTTTTGATGTATTCTGTAGAATGTAGTTATTAAAGTACTTCCATTTAAGTAATAGACTGATATCTATACTTTTAAGTAAACTAATCTTATGGACCTTAATGCATCATATATTTGCTTTTAAAACTCTTATACTCTTACTGTTCATTAATTTCCTTAAAATGAATAAAAACAAATTATTAAAAGATATTTTAAGTGTGACATATCTTACATGACTCATAAGTTTTAAATAAGAATTTTAATAATTGTAGCACATAGAAAATGATGAATTTCCATCATTCTCTAATACTCCTTTAAGAGGTATGACACTGCATAAAAAATTACACAAAATAAGCAGAATTATTTTTTTAAATGGACTGTAAATAATCCCTATTGATGACAACTATTATTGTTCATGTATTTACAATTTGTTTACAGTACTTGCTATCTATACATTTATTTAAAATTATACTAAGTGAAATATTGCAAAATTTCAAGAAATAATAAATACGTCTTTTAAAGCTAACTGTGGAATTGACATCAATTTAAGGGTATGTTGCAGACATGGTAATACAGAGAACAACGTGGTAATACAGAGAATTAGGAAAATCAAGTTTTCTATTAAAATGTTGCCAAATCTTATTATAATGAAGTAAAATTAAATTGAGTGACTTTTAAAAATTTTACACTCATAGTAACAATATAAAGGCCGAGAGCTACTTTTTATTAGAAATAAAAACTACCAAATTTTTGCACTATTATTGAAATAAACAAAGAACATATTGTAAAGAAAAACAAAAAAAAAGTAAATAAGCCAGATATAGTAAAAGCTTGTACAGAAAATAACATTTTCTTATCAATATGACTCTTCATCTATTGCATTTCGGTGTATCAAATTAAAGTGGTAAAATCCAGCTTGAAACTTCACCTTTTACTTTATTACTTCTTTATAAACTTTAAACACTTGCTTTAAGAATAAAACAGTTATTGCCAGGCATTTTACTCTTCTTGTGAAAAATATTTTGGTATTAAAAATTCTTTTTAATAACCTTTATAATAATCAATAATGAAATTTTTCAATAATGGATTATTGCGACATTCGATTGGTAAGCAAGTTAAATATAAAGTAAAATTTTATCTTTATAAAATACACACACATATACATATGTATATATATTATATATATATATATATATATATATATATATATATATATATATATATATATATATATATATATATGTATATATATATATATATATATATATATATATATATATATATATGTATATATATATATATATATATATATATTTATATATATATATATTTATATGTATATATATATATATATATATATATATATATATATGTATGTATATATATATATATGTACATATATATGTATATATATATATGTATATATATATATATATATATATATATATATATATATATATATATATATATATATATATATATATATATATATATATATATATATATATATATATATATGTATATATATATATATATATATATATATATATATATATATATATATATATATAGATATATATATATATATATATATATATATATATATATATATATATATATATATATATATATATATATATATATATATATTATATATATATATATATATATTATATATATATATATATATATATATATATATTTATATATATATATATATATATATATATATATATATATATATATATATATATATATATATATATATATATATATATATATATATATATATATATATATATATATATATATATATATATATATAACACGTTTTGTTTTAAGATAACTTTAATTATAGGTTGTTATAAACGTTTTCAATCAAACATTAATGTTTCAAACATAAGATAGCATATTCCTATGTACTTTGTAAACAGAAAGTTTGTATTGTTGCTTTTCTCCAAAAATTCTTGCAATTTAATCTTATGCTGGGGGAACAATTTGCTATTCATCATTTCAAACTGTTTAATTATTAATATTTTGTATCTCTATGTTGCAAATATGTAACAGAAAAATTAATGACCTTTAAAACCCGGTTTTGTTGATAATTGGTAACCTAAAGGACTGCAATTACTTTATGGTAAGTCTTTCCAAAGTCTTAAGAATAAGGACCAGCAGATTGATGATTCAAAAGTGATTACTTAAGTGTTTAATGTGTGTTTCAAACTCAAAACCAGTAATATATATTGCATATTAACAGACAAGTTAAAGATGTATAGAAAAATTTTAAAACATGTACCATGCTTTGAATTATTTTGATTCATATAAATTTTTAAGTTAATAATTGCTCTTAGAGTATATTGATGACCTAAACAAAATTAGGAGAGAATGGATTTCAAACTACTGTTCTTACGTGTCATTGAATTAAAAACTATCTAAACAGAGCTAAAAACATAATTTTATAAAATATATCTATTTTTCTCCGAGTTCAAGTTTTTGAGGGTAATGTCTTAATAAGTTTAAACCTTTCATCTTTAAAGGCTATATGTGATCTACAAAAAATATAGTCACCATTTTTAAAACTTGTGGTCACACTTCTTAACTCTGATACATTTAAAAAATGTTTATATATCAAATTAATACTAAAACAAAAATGACAATATTTCCATGAAAAATTGGATTCTTCTGATATTTTCTTGATTCTTTTACATAGCTGATATATTTTTGCTTAAATAAATTTTAATACAACTTTTACTCAAATGTCAAGGCAAGAAGGGAATTGATAAATTAATATTTTTAATTAACATTCTTGGATTTTTATCATAAGAAAATATTTAAGAAAATCGATTCAAAGTTTCAAGTAAACTATTAATTATTTTAAAATTAATTTTTCAAAATCCATATCCATACATATTAATTTTACATATTTTCTTTATATGCTAAGTTTTAGAATTTATGCAGATTCAAGATAGTTGTTACTACAGTATTCAAAAATGTATTGAAGAAAAATATTAAGAGAAAAAAATATTGCTCAAAATAACCACTTTTTCAGTACAAAATGTCAATAACAGTTTTTTAAAGTACAGAACTGATAAATTATTCTTTTTGAAACGCATTAATTTTCACTAGCTTTCCTTTTCTAAGGTGGTGAGTTGATAAATTTTAAAGGGACATGGAAATTAGCAGAGAAATTCAAGTGTTTAATACAACAGTGAATTTTCAAAATTTAGTTACTTTATTTTTAATCTATCTGTTTGAAGTTTTAATATGTTACTAGCAATATATTCATTAAATGGAATTAAAATTTCAAAATATTAATCTCTTTTTTCCTAAAAACAATTTTGAGCACATTCATTTTAAATATCAGGATAAAACTAAGTAGTTCTCATAATTATTACAGGTAATTAATTAGAGAAAAATATTTAAAATATTCATTTTTACTTTTTAAAGTGCGTATCATTGTTCTTTTAAATATAAAATTAACGGATTTCACATTTCAAAGCATATTAGTTAAAACTAATCTTTATTTTTTACTTTACAAAGTAAATGGTATACTTTAAATTAATATGAGAGTTCCAAGTGCACTTGAAGTATTCATAAAAATAAAAAAATTGTAAATGATATTGGTATCATTAGTAAAAATTAGTAATTAGTAATAATTATTAACATAAGTAATAATTATATATATTACATAGTTTTTGTGAAGAGTAATTAATAAGTAACTAATAAAGAAATACACTTTATCTAGACCGATTTCGTCAATCTAATAAGTCACTGACAGCTGAAAACTTAAAATAAAAATTGTTAAACCGTATTTAAAATTATTAGTTATAACTGTATATTTTGTGTGAGAATAATTATACTCAGTATAGAATAATAAAAATTTTATAAACATTTTATTTCTTAGTTTTATTTTAAAAGATGAAATATAGAATTTGAAGCCAAATTTCTTCCAGCTGTTAGTTTACTTTAGCCAAAAATAGGTATTGAATATCAATATTAATTTCTTTAATATATATTTCCCTATATTAATCTTCACATTGGTTGATTCTTCCATAGATGAATTTGCTTTTCGTTCCAATTCTAATAAGTTTTCAGATTTTTTCAAATGAGTGAGATATTTTGAACTGTACACATATTATTTCTTCTAATATTATACTTTTCAGCCTTATAAATATTCTTATTTTTAGCATATATTTATCCTTAACATGAAATATACAGATGATAAAAATAATTATTTCATAGATTTTTTAAAAGATATATTTTTATCAGCTGCATAAGGAAATACTACTTAATTCTTTAATTTAAAAAGATACTGTCCTGAAATAACCTCTAATTATTTTCTAGGGATGAAATCTGTAAGTATGATTTTTTTAGCAGGTTTCATGTCATCAAAGTTTTTCCTAGTATGCTCTCCCAGAATTTTTGGTATTGTTCCAATCTTTATTTTATATTTGAAAAGTAATATAAAAATAATGAATTATGGGGTCATGAAAATAACTCTTTTTTTATGCCTTACATGAATTATGAATTAAGCACATTACAATCTAATTTTATCTCAAGATTTTTCTTATATCAAACATGCATGTCCAACATGTACTAATGTATTTTCTACATCCAGTGAATAATGTATTTCCCTTTGTTATGTTGGCAAATGGTGTAAATTGGTGACTTGACTTTAGTAATAAAACGTACTACCTAGATTTTTTTTCTCCTTTACAAAATATTCCATTGAACTGTCTTGAAGTCAAAATATCCAGAAATTATATTTACTTGCATCGACACGAGTCATCGTTTATCTGGATAATTTCGTTTATAAATATATTTTCTTTATATAAATTATATTACAAAGACAATAGAATATTTTTTCTTTTATAAAAGTTTACATTACTATAAATCTAAATAAATAACATTAAAAAGGTATACGTTTTTTAAGCTGTAATATATAATGGTACTTTTCATTATTCCAGAAATTCTAAACCACGGTACTCTGTAGTCTATACAAAAAAGATAGATATTAACTGTAGAGTACTGCAAAGTTGTACATGCCTCTGAAGAGGTTCAAGTTGAAGAAGTCTTTTAAAACAGAATGAGTATTTATTCATTCTAATAGAATGGCAATAAAATAATATAAACCTTTACAAGCTTACCAACTTCTAAAAATACTTCTATATCTACTACATTACTCTAAATCTAAATAAATAACATTAAAAAGTTATACTTTTTGAAACTGTAATATATAATGGTACTTTTCATTATTTCAGAGATTCTAAACCACGGTACTTTGTAGTCTATCCAAAAAATGATAGATGTTAGCTGTAGAGTACTGCAGAGTTGTAAAACCCTGTGGAGAGGTTCAATTTGAAAAAGTCTTTTAAAACAGAATGAGTATTTATTCATTCTAATTGAATGACAATACAATAATATAAACATTTACAAGCTTACCAACTTCTATAAATACTTCTATGTCTAATACATTACTAACACATTATCCTCCAGAAATAGTCAACAACAGTATTTCCATAATCATAAAATGTGGATACACTAGACTTAGAAATTGAGAATCCATTCAAGACCGAGTTGAAAGTTTGTGGTGGTTTGTTACGAACTCGACATCTTGTTAGTTTTCAATAGTATAAATGGTTTTTGAAAAATTATGCTTTTTATGCAAGGAAAGCACACAAAAATATATTATTACATAAGAAATATTTATATAACGCATTTACAGTGATATAAAACACTTAAATATATACCAGTACTGCACGTAATCAATTTATCAATACAAATTTAAGCTTAAAAACTATTACTGACTACATTGCTTTTGGTTTGAACAGCGAGTTCCTTGGAGGAAAGTTTAATGTTAAGAACAGATTTTCTTATTTGATTTTCTATATTTAGTTAAGCTCTATATTTTTTCTGAAAGGAATTAACCATGAAAAATTATGTTTCGAGGAGTACCTCCTCGAAAATTACCTCCTGTGTTGAAAATGGTAATAGTATACGAAATTCTTTTGTTTTCAATGCAGAAAATTCATTATTCAAATCTGTCTAAAATACAAAGAGTTATTTATTGTAAACTACCGTGCTTGTCGTGAAATCTGTGACAATTTCCTCTTAGGCAGTTAAAAGTCTTTTTGAAAATTTATTATTGTTTTAAAAATATTCCTCTATATATGGAAATCTGCATAGGTTTTTTGCTTTAAATTTCGGTTCCACAATTTAATTTTTCTACAAAAGCATTAAATTACCGCTCTTATCTAACAAATTTTTCCTTGGAGTTGAAGATTAAAATAATTTAATCTCTTGAATATGGAAAAAGCAGCTCAATTTCATCAGAAATAAATGGATTCGGAACTTTTGTAATTTCTGATTGGTTTTCATCTTCTAGAAAACGGATTTATTTCATCTCTTAATAGATAAACAGCTTGCAAAAATTTTCAGCATATTAACCATCTTTCCTCGCTATAAAATGGTAATGTCTAATGTACTGTGCCTATCATTCTTTAGCGTGAAGAAAAGATTTTTTATTTTAGTGATCTCATTTTTATATAATTTTGTATGGTTACAACTGTAGTTAGTGCAATATTGAGATAATTTCTTTGGAAACGTCTCCGTGTATCATACAACGTGTCCACATACTCTATAGAGATTTGTTTTTTGGAAGGAATCTTTGGAATCTTATAAAATAGCACTAATGGTACTTATTTATTTTATATTTCCACTCTACGTTTTCCTTGTTTAAAAAAATATTTAAAATTTTAAAAAATATGAGCACTACTACTATATTGAGCTCTATTAATTTTTAGAAAAGTCCTTTCGTTTTTGAAATAGCCTCTCAAAATCAAACACCGGTGCTAGAATGAGCATCTTTATTCCTGTTGTTCCATTAAGTTGAATTCGGAGCATTTTGTAGCAGAATTACTCGAAATGTTGATATTGTTAATCTTTAGCTATATCGCTATTTCAAGGGCAACAATATCATTTAATATAAGTTTGCACTGCAATTTTTATCTTTAAACATAGTTTTTAAAATATGAATTACTGACAAAATAAGCTTTACGTAAATAGTATACGACTTTCTATATAAAGCTGTTTCATATGAAACTTTAAATGAGACAAGTGAATCTTTTTTTAAATACAAATTAAAAACAAAATATGTTTGCTTTTCAATGGTCTAAATTTAATTTGAAAAACTCTTGCGATTTGTTAACTTATTCACTTTGCTTAGTTTCTAATTGTTGTTTATTATGTGTCACACTGCCTTCCATAAAATTATTCGAGCAAATGACACACAAGGGCCTTTCTCCTTCATTTAATTCAGTACTAGTAAACTCCAAATTTAAGTGTTCTGAAGAGTATATTCTCGAATTAATTTTAAGAATCCCCTTCATCTGGGCACTTAATGCTTCGCTAAGGTCTAATGCTCGTTTACCCTTACTTAAAAATTTATCCATAAATTTTTATTTATCTACTAACGTGAATATTAATATCGTGCATTGTAATTAATTTTCAAATCAAAATATATCCATTCACGTTAGCATTAATAGCAATAGAAGGATATACTTGACTGAGATTGGCTGGAATTGAATGAGGAGAATCATTTCTATACTTGTGAGATGATGTAACGGAGACGTAGAAAAATTGTCGAGGCAAATCGAAACTTCTCGTGAACCTTCTAGAATGTCCGATATGGGGAGTGTAATACAAAGTGCAATAGAGACATTCATTGTGATTTTCTGATCTGCATATGCAAGGATCTTTGTTTCAATATATCAATAAACTTTTTTAGTCTTGATAATCTGCAATGTTTATAATTAATGCCTTAGGGTAAATGTAGTGTCAAAACACTCAAAATACATTATTATTGTATGCGTTGTTAATATATGAGAAATCACGATGAAATTTGTGTTTGAAAAGAGGGTTGTAAATATACAATGGCTCTAAAACGTTTTCTTGTAGTTCTTAAATGGAAATAGCAATTCTAAACATTGTCGTTGCTCTTTTAATGTTATGATATCCCCTCAGAATTTCATTAGATCTTTCATTCATCACTACCTTGATTTTATTTCCCTGAACTCCGACAAGAATTGGTGATTGCATGAAAACTAAGGATAGTTTTGGAAACATATTCCATTTTTTAGCCTTTTGAACAATTGACCATTACACATGATGTTTGCTAATATTACTGCCAACTTATGGACAAATATTCCCTTAGTCCGATGGAAAACATTTCTAGAGAGTGTAAGTGTACTTACGACATACATTTTCATACTGAAAGTAAATATTTTCCTTTTGATACTCTATCCCCAAGAAAATGACTTGAAATGATGTTTATGTCTGGTCAGATATGATTTGTTCAGAGTGATATCATCAATCTCTTGTAACAGAGTGATAATTAGATCAACGCCTGAATAACCTGAATTTCAAAATATTTTTCAGAATTCTAGAATACTTAAAAATTAAAAATTTAAGACTTAAATCTTGTTTCAAATATAAATTTTTATTTGTAAAATGTGTATATTTTAAAAACAAAAATTATATTTGTTTCTTATAGCTATTTTAAATTATTTTGCATGAAAAGAAAAGTTAACGAATTTGAAACTATGTGTCAGATCAACGTGTGATATCTCCAAATTTTTTTAAAAATTTTAAAGACCTAAACTTCATTTCAGTAGTAGTAATGCCTACCCGATCAAGCGATAAATGAAACTTTGATTGAAAATTAAATTTGACAACTCCATTTTGTGTGTATTTATTGTAAAAGTAAATTTTATTAATTGAAGTGTTTCCGGTTATCAAAAATCAGCAAAACCAGAATCTCGCTGTGAATATTATATTGCTTTTTATATATGTTGAAGCACTGAGATAGACAAGGTTTATAGAATTCCAAATGGCTACTGTTGTTTATATTTTTGCAGGATTCAAATCCATAAGATTTAATACTGAAATGCAGCCCCCTGCCTCTTTGGTTACTGTTCGGAGTAAAAACCATTTAAATGTGTATTATTTGATTACATAGAAAACTAATAACATTTTTTACTAAAATATATATATCTATCCATATGAATGCTTATTAATCAAATCATTTTTGAGAAAGGCTTTCAAGACTTATCACTTGAAATTCTCTAATAATTTCATAGCGCTGGTGGAAACTGGCTACATTACACAATCAGTCGAGAAAGTGGAATTTTTTTTATAGCTAGATGTATTAATTTTCATTAAATCTATCACTATAGTCCTTCTGTAAACATGAATTTTTAAATTTGCTTAAAGTTTATCACGTATTTGCCGATAACTACTTGGTATTCAAACTTTAAAACATCATTTCTTTTTCAAGGGTAGCCTATAGTTTAGTGAAGAAACACCTGTATATTATTTTTTTTTAGTATTTAAACAACACTAAATATATTTTATACATATCACTGATTCTGTAAATAACCCTCGTGTTACCAGTCAGATCTTTATCCATACCTACTAAAGTAATTCCATCTCGTGACAACTAATAGGGCTGGCTTGTTATGCCATTTTTTTATTTTTATTTCTTCTACAAGTGGCAACGGTAAGGTAATTTTACTAATTAAATCACACATTGAAGGTGATCAGAGTGTACTAACTATTTAGAAAAAATACTTAAATCGTTATCAGTATAATTTTTAAAGCTAGTTTAAAGAATTATTTTAAGTAATATTTTAAAAATACTTATATGTCAAGTCGACTTTAAGCGAACAGCAACTTTTTCATTATAATTCTATTTAGAAAAAAATATTTTTTTCTTTAAGCCTATCTAATGAAAAAATTGATCAGTGCATTAACGCCGGACGTACTTGTTTAAAAACAGTTAAATTGTGTGCAATAGCTTCATATTTAATGAATGGATATTTTTCTGTTTAGTGAAGGTAGGTGGTAACTTTATAAAAAATTCCACAAGTTTTTAATGATCTACTCTTAATTTTTATTCAGCAAAAAGATTTACATTTTGTGATATTTCAAGTATCGCACATGTATTTGCATTTACTGCACGTTCTTCAATTGAAATTAGGAGGAATAATTAATTCTACAATACAACATCAATATCACTTTTGTTTATTATAAGTATTATAGTAATTACGCTGTTTTCTTGAAATTTCCTGTTTAATATGAAATCATATGTTTTCAC